>JASPKZ010010686.1:1270000-1757500 GCA_030220185.1 Diploptera punctata | reverse complement strand
ATATCTTGGTACGACGTTGAAAATGAACGAAACGTGGAAAAAATAGCATTATTTAAAGGGAGGGGACAACTTAACAGTGTACTCGGTATTCTGGGTCGGTGCCTGATATTCCAGTCAGCACATTAGAAAAAAAATGTATGGAGCGATGGTCAGGCCAGTAATGCACTATGGTAGTGAGATTTAGGGTTTCCAAAGAACGGAAATACTGAATAAAGTATGTACGCATTTTCTAAAATATATTACAGGACTTAGTAAGGCCGTTTCTCACTGTGGAATTTTATATGAATTTGAGTAATTCCAGGACAACATAAACTGCAGAATTCGTGTACTCAAATACTGGTTGCGGGCAATCCAAGGTGAACAAACAATGCTTAGAGCAATTTGTTACGACCACCAAATTAGAAACATAGATGTAAAATTTTGGGCAGACGAGGTTAGGAGAGAACTCCAAAAGATTGGGCTGGGTTGAGTATGGGAAAAACGGACTGAAAATCGCAAGAATGTGTGGCATCTATATATAGGGACTCATCTCATCTCTCGACCCGACTCTGAGTTGGAGATATTTATATTTATTTATTTATTTATTTATTTATTTATTTATTTATTTATTTATTTATTATCATTATTTTCTAAATGCTTAAATCTATTTGTGACTAGATTAATCTATTTTTCAAAATATCTCCGCAAATAAATTGTGTTTGTTAAATAAGTCATAGCGAGTACTTTGCATATAACAACTAATTAAAGGCCCTCGCATCAAGTATGCAGACCCAAATATTTTTTTACTCTTAGAATTGTTAATCTTACACACGTGGAATGATTTGGAGCCCAAATGGTGACTTCCGAGGCTTTAAGACTTCAGTCAATACTTTCTTTCGACATAAAGGTATTCACAAGTATACATGGCAAAGAAATACAAATTATCAGAAATCCATAATAGACTATATCATTATGCGCCAACGAAGCACCATTAAGACAATAAATACTAGAATGTACAGAGATACACATTGCGCAACGGATCATTACTTATTATTGGAAATGAAATGCTCTTGGTCGTGGAAAGGAATAGTGACAAGTCAAGTAAAGAAAAAAATCTCAGCAGGAAGCAATAAAATATGAAGAAAAAAACTTGAATATATAAATTTTTAACTGATCCAAGTATAAAAAAATTATTAAAAAAAGATTGGATAGAGAAATGGACGAGTCACTGGAATTGGAAGCAGAAGAATTATACAATTATATAAAAAGTACGTCAATTAAAATTGGAACAGAAGTTCCTGGAATAAAGGATGAGTATGGAAAGAAACAAAGGTGGTGGTCAGAAGACATACAAGAAGCAATAAGAGACAAGAAAGAAGCATTTGATAAATGGATTTATAAAACAATAGAAGAAGATCGTAAAAATATAGAGAGAAAAATCATAATGTAATACGAAAAATAAGAAAGACAAAGAATGATGAATGGGAAAGAGTATGTTCAAATGTTAATAGTAAACTAGGCTTCAGCAGATCAAGAGAAGCATGGTCGGTACTGAAATAACTGAGACAAGAAACACAACATAAAACAAAAATCAACATTATAAAGATGAATGAATGGCTCGAATATTTTAAGGAATTATTAAATGAAAATAGGGAAGAATTTAAGGAGATTAAAACAGAAAAGGTATTCGAAGGAATCCAAACAGAAATAACAAAGGAAGATATAGAAGAAGCCATAATGGAAGAGAAGAATGGCAAATCACCGAGACCGGGTGGAATGATTTCAGAAATATTGAAAAATGGAGGAAAAACTTTAATCAAACTCATAACAAAACTATTTAGTCAAATTTTAAGAGAAGGACAAATACCGGACGAAATGACATTAGGACATATTATAACTATATTTAAGAAAGGAGATAGAAAGAATTGTGAAAATTATCGTGGAATACGTGTTATGAATTCCCTGATGAAACGCCTAGGAAAAGTGATAAAAAATAGAAAAATGTTACAGTGGAATAGAATAGCAATGTGGGTTTACACCAGGTCGATCTTGTATAGCTAATATATTTGCAATATGACAAATCGTTGAGAAATGTGAAAATAAATCAAAATATATTGGATTGGTTTTTATAGATTTAGAAAAAGAATATGACAATGTACCAAGAGCAACATTTTGGAAAGCATTACGTATGGTAAACATTGATGAATCCCTAATTCAAGTAATACAAGAAATATATCTTCTTCTTCTTAAACTTAATTTATAGAATCCTCATCCTGTCCACTTCCAAAATCACTCCTCGGAGGAAGACGTATTGGATGTGCATTCACTCTCCATCCATCTCTTACAAGAAATATATAAGAACAGTAAATGTCAAATTAAAATGGGATCTCAGTTATCAGAACATTTTGAAACTGGTAAAGGATTGTTACAAGGATGCCTGATGTCAACAATACTGTTTAAAATATATATAGACATTTACTTAGTAGAATGGCCATCTAAGTGTCCAAAAATGGGACCAGAATTAACAGAAAGAAGATATCTACATCACTTAATTTTTGCCGACGATCAGATAATTATAACGCAGGATGGAGAAGATGCAAATTATATGTGTAATCAGTTGTTAACAACATATTATCAGAAATGGGGTTTGAAAATCAACAAAAACAAAACAGAGTATTTAACAAATGACCCAGATGAATTATATATTGATGGAGTAAAAATAAAGAAGAGCGATAGTTTCTGTTAGTTTCGATCAATTACAGAGAAATATGGAATATCAAATAAAGATATGGCAAAAAGGATTAGTAATGGAAAAAAAAAACCATAGGATGGAACATCAAATAAAGAAATGGCAAAAATGATTAGTAATGGAAAAAAAACATAGGAATGTTAAACTCTATACTGTGGAGTAAAAACATCATTAATAGAACAAAACAACTAATTTATAAATCCGTACTAGAAAGTATAATATCATATGAACCGGAAGTTTGGACAATGATACAACAATATGTCAACAGAATAACTTCAGTTGAAATGGATTTTTGGAGAAGAGCTGCCAGAAAATCTCGACTGGAAAAAATTAGAAATACAGAAATTAGAAAATGGATGAATGCAGAAAAAAATATAATGGATGAGATTGAACACAGAAGGCTAAAATGGTATGGACACGTAAGAAGAATGCAAGATGGAAGACTACCAAAGGTCGTTTATGCATGTAAAGTTGAAAAAAGGAACAGAAAAGGAAGACCAAGAACAACCTGAAAGAACAACATTCAAAATTCAATGAGGAAATTTGGTGTAACAGATGAAGACACAGAGGACAGAGAGGCGGGTGAAAACTTTAATTAAGGGAAATTTGTGAATGTTTGTTGCAAACTGATAGTCTGTAAGTCCGTAGTCATTTATATTTTATTCATTTTTTAAAAATTCATGTTAATTACTAAGATTGGTTGGAGAAAACCCTCAATTATGAGGGAAATTCTCAAAATGAGTGAATTAAAGTGACTTCCAGATTTTTTCCGATTTTTTGCATTTTGGATCACTGTGCAATGGTGGAAAAATCCTTAGTATGACTTCCTTCTGAAAGGAAGTAAAACTATATATCCCATTAAGATTTACGGCACACAAAAGATCATAAGCATGAAGTAAGAGGTCGCTGAACAAAATGTATGGCTTTTACTCGCCAGGATTTTAATTGCGACGATGATAATCTGAATTTTTAAAGTGAACCATTAAATAAAATACAAATTAAGAGCAATATTTTATTGATGGTAGATTTTGGGATATACAATTCGAGAGAATTTTCATTCAGGATAAGTCAATTAGGAAAATGGACGCGACCATCTAATCCCATCAGTGAATTGTTTTATATTTTTAATGTTCCATTGGTTTTACTCTTTTTAACTCTTTTTTACACTAAATAATAATAAAATTAATAATAATAATAATAATAATAATAATAATAATTAATAATAGTAATAATAATAATTAATAATAATAATTAATTAATAATAATAATAATAATAATAATAATAATAATAATAGCCTTTCACGATATCACATGTAAATTGTCTTAAGAGATTTAATGCAAAAGTGGGGCGGGAAGATATATTCAAACCAACAATAGACAAATTCAGTCTTCATGAAGATAGTAACGACAATGGGGTTAGATTAGTAACCTTTGCCACATCAAAGATTCTCGTTATTAAGAGCACGTCATTTTAGGATAAGGATATTCATAAATACACCTGGACGTCTCCAGATGGCAAAACTCGGAACCAGATAGTTCATGTATTAGTGGACCAACGCTGGTACAGTAGCATTGTAGATGTTAGATCAGTTAGAGGGACAGACTGCAATTCGGATCATCATCAGGTCAGAGTGAAAATCAGACAACGGCTATCGCTTATGAGTGGAATAAACGCTAAAAATGATTATGAAAAATTTGAATTAAAAAGCTTGAAAAATGATGAAATGCGGCAAGAATATCAAATCAAAATTGCTAATAGATTTGAAGTACTGGAACCTTCAGATGAGAATGTGGCAAAGAGAAAACTGATATAAATAAAGAATTGGAGGCTATAAGAGATACTATTAAATTGTCAGCATCAGAAAGCATTGGTTACTTAAAAAAGAGGTAAAACAAGAAATGGTTTGATGAGGAATGTGCCGACATTGTATAGAAAAGAAAGCTAGCAAAAATGAAATGGCTGCAAGAGCCAAATGAGGTAAATTTAGAGCAATTGGGTAGTATTAGACGGGAAACCACCAGGTTACTAAAGAGTAAAAAGAAGGAATATTTGAGAGAGAAGATTCATGACCTTGAAATGAATGAAAAAATAGGAACATTAGAGAATTATATCAGGGAATTAGGATAGAGAAGAAAGGGTTTTAGACTAGAACAAACATAATTCGGAATGAAAATGGGGATATGATTGCAGATTCCAGGTGTATATTAAATAGATGGAAAAGTTACTTTAATCAGCTACTAATGTACATAGATAACAGGATATTGAAGAGGATAATTTACAAACGGCAGAAATGCTAGTCGCAGAACCAAGTGAATTAGAGGTTGGAATTATGATAGACAAATTGAAGATGTACAAAGCATCAGGTTCAGATGAGATCCCAGCAGAACTGATAAAATCAGGGGGAGAAAAATTAATGGACAAGATACACCGGTTCTTTAATATGATTTGGGAAAAAGAAGCTCTTCCAGATGAATGAAAAGAATCGATTATCATATAAATTTATAGGAAAGGAGATAAAACTGATTGCAAAACTATAGGAGCATCTCATTACTTTCAACTTCGTACAAACTTCTAACAAATATATTAGTAAGCAGACTTAGGCTCCTTATATTGATGGCGTTCTATGAGACCATCAATGTGGATTTAGAAGAAACAGATCTACAACAGATCAGTTTTCTAGTTTAAGACAGATTTTAGAAAAGGAATGGGAATATAATGGCACTGTACATCAACTATACGTAGACTCAAAAAGGCATTCCTATCAATTAAGAGGGAAAGTTATATACTCGTAGTATCCTACTGGAGTTTCGGAATTCCTAAAAACTTAGACTTATACAAATGTGTCAAAATGGCAAAAAGAGTAAGGTGCGTGTAGGCAAACAGTTTTCGCATACTTTTAAAATCCACAATAGGTTGAAGAAAGGAGATGCACTATTTCCTATAGTATTTAATTTTGTACTAGAGCATGCATCGGCCGCGGTGGACTAGTGGTTATGCTCCTTGCCTCTGGTCCCGAGGGTCGGGGGTTCAAGCCCGGCCAAAGTCGATGGATCTTTTTAGGATGGAAAAATCCAAGGAGCAAATCCTCCGGGAGAGACTTTAAGCCATGGGTTTCGAGTCTAAAGATTTTCAGGCTCGTAAAAGATCCTTAAGCCCCTAAGCAAAATTCACCGAATTTTCCCATCCTAGTATTACCTTGGTTTCCTATATATTAGCATGAGGCGGAACGCTGACCACGGACCACTCAAATGACGTCTATACAAAAAATTTGTAACTAAATTAGTATGGTTCAAATTCTTCCCTGTAGGGGGAGAGCGCCTAAATCTCTGTTAAGGGAAAACATGGGCTTACATTACATTACGTTACTAGTGCATGCCATCAAATATTTATAGGATGAAGAAGGCATACAACTCAATGGTATTAATAAGCTGTTGCTGATGAAGTAGTACTATTGGCCGATAGCGAGGAGATACTAAATGCCAACACGCACACACTATTGAGTAACACTAAGACATTGGGATTGGAAGTAAATATCAATAAAACTAAATATATGGTCACACATACAAATACATTGTATAATGGAAATGGGCACCTAATGACATATGAGGGAAATTTTGAGGAAGTGGCTGAATTCAAATACCTAGGAACAAAAATCACAAACAGGAATGAGATGAACAAAGAAATTAAACACAGGCTCAATTCTGGAAATGCGTGCTATTATGCATTACAGAGATTCATTGATGTCCATTATAAAAATCTCAAACTGAAAATATATAAAACTATTATTCTAACAGTTATATTATGTGGATGCGAAACATGGACTTTTACTTTAAGTGAGAAATGGAGGTTACGAGTATTTGAGAATAAAGTTCTTAGGTAAATTTTTGGACCAAAGAGAGATGAAGAGACATAACAGTGAACTACATGTTCCTTATAGGAAGCCAGATATAATAAGAACAGTTAAGTCTCGTAGACTGCGATGGGCAGGAGATGTGGCACGAATGGGGAATGAAAGACGTGCATGGAAGTTCTTTGTAGGAAAACTAGAGGAAAAACTCCCCGTTGGTAGACCAAGAATGAGATGGGAGAATAACGTTAACTATGATTTGAGGGAAGTAGATTATACAGGGGATGATTGGAAAACATTAGCTCTGGATAGGGATATATGGAGAGCTTATATCCGCGCGGCCATGAACCTACGCATTCGATAGTGTCAGCGAGTTAGTTAGTTAATAATAATAATAATAATAATAATAATAATAAATCTTCCTGAATTAATAGCCATAGGAATTAACAGTAGCCTACATGGAGAATATATATTATATAACATTACCATGTGATTTGTAAAAAAAATAGTATTTCTTATTTCTTAAAATACTAATGGACCGTTTCAAAGCACTGATAATAAGTATGTTTTATTATAACTCTATCTTTTTTTTACTTGTTTCGGCAAAAGGAGGTGGTGGTTCCTCTTGCTCCCATCATCAGACGAACAAGCTCGGTATTTGAAATGTGGTATTTTATTTATAATATGGAATCGTCACACAATGTTTCCCTGTTCATCGTCTCTTCCATACGATTGTTCGGCATATGTTCCGAATCTGATAGTGCAATGGAGAATGTACCCAAATTGTTTTTTTTAATGATATTTCGATGAGTTATGAGTCCCTTGGTCGTCCTCGTGTACAATGAACCTGATTTCTTTATCATCTTCCTTAGCACAGAACGGATTGGATTGTATGACGGGAATGTTATGAAAGGCCTCACTATATGGACAAAAACTGAGATACGATATAATACTATTTTAATCTCGTTGAGGTAACTTTTACTTGTTACCGGTTTCTCTGGACTTTGTATGTTATTCATAAGAAAACGTCAATTCTAATTCAGTTTTTTGTACATAATTCAAGTAACATGAAGGTATAATTAGGGTATTTTTCGTCAGGAATATTATTTTGTAGCAGCATATATAAAATGATTATATATTTTTTATTACTTTCTTAATTTAATAAAACTGTACATTTTTAATTTCTTTCCAGAACAATCTTGAGGACTCTATGTGAAAACCTGTGTGAAATTAGCAGATTTATACGAAGTAAAATGAGTATCAAGTGAAATGGTTTACCAGATATTTACCGACTGCTTTTAGGTAAGTCAAAATGAGAAATATATTTGGAATTTAGTCTTAATGCATCATTTTATATAAATTATATCGTATACGACATAAACAAATGTTTTATGGGAACAAAATCTAAAAACATATTTTTTCAGCATTAAACTGATATTTTGATTCAACAAATTTAGTTCTATAAGAAAAAAAATTATATTTATTACATGGATATATTATTTTGTATATAAACAGTTGGGGGCACGCCGTAGCGTAGAGGTTAAGGCACTGTGCTACAAGCCGGAAGGTCGAGGGTTCAAGTCCCGGTGGGGTCAGGATTTTTAAACTGACCCAGACATTCTGGTGGCAGTATATCCCTGGGGTCGACTCAGCCCCTAACGGAAATGAGTACCAGACGCTTGTTCTGGACGTAAAGGCGGCCGTCACGCAGGGCTGACAACCCGGGCTGACATCAAGTGCCGATTGTCCAGAAAAAGTGGGAGCCTTAACCTCCTATTGCCCGAAGGGCCTCCTGAGGCCTGTAGTGGGATTACTTTACATATAAACAATTCCAATGCTGAGTTACCGTACTATATATTAAGATTGAACACTTTTTTCATTAACGATAGGTCTATAGCTGTGAAATATCTCAAGTTCGTCCATGACGGCAAATGCTTAATAGTGTAGCATGTGTTTATAATAATCATAAAAAAGTATTAGTCTATAATAGAAGGGTCTCACTACTATAGGGAGCGGACAAACATAAGACCAGACTTAGGGCGTAAAGTTCACAAAACATGAAACATGGAGAAAAATACGCGAAATGAATGTATTATCTTTGCTTAAAGTATATAAAGAAATTTGTATTTTATTATTTATTCATTGAGAATTTTCTCGCCATTGAGGTTTTCCTCCAACCAATTTTGTTAATTAAAATAAACTTAAAAATACTTAACTATGGTGGGCAATAAAAACCTCGTAACTCCATTTTGGTAAATTTTACAGGAGAAACAAATAACTGTTTTAAATAATTATGAAAATTGATAAGCAATAGTTCCCACATATTTTACTACACATTACAAATCAAGTTATTAATAAATTTGAAGTCCGTGTTCTCAACACGTTATGCATCACATATTTCTGTGCTGGCTACTGGAGTTGTGTGGTTTTCAATAACCGATGGAGTTACGAGGTTTTCATTGCCTACCGTCGATAATTGACTACGACGAATAGATTATCAGTTTGTAATACACATTCACAGATTTCCCTTAATTAAAGTTCTCCATCGCTCTCTCTCCTCTGTGTCTTGATCCGTTGCATCTAATTTCTTCATTGAATGTTGAATTTTATTCTTCCAGATGGTTCTTGGTCTTCCTTTTCTGTTCCTTCTTTCAATTTCCAATGTATGGACGGCCTTTCCATCCTGCATTCTTCTTACGTGTCCATACTACATTAGCCTTCTGTGATCAATCTCATCCATTATACGTCTTTCTGCATTCATCCATGTTCTGATTTTTGTATTTGTTATTATTTTCAGTGGAGATTTTCTGACATCTTTTCTCCAAAAATCCATTTTAGCTAAAGTTATTTTGTTGACATGTTGTTGTGTCATTGTCCAAACTTCCGATCTATATAACGTTATACTTTCTAGGATGGAATTTATAAATTGTTTTGTTCTGTTAATGATGCTTTTACACCATAATACAGAGTTTAACATTCCTATTGTTTTTTACCGCATTGTATATAATCGATCTAGATTGACTATCCAATACTTTCCTCTACAATCACTCCATGATAGTTGAACCAAATGCCACCGCATATACGACTGAATCAGGTCTATTTTACAAAGAAACTGAAGTACTTATTAAGTAGGCTTTATGTCACAGGCAGAAAACACGCCGAACCTCTTCCGGTTTTGCAAATTATTATTTTAACCAATGTTAACAAAGATATTTACGGCTTTGCCATTCTCCTGTGTTCTTTTCGATAGCCCTACATCTTTGGCCTATGGTGACTTTTTTTTTACTTCATCCGATAGCCAAGTTATCTTCCATATTTTTTTTATTACGTTGCCAACATCCATCTTTGCTTCTTCACATCATCACCAGCAACAGCACTAAAGCACTACCCGCCTCGGTTTCCAGGCATCTCTGTCTATAGAAACCAGCCACCATCTTTCGATTTTGAGCTTCCTTAGATCCTTCAAAATCCCATCCACCCAATGAAGTCTCGGTCGTCCCACATTTATTTTTACCTTGAAATTTATATTTCATGATTTTCTTGGGTACCTCATGTTCAGTCATTCTTTGTACGCCATCGCAAACTTGAACACTTGATTGATGTTAAGCACATAGTGAACATACTGTGGTGCTGACAATCTTGTAAAGGTAATCATGTTCGGTAACTGTTCTGAAGTTGCAGTTAGGATTTTCCGTTGAAGAGATATTTTCAGTGAGATCATCACTAATTGTTCTTCATTTTTCCAGAAGCTGTTTTTCTAGTAGAAGTTATGCGACTCTTAATTATTGTCTGGATTTGTGCACACATTCTATGGCAGGGAGTTTATGTTGCTGTAGCTTCGTTAAATTTTGTTAAATTTGTCAGCCATCTCATTACCTAATATTCGAAAATGACTTGGTATCCATTGGTACATAATTTTCCAGTCTACTTTCATGTGATTATATAGGCTATTGCGTTTGAACTTGATGTAACAAGGGATATGATTCCACTTGTTGAGTCAATCCGAACGGGTTTGTTAGCAAATGTTTGAACTACTCGGTTGGTAGCTTCATCGTATCGTTCAAATTTGTGGCGTTTGCATAAAATGCACTTAAATGAATTCTATAATTTACTTTAATATTTGAATTGTAAAAATGTACTATGAATAATGTACTGTAATAATTAGGCAAAATATTTATATGCATTAGTGTTAAGACTGTAACAAAGATTATAATTTATTTAAATGGAATATAATTGCTTTCCCTGATACACAAGTGATATGTGTGATATCTGTATAATATTATTAGATCCTGCAGGAAACATTCGTGTAGTTATTTTAGAGTTATATTTATAAAACTGTAAACAAGTTAATTTAAATTAATTGAAGAAACTCTGTATACTATGTTATAATATTAATTTTAGTGAATCAGAATCTGTTCCCTAATAACAATAATAATAATAACAATAATAATAATAATAAGAAGAAGAAAAATTATCTTCCCTTATAAAAGGGCTGCCAAGCATGTCAAAGCCTAATACATAATTTAAAGAACATACTATAAAATCATGATTTGTGTATAAATTAAATTGAAATGGGATTTCAGCAGCGAGGAAAATAAAAAAATGGTAATATAATTTGAAATTGAAAGAGATTAAAAGTGAAAGAAAATTCAACTTCAGGTAAATGAGTGGTCCCATTTTTATGAAAGATTATCTTAGATTATTTGATTTTCTTTTCGATCATTATAATATTATAATATGATCCATTATTGGAA
The DNA here is from genome assembly GCA_030220185.1 of Diploptera punctata. Lineage (NCBI taxonomy): Eukaryota > Metazoa > Arthropoda > Insecta > Blattodea > Blaberidae > Diploptera > Diploptera punctata. The sequence goes on along the minus strand of JASPKZ010010686.1, from coordinate 1,746,170 downwards.
CTGTGTTAAAATAGCAATATTGGAAAGTGTTAAATAGCATCGATTACTGCTTGCTTATAAAAGTGGTGGTGTAAAATTCTCAAATATAGATACCTATAAATGAAGCGTTGACGTTGGTATTGACATCTACCAAACAGCGCACAAAACGAGAATTATATATTTGTATATATGGGAAGAATTGTTAATGTTTGTACCATGTCTCGAATAGTGTAGTGGTCTTGCACGCTCGTACGGAATGCGAGAGGTCCACGGTTTGATGCTGGTTCGGACATTAATTTTTTTTCACAGTATGATTATAATATTATATTTTATTATTGGAACTATGTTAAAATAACAATATTAGAATGTGTCAAATAAATGTCATTCAGACCTAATATTTTTTAATGTTTTAAAGAAGAAATCAATACTAAACTTAACCTATCCAAAATACTATTCTGTACCAATTGAAATATTGAATTGACATCTACAAGATAGCAGTGATTTCATATGATATTTTTAATAAAGCAATATAAAAAGAAGCCAATTAAACTACTTAAATGATGTATATCAAATTGAACAATAATACGCAATAATATCAACATTTAAAATTGTAGGTTTTCACGGCCGGTGTCTTGATTCCTAATTGATTCGTCTTCCAGGCTAAATGGCCCTCGTCCGGTTTTCTTGAAATTCGACGTTTCGTCTATTACTATGGTACCGTATATATAGTCAGGAGATCATTCATGCTCTCTGTGAATTTCTAACAGATATTGCGAATAATCTCCAGAAGATGTCCACCACACTAGGTGACAAAACGTCGAGTTTCAAGAAAACTGGACTACGGTCATTTAACCCGGAAGGCGAACCAAACAGGAATCAATTTCAACATAGTTATGTATCAGTTGCTATATTTAAATAAAATGTATTCCAGTCTGTACATCACATGACTCTCAAACCGAATCGGGTGCCTCATAACTTGGTAAATCCTAAATCTCCTCTGAACCTGAAACACCGGGATCGTATCCGAGCAATCAGCAACTTCTCTTTTGCCACAGTGAAGCGTAAATTCAACAAACGAAGAAAGTTACATGAAATGTGAGCTGAAGAGGGCATACAAGTCTTTAAATAAGGGAAGTAAAAGGCCCCTGAAGAGGGACCACAGTTTCTCTGGTTTAACTTTACGAGAAATTTGTAGAATGAGACAACAAACTCGCCTCTCCCTCTCGCACCCATGTTGCCGGAGTTTCTTCACCAGATGTTAAAAGGGTAAGGCAGGAGAGGAAAACTGACAACAGGGTAGGTTCTTTCTTTTGTATCGGACTAAAGCGGTCAAAGATCTACCCTTGTATCTCCATATCTCTCTCTCTCTCTCTCTCTCTCTCTCTCTCTCTCTCTCTCTCTCTCTCTCTCTCTCTCTCTCTCTCTCTCTCTCTCTCTCTTTCTCTCTGCCAAGTTAAACCAGCTATACAATAGTATCTCTTCCTCTTTGAAGACTGTTCCAGGGCAGCAAGAGGAATGGGTACAGACATGAGATAAAAACACCCGCTTCGAAAAACCTTGTCCCAAGTTTGGCCGGGGGTTTAGGCTTCTCAAAATGGAATATTAACCCATCCAATCAGGATCGAATATCGTCAATGTAACAGTTAAATAATGGTTACATGGAGTAATCTATAAAGGACAGGTATACAAAGTTTCAGGAGATATGAAGAATGCTAATGTAGTATTTTTTATTTTTAAATCTGAAATACAGTGGTCCACGTCCCGAGGGGTGGGCAACGGGAAGTATGGAATAGCCTATTGGGGTGATTTACGGTGGGGACTAGTTTCCCCGTGACCGCTACGGTAGCCGAGAAGGCCCAATAGGAATCCCGAAAACCGGCAAATGAGGCTCTGGTTAGGTCCCCCAAATGCGGTGGTTGGCGAAGGGCTGACAATCCGTTCCATAAAAAATAATTGTTACGTTTCCTGCTGAGAGAGATAGGGCGAACTGCTGTAAAGTGGAAAGCCTGTATTAAGTAAATCTGAAATAACCAAAGGATTTTTTTTTTAATTTACAAATACAACATATCTGTAAAGAAAGTCAAAATTTGTTAAATTTATTAATCAAACACTATCATATCTACGCTAACGATTGATGGCTCATATGATGACCTGAACACTATGGTTTTCATTATGATGTATTGCATTTCAGTGCCTCGATGTGGGCGCCGTGTTTAATGCGACTAAACACAAATGCAGTAGTCCAACTCTTGCCATACTCCAAACAACATATCAGATGTGACTGCACCTGCGGCTTGTTCAATCCTCATTTGAAGTTAACATAGATCGCTTGATAGAGGAGGGTCGTAAACATTGTCATTTATCTAACTTCACAGAAAATAAATAAAATGGGATTAAATCTGGGAATCGCGGAGGCAATTTCATAAAAGCAGAAACAGGAGGTTGAGTTTGTCCTACTAAACGTTCTGAAGTACCCGATTAAGATAACTACGAACCTAACAGTAATAGTGAGGCGGTTCTCCACCTTGCTGGCACATATAATCATCTGATTCCTCATTCAGCTGTGGCATTAATCAAAGTTCGAGTAGGCCTATGATAAGATAATATCTGGCTTCGATAGTATCAATCTTGAAGAAAAAACGGACCATAGTGGCATGGTGAAAAAAGAAACAGCTTGGGTGAAATTCGGCAGTATGGTGATTCACCAAAACTTGCCGTTGTTACTTTCTTGCGTACAGAGAAGCATGCAGTCAACCGAGGAAACTTCAATTTAAATAAAAAACTTAATATTCACTGCATCATATAAGCCTTCAAATGCCAGCTTACATATGATAATATTAAGTGATTCCGGGCTATGTGGTCGTGGTCCGTGACTAGCGTTTCTTCCAGACGTTTTCTCCCTCGACTGCGGAGAGCACCTTCAATTGCGAGTATTTCTAGCAGCCCGATCCTCCGACCAGGGAACGCAACCTAAAAGTACTCTCCACTGAATATGCCCTCCGCAGTCGAGGGAGAAACGTCTGGAAGAAACACCAGACTTGGACCACGGTCACATAGCCCGGAATCTCTCAATATTATGATTACCGGCCGTGAAAGCCTGCATTCAACTATTACGTATGATAGAGTTTGAATTATAAATTTTCAAAGTATGACTTGCTTTAGAGACACAGCGTGTATAACATAAAGTTGAAAATGTGTAGTAAACATATGACTAGAGTAGATTACAAGTGATAATTAATGATACGTTTAACAATTCAGGATTTCCTGCTAATTCTCATAATTAGTCTAAAGTAATATGAAGCACATTAACTTTGACCATGATCGCCTCTGGAGTTGGTCGGACGCGATGACCTGTAATTTGTCTTGTCATGCGTTTGTTCCCCGCAAGCTAGCAACTGACTGTTAATGACCTCATTAATAAAACAAGTGAAGATGTGAACTTTATCATTATGTAACTTTCTCCCATTCTCCAATCATCCTCTCACCCTCGTTACCATTACTTCTACTTTACTTTCAAAACTTGTTGAGCCTTTGTCCTTTTCTGAAAGAGAATGTCCTACTTTACCTGATTACTGTGATCATCGAGTTAGATAAAAACTAATTTATATCCTTAAATGTTTGTAAAAAGTTAAGCAGTCTTCTCTAAACTATTTGGAGCATCCTGTTTTGAAAAGCTTGCATATTTGCTCTCCAGGCACTACAACATTATTTTGAGTAAACTTGTAGAACTAGTTAATTTTAGTAAAACTAAAGAAAAAAAACTTCTGTGCGAACCAAGATCTGAATACAAAAATCTCCAGCTTTACGCGCTGATGAACCAACAAATTGCGCTATGTAGAAGTAGTTACAAATTCTTCTCTTTAGTTACACCGACTATTGCATCCGAGTTGCTTGTCTAGTGTATTAATTTAAATATTAAGTTCTTGATTAGCCGATATGGCACTAAATAAATCCCCTTATAATGTCTTCTTATACCTCTTCCAAGCTAATTTCCAGTTGTAAAATATAAAAACCAGATGTATGACTGCATTTTCATTGGTAGAATAATGTTTTTACCTTTAAGCCTGTAAGTAAAATAAAGTTCGCTCTCTAACACTCGAAATAAAGGAATTAATAATAATAATCCATCCATAGTAATTCTGCCCGAGGGCAGGTCTTTCACTGCAGTAATAGCATTTTCATGATATGCTTTGCTCCTTTACTAGGGGATTATAGGTGTGGTAGCTTCCCGTTGCTTTCCACACCGGAGAAGGATGACGATGACAATGATAAGGATGATGATGAAGGATGATGACCATATGATTTCGGAGACCGTATGGCCCTTAAAGCTTTCCTGACATTTATCTTACAGGTGAGGAAAAACCCCGATGAAAACCTCACCCAGAAAAACTGCCTCGACCGGGGATCGAATCCGGGCCCGATGTGTGACAAGGCAGCACGCTACAACAATAATAATAATAATTGTTATAATAATAATAATAAAATAATAATAATAATAATAATAATAATAATAATGTAAATAATATATTACCTCGCCATATCTATATAAGTTATATAGGTGAAAAGTAGCACCACGGTTCCCCCCAATAGTCGGAGTCGGCGGAATAATACCTTAAGCAAGTTTGTTCATAGTACAACTGGAACTTAGCTCGGAATTTGTATTGTAGAAGCAACTATGTTGTAACGTGATAGAATTGCGCTACAATTGATCCAATTATTTTGATTAAATGACTACATTATCTTAGGGATTACAGTGGGTGGGTATAAAGGGTTTTCAAATTGAGAAAATATTTTTTCTGCTTCTGAATTTCCTGTGTAGCAAAACTGGTTAATGCGCCAGCGGATAAAGATGGTGACTTGGACTCAAATCCCGGTTAGAAGGGAAACAATTCTCTTTAGTTTTACTAATTCGTTTGAATAGCTTGCATAAGCACATTAATTTCAACAATATGTTCTTAATTAACTGATATAACACGTAATAAATTCCATCATAATGTCTTCTCAGTAGCAGCTATTCTGTTGTAATATGACTCTAAGTTCGCCTCAATGGATATACGTGGATTTCGAAAAGACAGAAATTTGTATTGTCCTATATTCCCTGGGTAGCAGAATTGGTTTGCGCGCTAGCGCGTAAAGCTGGATATCTTGAGTTAAATCCAGTTTCAGACAGATTTTTTTCTTTTTGGTTGTATTATAAAATTTAACTTTATTGTGCAACAGGCCTACAAGTCCTCTGACATACCAAATGGTGGTTTTTTTATTATTTGTGTTCTGGCCTGAAACCCTTTCCTTTTATCCTAATTCCCTGAAATAATTTGATTTTAAATACAAAATAAATTACGAAACTTAATCCTATCCTGTTGAATTCAGCGAATAAAAATCTTCATTTGGAGCGTCTGAATCTAATCTCGTGTTTTATATGTCATTCTTTATACCTAGGGCTTATGCTTCTTTTCTATGCATAATTTCCACTCGTGACTCATATTGTATCATTATCATAACATATAATTTAGATTGGCTTTATAGTAATCTATACTCCACTGAGCCTCATTGAAGGAAAATTAATTAAATAAAAATGCAATTGAATTGAAGAATATGAAAGAAGTATAATAAAAATAATAAAACTACAAATTACATGTTGAATGGGAATTTGTCTAGTTGTATTTTTCGTCTCACCTTGCAGGCGACATACTGCATTAGTATATGCTTTATTTGTATTGATTTTCTGTACGCTTGAGTTAAGATAATATCTTTTATGTTGGCGGTAGTTAAAAAATTAAATGAGTTATTCCTTAAGGTCTTGTGGCGAGAGCTCGGACTACAGTTCATCAGGTCCCGGGTTCGTTTTCCCGTTCAAACAACAGGAGTTTTCAACATTAATAAAATTAATGATAAAATTCCGTTGATGTTTTAGTCACAACATTAAAATTATAAAATTGTTACCATTTTTAATTTTATATTTGAGGACTCTCCTAACGTTTCATTATCATTTATGACCCATAATATCATCGGAGTAAAGTAACTCCGTCTTAATTCGTGATTCAGTTATACCCACTTCTAATGATCGGATTTCGCTAATTTTTTGAGGATACCCTTCCTTGTCTTCTTGTAATGGTATATGCTGAGTTTCGCTAAGAAACAATGAAAATTGCCACCTCTAGATCGATTTTTAAATGTATATTTCAGGTAAACTCCTACATCTAATGGTCCGATTTTACTAGTTAACGAATTTGACCATACTGTTTTTAATAGATTGTTATATGCCAAGTTTGGTTCTGATAAAACGAAAATTGAGGGCACTAGAGCGTTGAAAGACACACACATGATCATAATCATTTTCGGCACCTATTAGATAGGATCGGTGAAGATCTGTATTTTAAAAAAATAATTTCATGAGAAGAACCTCTGTAACACCATTCCTTTAGAATTCGCTAATTTACAGTTTTTGAAAAACATAATTAATTTGTAAATGAAGATAATTTTTGTGCTTACCATTATCTTTCTTCAAGATACTGAGTGTATTGTTAAGAGATAATACAGAAATTCTTCTCTATTCTTCAACCTTTCTAAAAAAATAAATTAAATCTATATAATTAATGAGAACTAGATCTTGTAGAAGATATATCATGGACAGACTGATATTATGGGACACAAAAAAATTAAAAGAGCTCATAAAATTCTCACAATTCTTCAGTTGATTGAGAGTAGTACGTTCACTTTCAAGGACCATGACGTATTCTATGAAAGATCCACCCTGCGCAATGAATTTTCACCAACTTGATCTTAATTACATAATATTACAAAAAGTTTCACTTGGGAAGTACCATTCACGTGTATGAGCATTTAGTTTCAAACACTATGATTGCACAATGCATGTTCTATTGGGGACATCTCTGAATTAACACTTTAGTTGCCATCGATATATGTGTATTTCAATGGCAGCCATTTCACTTTTCGTGCGTCGGATTATGAAGGATTCTATGCGACCTGCCCGTTTACATAAATAAAAAAACGCCAATAATCATTATAGCACTTTGAAAATAATTACCTTAGATAAAAATTGTGTGTATGTAGGTGTGCGCGCCCTTTCTTTTAATCCGAAAATTGCTTAAAAGTTGAATAAGAGTTTTAGGTATAGATAAACTAAAATATGTTAGGCTACATTAACAATGGATGATATGTGTTAAGTCATTCCTAAAACAGAAAAGCCAACTTATGAAAAACACCCTGACAAAAGAATGGAGGTCGCCGAGTCCCTACCTGATCTAACCTAACTTACCTAACCTAAACTACCTTACTACCTGAATAAACATTTCATTCTCCGTTACAAGACTCAGAGATTGGTATATCTCATGGAATAGCCAGGTTCTTTGCCAGGCGGATACATGATAATATGGTCTATTTTAAATGTTCGCACTACTTCGACAAATCATTTTCCATAGACAATGATAAAAATGGAGGTCCCCAGTACTACCTAATCTAACCTAACTTACCCAATCTAAACTACCTTGCCTACCTGAATCAATTTGTTGTTCTCCGTTACAACAATCAGAGATGGATATGTGCCATGCAGTTGCCAGATTATCTACTATAAGTGGCGTTAATGTGGTATATTTTCAGTTTACTTAGACAAATCACCTTCCTTAGATGATGCGGTCATATACCTTGGCAGCGAACAACATGTAGTCGTGCTGCGCAGGAGTTGGAATTGATCAGCTGAGCGGGGATTCCTCGTGATTTAGTTGTAACCTTGGAAGGCGTTCAATTACATCAGAATTGTTGTTATTGGTTATTATGTAGCATCGATCTGCTGGTGATACTAGCTTCAATGCAAGCGGTACAGGTATTAATGCTGATTGACTGAAAAATTGATATAGACAACACCTGTCTGGCAAGGGAACTGTCAACCATTACATGCCGAAACCTACCTTGAAATTTCTTCTCTAGAAGCTTTGTGATGCACCAAGGCAGTGTCCAAAAAATTATCTACAAGGAATTAAAATCAAGCGCCAAATCTCTCATTTAAATTACAAGGAAGTGATACAACTGCTGAATTGGTAGATTGGATAACCCTCACTACCTGCCGTCCGCGCCGCGTCCGGCCTCACTCAACTCCGTTCTGATTCATGCAGGGAGTCCATCTGCTCTGTACAGTTGGTTGCCATTACTGGATTCGTGCTTCGATTTCTGTGCCTTGCAGTTAAAAATGGCAGATATTGTTTTGACATTACAACGCTTCCCTTGGAGATAATTCATGGTATATTTCAGCATGGAATGGTTGAGAGTTCCCTTGTGAGTAGAGAAGCATGTAAAATCAAGACAAGATCGTATTACCTCTGAATTTTCTTCGCTGCCAAGCTATAGTAATTTAAAAAAAATAATGTAGCGTCACTAGAGATCTTAAAAGACTCTTGAGATAAGTAGGAGGTTAAGATTCGAACCTTTCTAGCCAATCAGCACGAGAGTCAGTCAGTTTGACAGTCTACATGACTTCCGCCTTTACCCATAGAAAATATGCGTGATTCTCATGTACGTTAGAGACTGAATTGTTCTGAGGGCCATAGATGCGGGAGAAGGTTTAGGGCGGTTTAAAAATCCTGAATCCGTCGGGACGTGAACCCGCGACCTTCTGGTTTGTAATATATTCCCTGAATCAATTACGCTACCCCGTGTTCCAACTTGTAATATAAAGAGAGTACCGGTACTTCGAAGTATTGGAGAGCATGGCTCCAGTGTTAGATTCAGCAAATAGACACCAATCAACCAAATCGGACCATTAGAATTTCGCTGCAAAAAATAAAGACAATTGCGGCTTCTTCGCCTTTGGTGAACCACTAAACCGCAGTATTTAACTAAGCGTACAGTTTAATTATCTAAATAAAATGTGTAATGTATTAATTATCTTAAATAAAATAAATAAATAAATGCATTGCGCACAAATGTGTAATAGTTATGTTCTTAACGCGGTACTTTGCATAATCACTATCACTTTAGAAATGTCTTGCGTAGTCACTAACTAATTTTGTTCTTTTTTTACATGCTTCGAAATGGTATCTTTCTGACTTCTCTTCACATATTTCACATACGCATGATGTCTTCGGTTCATGGAATGTTTTGTCTCTGTATATTAGATGGTGGAATCCATGCATGCTTAATCTTGTGATGATGTGTCGTATCTGGAAATTTGCTTGTGTCTAATTTCTGTCTATCATCGCTCCGGTGTTGAAGAATTCCGGCCATACTTCTTGTCTTTTTCTGCGTAGTCTTTGTAGCCCGTGTTCTGACTGTTTCGTGTTTCGTAGTAAGTAGGCTGTTTTCAAGTCGATTGTCCTAAATAAAAGCATCGTAATCATCACCATGAAATAATATACATTTAGGCCTTCTAGGACTCTGAAACTTGCATGTGTTTTTGTTCATAGCATCTTTTCCATGGTCGACCCAAGTTTCTTCTTCACATAAGTTGGTACTTTAAAATTATTTTTGGGCTGCGGTTTGGAACCACTCTATGTACTCGAATAATTTTCTCTGATACAAGTTTATGTAATTTCCTGCATTGTAGGCTACATTAGATGTTTTAATTTATGATGATTAATACACATTTTATTTAGATATTTAAACTGTAAGCTTAATCAGGAACGAGAAGGAAAGGACGACCAAATCTCACGTGGATCCAAGCGATTAGAAAAACTTTGAACTACTGGGAAATAGATGAATAAATGTGTTATAATACAGACGAATGGAGAAAATTATAAAGCGTAATTGAAGACAAATCATTGGTGCCGGGGAAAAATGTATCAACATTGTTAAAACCGGATATATATATATATACAAATGATTGGAGCGATTTCATGATTTTATGGTAGCTGTAGTATTCGACATATTTTCACGAACTTTTACAGATACATAGAGCAACTTCCCAGGTTTTTTTTGAGATGTTACAGGTGCTCCATATGCTCCCCCTTGGTGATTCTGCAGATATCAAGTCTGTAATCAAGTTCGTCCCATACTCGACGTAACATGTCCCTATTAATTTGTTCAAAGGCATTGATTATGCGAGCTCGCAGTTCTGGTAAGTCTACTGGTAAAGGAGGCACAAACACTGAATCTTTCACATACCCCCAAACAAAAAAATCGCACGGCGTCAAATCGGGGGAGCGTGGAGGCCATGACAACAATTTCTGATCATTCTCTCCACTGCGACCGATCCATCGGTTTGGCAATCTCATGTTTAAAAATTCACGAACATCGTGATGGAAGTGTGGTGGAGCACCATCCTGCTGGTAGATGAAGGTCTCACTGTCGGTCGTCAGCTGCGGCATGAGCCAATTTTCCAGCATGTCCAGGTACACGTGTCCTGTAACGTTCTGCTCGCAGAAGAAAAAAGGGCCATAAACTTTGAACTGAGAAACCGCACAGAACACACTAACTTTTGGGGAGTCGCGAATGTGCTGCACAATAACGCGGGGATTTTCTGTGCCCCAGATTCGCACATTGTGTTTGTTCACTTTGCCATTCACAAAGAATGTTGCTTCGTCACTGAAGACAAGTTTCTCACAAAAACCATCCTCATCCATAAACTGCTGCATTTGTGTACAAAATTCAAACCGACTCACTTTGTCAATGGGCGTAAGGGCTTGTAGAAATTGCAAGTGGTAAGGTTTATGCTTCAATCTTTTCCGCAAGATCTTCCAAACGGTCGGTTGTGGAATGTTCAGCTCTCTGCTCGCTTTTCGTGTTGATTTCTGTGGGCTACGTGTGAAACTCATCCGCACACTCTCAACCTTTTCTTCACTCACTGAAGGACGACCCGTTGATTTCCTTTTACAGAGGCATCCTGTAGCTTTAAATTGCGCATACCATCGCCGAATGGAGTTGGCACTCGGTGCATTTTCTCGAACTTCGTTCTGAAGTGTCGTTGCACAGTTATCACAGATTGAGTTGAATGAAATTCAAGCACAGCATATGCTTTCTCCTCGCCTGTCGCCATCTTTGATAACTGCTGCGCTCTCTCGGTTTAAAGCTGAAACACGGCTGCGAGAGAAAACAAAAAAAAAACCTTATGAGTTTTTATACATAACTTTAAAGTTCTGTGAAGATATGTCAAATAAGATCGCTACAATAAAATCATGAAATCGCTCCAATCATTTGTAATCACCGTGTATATATATATATATATATATATATATATATATATATATAACTGTAAGCTTAGTTTGCCTCTGTGGTCTACGGGTAGTTTCCTCGTATACAGCGAGTCCGGGTTCGAAACTTGATGGAGACAAGATTTCTGGGTAATTTTTCTTTTCCGGCATTTCATCATCTGTAAGACGAATTTCAAGAGACCATTAGGCCCAAACATCATTTGGTCTTCGTAATCATGATTATCATATTCGTCGTGTTTAGTTTTAATGTGTGTGTGTGTGTGTGTGTGTGTGTGTGTGTGTGTGTGTGTGTGTGTGTGTGTGTGTGTGTGAATGTGTGTTTCGTCTTAAATGTTCGTGTTGTCCTGAATTGAGCTGATCTCTCATTCGAGGAGGCCCTCATGTTCTTGTGTGGTCAAAAAAATGTGTATGATCCAAAGTTTAAAATCCCTTTCTAGACAGATCATTCCACTGTAAGGCCCGGATGGCGTGAGTCACATAAAAGTACCATAAATTTAGGGGATAAACTAGGATCGAGAAAATGAAGAAGCAGATTAATAAGAGGATCCTGTAAGCATATTATGTAATTACTTTACTTACATAGATTTAAATTTATAATAATAATAATAATAATAATAATAATAATAATAATAATAATAATAACAACAACTTTATCTAACCTGTTTGAGTGGTAGACAAGTTTTAACAAAGTATATCAATAATAATGTTGGGGATTCTATGCTATCAACATAAAATTGAACTAAAAAACAGAAAAAACACATTTTATTGTCGTAGTATATGAATAATTACCTGAGAGAAATATATATATGTTGATTTTTTTAATGTGAAAAATGCTTTAAAATAAAGTGAGAAGTTGAGCGCAAAGTAACCTAAAATCAGCACATTTTCAATGTAAGATGTGTATTAGTTATTTCTCAAACTGTGTAGCCGACTTATCAATTAAAACCGCTAACAAATATGTGGATGCTAAACTAATCTGGTGTACAAACTCGCCCATTTTCTCACCCTAACTTGCCCACTATTCTTAAGCGAACATATTGGCAATTGAGCCTACCTTGAACACGTGTTATCACATTGGCCAACATGACACTAAAGTCACTTGTTCTCCGATCGAATATTCTCTGGTGCCACGGTGCCATAGAATAGCCGTAATATTATCAAAATTATCGTTATATTTTTACCATCATTATGATTCTGATTATCATTATTATTATTATTATTATTATTATTATTATTATTATTATTATTATTATTATTATTATTATTATTATTATTATTATTATTATTATTTCCAACTCTGGAAACGGATGACGTTATGTATTGCAGAGACTGTCATCCTAACTTTAAAAAAAATAAAAGTCTATAAAACGGTTATCGGTATATATCGGTAAGAAATATGTTCTTTTACTTTAAGTGAAGAGAAATTCTGCGTGTATTTGAGAATAAATTGCTTAGGAAATGTTTTAGACCATATTTGTTCCTCTAAATATTCCCGCTTAGATTGTTACTTTAACAGTTAGGACTTGTAATTTCTTTTAATATGATCATACTTGTGTGAATTTAAGTGTAAAATTATGTAATAACAGCGTAAAGCAATATTCTTGGAACAGGTTTCATGAACTATTGACCTCTTCCAATCGCAACAGCCGATATTTATTTCGTCATTTCCTTTTATCATTGTTTGGACAAGTAATAAATAGATTCCTTCCTGCACAATAATTCTGTAACCTTCTGCGGCAATATCTTTCCTGAGCTAAAAAGAAAAGAAAAAGTATCCCTCACAGTCATACACACAATTTCTCTCAACTCTCCCCCCTTCCTCTCACTGAAGACGCTGTGGGAAAAAAGAAGAATCACACAATGCAACAGGAAGTATTCATTGTTCTAACAAATGTAGCGTATCACAATACAGCTTACGTAATGAGCTATTTATTACTATTTCAAGGAAAAATAAAATTGGCGAAGCTAATTTAAAAAAAATAATTTTAATACCAATGATTATTGTTTAAATACTGGAAAAGGCACCAAATAAAATGCATCTGCGTATCAAACAAGAAGTAACAAACATTTACTAACAGTCCAACAATAATAATAATAATAATAATAATAATATTTTATGGTCATATTAAACGAATGAACTCAAATAGGCTTACACAACAGATAATGGAATTCTACGAAAACAGAAGTAAAGCTCCAGTGGATACTATGAAGTGGATTGATGAAGTCAAAAAGGACTAAAATTGGCAGGAATTACTAAAGAAGATATCCCAAACAGAGATATATTTAGAATTAAGGTGAATACTATGAAGTGGATTGATGAAGTCAAAAAGGACTTAAAATTGGCAGGAATTACTAAAGAAGATATCCCAAACAGAGATATATTTAGAATTAAGGTGAATAAGTGGCAAGTTGACCAAGAGGACAAACAGAAGAAAAAAACTGGAACAAGTTGGACAGATGATAGAAAACAAGCTCATAGCAAAAGAATGAAAGAAATTTGGGCTCAAAGGAAACGCCTCTAAGTACTTTGCGTAGTCCTATATGGGCTCATCCGCAATCAAAAAATTATTATTATTATTATTATATTATTATTGTCCCTGGTCCTCCAGGTTAGGGGTTGTAGCGATGGGCTAGGTTCTCGTCTTACATAAAAATCAGGCAGAATAGGGCCCAAAGTAGAGTAGTAGTATCTCCTTGAGGCCTTCCACTCAGCTCAAATAATTGGCTGTATGAGTCATGTATATGAATTCTTGATGTGTGTTCTATCAGGAAACCCATACCAGACTACATATCGCCGTAGATTTCATCTAATTTATTCTTTAAAGTAAAGATGGATAATATAATGAACTAAAATTTAAGTTGTCCTGTTAGGCCGTTAGGGTCTTAAAACCCGAATCCATCTTAGCTAAACTAGTCTAGCCTAAGTAGTGGAATTATTTAGTAGTGATAATTACTCTTTTTTTTACATATTCACGAATTAATATTGTTCGGAAATAGGGAGCCATACATATAATATATTTGAGTAATGAATCATGAAAGGAAGGAGATTGGAAGAGGACTTCTTAGATTGAAGGATATCGAAACTGGAACAGAGAAACAATGCCAGTCGTAACAATATGTGGAGTATTAATAGTAATAATAATAATAATAATAATAATAATAATGTTCTTAACGAATTAATATGCAAAAGGTTAGTTCCGGTCTCATGCAGGTAACTGATCTCTCCATCGTGCCGTCCCACACATAATAATAATAATAATAATATTAATAATAATAATAATAATAATAATAATACTTACTTACTCACTGGCACTATCGAACCCGTAGGTTCATGGCCGCGCGGACATAAGCTCTCCATACATCCCTATCCTGAGCTAATGCTTTCCAATCATTCCCTGTATAATCTAATAATAATAATAATAATAATAATAATAATAATAATAATAATAATGTTCTTAACGAAATAATATGCAAAAGGTTAGTTCCGGTCTCATGCAGGTCACTGATCTGTCCATCGTGCCGTCCCACACATAATAATAATAATAATAATAATAATAATAATAATAATAATAATAATAATAATAATAATAATAATAATAATAATAATGTTTGAGATTGTTCGTAGTTTTATCCATCTTTGATTAGAAATTAACACTAAAATTAAGCAATGATAACGTATGTTTTCTGCTAATATACGCTTCCACGATTTTAGAAAACAGTTAGTCTTTCATACAATGTCAGAAAATTAAAACTAAAACTGTGTAAATTTCTTATGATATCCGTTTTGTTTACTGATTCTGAAACTTGTCTCACTATCAAAATTAAATTATACTGTTAGTAGGCTATCTATATTTAATAGAAATTTCCTTGACAAACTTTCGATACTGTTAAGAAAAATAGAATATGGAGAAGTATAACTGTGAACTGTAGGCCTACTAATTATACAAAATGTTATTTAATTTGTAATAATTAAGTTGGAATGGGCTGGACCATAAGTGATAATTAGCGATGAGAACTGTAATCAAAGTGTTAAAATGAAAAACAGAATGGAGAAGAAAATTTGGTAGACCTAGACGAGATGGTAGGATTGTGTATCGAATGACATTAGGATATTGGGAGTTGAGAACTGTGACTTTGAAAAGAAAAACTGGTGTATACTTCTGAACAAGTCCAACTGCTATTCTATTTCATACTTAAACTGGGATGACAAACTACCCTAAAACTGCGACTTGAAAGATCTTCCCAGGGTTACGGAATGAATGCTTAGGCTAGTTATTAATCAGATTTAGTTCTACGTTTGTGAATTGATTCTTTTTTTTCTATGCCACTGTGCCACCACTGTATATTCGATCAGAGAACAAGTGACTTTAACTCAGTGTTAGCCAATGTGATAACACATGTTCCAACTAGAACAAATTGCCTTGGTGTTTGCTTACATAGGAAAGGAATGTATCCCAAGAGTCGACCTACATAAGTGAACAAGTTCATCATCTCAACTTCACGGATTAAGTCTCTGCCTGTTCCGATGTCACATCTGTTCAGCCCAGCGCTTTCTTGGTCTTCCTAACGATCTTCGTCCTCCAGGATTATACATAAGTGCCATCTTTAGTATGTGGTGATAAAATGGGTACGTTAATGGATGGAATGAGCAAGGAGAGATATCCATTGTTAGCCAGAAATTATCAAGCAAGAGGAAGGCGTGATGTTGGAAGACCTAGAAGACGTTGGGCTGATGCAATATGAAGTCGGAACGGGCAATTGCCTAATCCCTGGAGTGATGATGATGATGATGATGACGTTAATGTTAGATTGGCAAGTAGTGTTAGTTAGGGAAGTTGGGCGAGTTAATAAATCTGATTACAGTAGTTTAGCGTTCACTTGTTTGTTGGTGTAAGCCGGCTACACTCTCTGTGCAATTACTAATGTACCTTTTAAATTAAAAATCAGCTTTTTTAGGTTACTTTGTGCTCAACTTCTCACTTTATTTTAAGACATTTTTCACATTTTTTGGAAAACAAAGCAATATATATATCTCCATAGTAATTCTGCTCGAGGGCAGGTCCTTCACTGAAATCATAGCATTTTCATGTTATGCTTGCAGCTTTACTAGGTAATTGTAGGTGTAATAGCTTCCCGTTGCTTTCCACACCGGTGAAGGATGATGATGATAATGATAAGGATGTTGATGATGGCTATATGATTTCGGGGACGGTTTGGGCCTTAAAGTTTTCCTGACATTTGCTCACAGGTGAGGAAAAACCCCGATAAAAACCTCATCCAGAAAAACTGCCCCGACCGGGGATCGAACCCGGGCCCGCTGCATGACAAGGCAGCACGCTACCTCGAGACCAGAGTGTGTGGAATATATATATCATAAGTAATGCTACGAGTGATTTCCAATTATCTAGAGGATTTTAAAATCAAAAGTGGCATTTGTTAAGACTATTTAACGAATAAAATTAAGCTGTTTACACATAAATAATTATTTAGGTATAGTAATTTTAAATTATATATATATATATATATATATATATATATAATGTAAACGGGAATGTTTGAAAACAAATTAAAAATGTTTGGTTATATTTCATTTGTTTATCCACTGCAACTTGATCATATTTTTTATTGCCAAATAGGATCATAATATTGTAAGAATGAATCCTAGTGGGGGAAAAAAATGAAACACATGAATCTGTATATTATAACTAACATTATAGGTTATTAATTTATTTTTTTAGGAAACAACTCCGTAAAATCATTATTTAAAAACACAATAATTATTGAACACACAATTTTCAAATGTGTAGTTCGAAGCAATCTGTTCATTATTTGGTATATTTTACGTATTAGTTGGAGAGTCAGTCACTGCAAAATAATGTCCTGACCTGTTCAGAATATAATATTATAATTATATTGTGAAAAGAAGAATTAATGTCTGAACCAGGAATCGAACCGTGGACCTTTAATTCTCCGTACTAGTGTGCAGCCCACTACACCATTCTGGACTTGGCGCAAACATTAACAATATTCTTTCCACATACACAAATATATAATTCTCGTTTCGTCCGCTGCCAGGTAGGTGTCACTACCATCGGCAACGGCCGGCTTCGTTTAGAAGTATCCATATTTGAGAATTTTACACCATCAATTTTATAAGCAGTAAACGATGTTATTTAACATTTTCCAACACTCTTATTTTAATAGAGTTCCGATAATGGATCATATTATAATGATATTGTAAAAATAAAAATGTACCAAGTCTCGAATGGTGTAGTGGGCTGCACACTAGTACGGAGAACTGAAGGTCCACGGTTCGATTCCTGGTTCAGACATTAATTTTTATTTTCACAATATCATTATAATATTATAATATGATCCATTATTGGAACTGTGTTAAAATAACAGTATTGGAAAATGTTAAATAACTGTTCAGAATATTACAAAGGAGGAGCTTTCTTTATTTTGGTAAACAGAATTCGATAAATATCGAGGTGAAACACAGCAGTGATTTGTTGTAAAACAAAATTCATTGAAATGTGATTGGTCATTGACTCCCATTTGGATCATGAGTTAAATAGTCTCAGGTAATTATTCACATACTGCAACAATAGATTGCATTTTTTATGTTTTTTTATGTTGGAGGCATGGTAGAATAGAATCCCCAAAGTTTACTGCACGGCGTTATGTAGTTTTTTATGGGTTTCTTCGTGGTACGACACATCGAGCAGCTGCACTCATAACTTAAACCGTCATTTTTTGGATTGGGTATATGGCAACGAAGAGGGACTACAACCGTGGCTTTTGCCACTTTTTCTGCCCCCTTAGGTGCTATTCAGATTCGTAGTCATGTGAAAGCACATTGTTGTGCCCCCCATTATATACTCACAACCACATATTTTCAGTACTTGTGGTTCCCCAAACCAAATTATATTTACCTAAAATGAGATGAGGTAAAGGGTGATATGAAATGAATCAAAGAGAAATTAAATGACATGAAGGGGGAGAAAAAAGAAGTGTGGAGATTTGGATGAAATTCTGGAAACGGGAGTACCCCAAAAAAACTCCGAAAAATACTAGTGTGGGCCATCAGCAAAACCCCTCCGGAAACGCCAGGATTGGAATCTGGGATCCCGTCGAGGCAGCCGTACGCGCTAGCATTCGTCCATCGAATCGGCAGCCTAATCTCTACATATCATATAGATGTCGGACTGATGTAGTCATTTGAAGAAGTCCAAATCCTACTTAGAAATGTCTGACTGTAGTAGACATCTGAAGAAGTCCAAGTCCTATGTAGAATAATCGTGCCATTGATGATGATGATGATTTTGAAAATGATGATAATAATATTTTAAAATATTAAAATAAGTACCTGATATATCAGTCGTCCTCAATTAAAACGGATTTCAGTTTTAAAAACTTCGTCAATTATTTAAACCGTGTAGGTCTTTCAGAATATTTTCCATCTTCTGCTTGCCATTTGGTACATTTGTACTAAAAAAAAACTTCGTCATGTAGGCTTTCCATAACATGTTCCATCGTCGGCATGTAATTTGATACATTTTAGTACCAAACGTACCAAATGACATGCCGAGGATGGAACTTGTTCTGAAAGGTCTACATGGTTTTAACTAATTGACAAATTTGTTTAAACAGAAATCCATTTTAATTGAGTACGGCTGATATATCAGGTACTTATTTTAATATTTAAAAATGTTACCACATAACCTTAACTATGATTTACAATGACTATTTAACTCATGCCCCAAAAGGGAGTCAATGACCAATCGTATTTCGATGATTTTGGATGGACAACCAATCACAGTCGTTTTTCGCCTCGATTTTATCAGTTTAATTGTATCACTATAAAATCAAGCTCTTTCTTTTTAACATTCTGAATAGGTCAAAGTATTATTTTGCAGTGACTGCATGTGGCTACCAGATTGTATATAGGCCTATAGTGCACGAATGTAATCTTATCGAAGTTGCGGGAAATAATATAACATTTGTAGCAATTGATCATACCACAAAAAGAAAAAAAAGAAACCACTGTTTGCACTTTCTTAAACGTATTTTTTTCTCAGGGAATAACGTACTACAAAAATATAATTGACATATTTGCATCATAGGACATCAGAAATTAATTAATATACAGACAGTTTGATGTGTTTCATTGTTTCTCCACTAGGGCTCATTCTTACAATATTGCGATCCTTCGGCAATAAATAATATGATCTGGTTGCAGTGATAAACAGTGAAACATAACATTTCTCGTTTGTTTTCAAACATCGCCGTTTACATTAAATATATAAATATTTTAAAATAACTATATTTAAACAATGATTTGTGAGTAAACAGCTTAATTTTATTCGTTAAATAGTCCTAACAAATGCCACTCTTGAATTCCAAATTCTCTAGATAAATTGAAAATCACTCGTAACATTACTTACGAAAATTAGAAGTATTGAAGATGAGTGTTATAATCAGCGAAACTCGAACCCATGAACGAGCATGTAACCACTAGTCCACCAGGGCGGACTTAACACACTTGTAGATTGTAATTTCAATGCTAAATTTGAGCACACATATTAGCCTATATTATGTATAAAGATGTATTTTCCTCGATCGATAATGTTCGATCGTACTGAGTACGTGTAAGAATCTATTAAGTGACAGATCTCATTAAATATTACATAAGTTTCCATTACAATCATTACATATAGCAATTAGACATAAGATTGCTTCAACACGTTCATGTTTACTCTTGTAACTTGTAACACCGCTACTTAAAAAGAAAGGTGTTTTGCACTCTAACGCTAGAATAAGGACAGATTACAGTAAATATTACATTTTGTTATGAAATACTCTTCTTTAATCACTGACAAGTAAATTGATGACAATAATTGAAATAAAACTGCGTAAACCAAACATATTCTTCAAAAAGTCGTAATTTTAAACTCTGTTTACTAGCATACGGTATATAACTTAAACCCATAAAAATAGTTAAATGTGGAAGATTTCTTGACAAGGCGTGTAAACCGAGAACAACATTAATTCGTGAATAAATATACAAACAAAGTGTAATGGTTACTACTGCGTATTATTAAACAATTATACTCCATAGTTTAATTGTGTAATTTCCAATGCATCTTTGTTACTTTTTTGGTTTCTTGTTTATTATTACTAGATATTGATGTCAAATATTTATTTGTATTTGTGCTGGTTGAGTGGAAGAGAAGGCCTTATGGCCTTAACTCTGCCAGAATAAATAAAACATTAAAAATGTATCGATACGGACTGTCGGCTTACTGCCCCTAGCCTACAATTCGCTTGTAAATAATTATTTTCCGTACTATATTTTTACTCTAATCAAGCCCTACTACAACTATTACTACTACTACTCACTAACTCCCTGGCACTATCGTACCCGTAGGTTCATGGCCGCGCAGATATAAGTTCTCCATACATCCATATCCTGAGCTAATGTTTTCCAATCATCCCCTATATAATCTACTTCCCTCAAATCATGGTTAATGTTATTTTTGCACCTAATTATTGGTCTAGCAACTGCGCGTTTTCCCTCTAGTTTTCCTGCAAGAAGCTTCCATGTCTCTCTTTCATTCCCCATTCGTGACACATGTCTTGCCCATCGCAGTCTACAAGACTTAACCATTTTTATTGTACCTAGTTTCCAATAAGGATCACATATCTCACTGTTATATAGTCTTCTCCATTCGTATGTTCATCTCTCTTTGGTCCAAACATTTTCCTAAGAATTGTATTCTTAAATACTCGTAATATTTTCTCTTCACTTAGAGAAAGCGCACATATTTCGCATTCATATAATAGAAATTGGAGAATAACACTTTTATATATCTTAAGTTTTAAATTTCTTTGAGAAGAGTTGGAACGAGAAAAGTCCCTGTAATGCATAATAGCATACATTTCCAGAAAAACGAGTCCTGTTTAATTTCACTGTGCAATTATTATTCCTAGGTATTTGAACCCAGCCACTTCTTTATTTTTTTTCTCATTTGTCATTAATTGTCCATTTGCATTACATAATGTACGCTATTTCTATGTGTGAACATATATTTAATTTTATTGATGATTACTTCCAGTCCCAATTTCGTAATATTACTCAAGAGAGTGTGATAGTCCTTAGTATCTCCCTCACTATTCCGTAATAATACTAGTAGTACTAATATTAATTTATTTTTATCCAATGTCCGTAACTTGACCAATGCGCAGAACTAAAAACCGACTTATATTTGGCGTATGTTCCTTAACAAAAAGTTCAAGTTTTAAATTTATCTTATAATAGGCCTATATGACTGTTTCGAAATCAATTGTTAGGGAACAATACTATTGTGAGCAGGTAGAGGAAGTCGACGGGAAACAAACTCATTTTATTACATTAAGGCATGACGACACTTTAAATTGCCAAAAACTGTGATCTTTAAGAACGGACATAGAAGGTTTTACGTGTTACGCTGCATGTCCTGCCATTTATATACACCCATGAAACACAAATTATCCATTACAATGCATGAGTTTAGAGGTAATAAATTAGAAAGAGAAAGCTATACGCTACTAACATCTGAGTACGTTCTCTAGGGGGTTGAAGGCAGCGCAAATATTCCTTTCAGTTCTTAATTAGTAACATACACTCGCTATTTGTGTAGTACACATTTTTAATAAAGCGACCATTGATTTTATCAATTAAGTCGTTCCGCTCCCAATATGTTATCTTGTGCCCTCATTTGTTTTTCTTTACCATAGTTTATCCTCTCCATTTGTAGGCAGTTCTACATTCCCAGGTCACCTTGGCCTTAAAGTAACACGACCTGCGGGGAGAGGATTATAAACTCTTGTTCATACACATACTTCTTGACCAAACAAGGACATGGTGGTGCTCGATGGATGAGTGATCATCTCAATGCCGGGCCATCTCCGATAAGACACCAACGTTTATGAAAAAACTATAAAATTAACTCATACATTCACATTAAACAAGACCGTTATGAAAGTGTGCTAATATGGCCAAATTGTTTTCGGGGATTATTGGGGCTTTAAATTGTTCCTTAATAGTTGCTTTGTAATAATATAAGGATCTACAGGTCGAGCTACAAATAAAGGATTGCCGTATTTACTATAATTCAGAATAATATCTGGTTTGTCTTACAGGAGGAAAACTCTCGAAAAAAGCCTCGCCCAACAAACTTTTATCGTCCGGGAATAGTACTCGGTCTCGCTTTGATTGAGACAATGACATGTCTTTATAAGAACTTTGAAAACTTGAAAAAATAACATTATCAAAATAAGAACGATAAAATGAGCTAAGAAGAACATTGTTACGTTAACAAATCGAACGTCTTATTCACTCTAGTACTTATACCGTTCGACACTGGCAACTGCATGAGAACGATAGGAGTAATAATAATAATAATAATAATAATAATAATAATAATAATAATAATAATAATAGTAATAATAGTAATATTAGTTATAATAGTGATAATAATAATGATGATAATACTGATAATAATGATAATTATAATAATGATGATAATGATCTATCTTCGGGTTTTTACAGCTGCTGCCGTCTTCCCGTGCCAAACCTCCAAAGCCTACGATCTTGGGCATCTTCAATCTTCAGCCCTCTTGCTTGCATTACTATCCTCATGTTTTCCTTCCATGTTAACTTTGCTCTCCCTCTTTTCTTCTTTCTGGTAGGTTGCCATTGATATAATAGCATCTTCCATTCTTACAATATATCCTAACCATTTTAATTCCTTCTCCTCAATAATGATAATAATAATAATAATAATAATAATAATAATAATAATAATAATAATAAAGTGCACGAATATGCATAAAGAATGTTGTCTAATTTAGCCTTTTCTGTAGTCACACGAATATTTTTATATTATTTCAGCAATGAGGTGTATGTCCCAGAACTGTATAGTTCCATATATGCATACGTGTAATTCATTATCATTAAACTTTCACGTTTGATAATTTCATCTGCTGTATTTAATTCCGTCATCGATAATCCACACCATTGACGAATCCCAAGAACCGCGTTCAAACTCCATAAAACAAGGAATAGCAAGAACAGAATTCGATCGGTAAAACACTGCAGGTGACGTACTGGAAGGTATCACCAAAGAAATGGAAGAATTTAATGAATATCGAAACACATTGATAAATTTTAAAATACGCCAATTACAACTGAGGCGGTTAGAAACTACGGGATGTAATTGCAGGCTTTTCAGTATTGAGAAAACATGTTAAAAGTTGAAGTTGTATAAGAAAATCATAAGTAATTGAAAATTAAGCAATCTTTTTTGCTACTCCCTTTGATGCTAAATACGAGTAATAAAAGCAGACAAGTGCAGTATATGGGACAATCCATATCAAATCGGACAGCAAAAATTCTTGCTATTTATATTTTTAATTTTATGTATCCCTAAATATAGTGAATACATTTATAAACGTATTAATACAGAAATTTAATTTTTATCATTTATAGGTTCGTAGTTATGATCTAAAATTATCGTAAATATGATAAACTAAAACGTTTACTAATTAATATTTCTGAAACAGTAAACAGCAAAAATTTGTTTCAAACATATTTAAATAGGTGATATCATGTAGTTTAAGGGTGTTATTTTTATAATTAGGATATTTTTATTTTCGGTGTCAATTTTCTGTTTTATGGCGGTTTACTGCAGTACATATCAAAAAATGAAAACGGAAAAAAAATACAGCATACTATTCACGTAATCAGGATTAATTTCCAGCAATTACCCTTTTGGAGAGTTGAATAGTTCAGACAATATAAATGTTTTTTATTCTATTTTCGTAAAAAAAAACTCGCTGGTCCACGGCGCAGCAGATTTATTTCACGACCAAGGTCGCGCGCGTACTTTATTGAAAGAGCTTCATCAGTGACTTTTTAAATTGCCATTAAATCGAATAGATTATTATATGTTCTGCTTAATGGAACAGTACCGTAAATTTATAAAAGTGGCGATATTTTAATTCTTACGCAGTAGATATTTATTTATCAAATTTTATTGCTGAAGTGAGAAGTAAAGAGCTCTGTTACTTACAGTTTACTGTGAATTATTAAACAAATTATTTATAACTAACTCACTCACTGGCTATGTGGAACCTGTAGGTTCATGGCTGCGCGGACATAAGCTCTCCATACATCCTATCCCGAGCTAACGTTTTCCAATTATCCCCTGTATAATCTACTTTCCTCAAATCATGTATAATGGTATTCTCCCACCTCATTCTTAGTCTTCCAACTGGGCGTTTTCCCTCCGGTTTTCCTACCACAAATTTCCAAACACCTCTTTCATCCTCCATACGTGCCACATTTCATGCCCATCGCAGCCTACGAGACTTAACTGTTTTTATTATATCTGGCTTCCTATACAGATCATGTAGCTCACTATTATGTAATTTTCTCCATTCACCAGTCTGTTCATCTCTTTTTTGATCCAAAAATTTTCCTAAAAACTTTATTCTCAAATACTCGTAATATTCTGCCTTTTTTTAAAACAAGTTTTTTATTTGTTACAAATTTTTTATTACAGTTTAAATGTAATATATATAATAAAAACTCTTTCATCATTAATTGAATAAACTGGTATAAATTTTTATTATGCTATAATTACTAATTTCAGTCTTAAAATAACTTTTTATTCAGTGTATTTTATTGTACCCTGAAAACTTTGACGAAATAGTATTGTTTTAAGATATCACTTCCAAATAAAACCGAATGTTTTAGTACTCGTACCACTTCCTACCAAACGATAATAATGCAGCATCAGCAAGTTTTCCTTAAAACATCTGTTTTACATAAACAATTCTCAAGTTCAGATTACACCCTAGACAGTTGATTTACATCACTGTGTATGTTTAGTGCATCTCGTCATTTTAAGTGTCGCAGTCAAATTTAAAATAATATCTTATTGTTTTTAACTCACAAGTTTGCAGATCTACAAAGACTGAATGGTGAGTTAGAAGTTATATATAATTTAATTATGCATATATTAGTATACAATAGCTATTAACAATATTATGTGTTAATATATAATTTTACAATTTCTTAAATGTTTCTGGAATGAGAGAATAATCGTAGAGATATACATTTTGTGTTATAAAAGAAGAATAATGGGGAGTTTAGACATTAAATTAAATACTATAGTAATTTAGCTTATAATAAAAGCTAATATTATCGTGCATTTTAATATCATCTTAGATATGTCATGAGTAGGGGATGCAAGATCAGTAAGTGATACCAAGCCAATAAAATATATTTATACCTCTTAAATATTACTTGTAACAGCATGAAAATTGTTATAAATTATTATCGATAGCTTAACATTACTTACAATATTCAACATCAGACATTGGTGTAGGGTACAAGTACAAAATATTACAACACATTACAAAACTACTCTCTAGAAAATATTTTTAATAGGCCTACCAGCTTGAATTCGTAGGTGCTTAGTAATTTAAATTGAACTATACATTAGCCAAAATCAGCACAAAATTAACCGCCTACTGAATATATCAATAAAGATTGTTATATTTAATGACGTTTATTATGTAGCAATTTATTTCAAGCGCGAGGTTCTCCTACTTACCATAAATTTACGACACTGGACTCGCGGATTTCCTTCCTTCTGGAGAAAGCTACATTTAGAATTGTTACGCCTTTAAAATGTCATTGATTCCTATCGAGTTTGAACCCGCGAACCTCGGAATCGGAGGCGTGCAGAGTAACCACTTGTCCACGATGATGAAGATGATAATGTAATAATTGTAATAATGATAATAAAAATAATGTAATGATGATAATAACGATAAAAATATTTGTAAGTGCGCAAAGGACTATTACCAAGTAGCTCCGTCATTGTTTGTACGAGCTAGCGATCTCCACTCACGCGAAAGGTATTGTGGGCAGTCTACACATAGGAGATTTTAGGAAAAATAATTATTTTTGGTAGTTTCCTTTCAAGACTTCACTTTAATACTAATTACAAAAAATTAACTGGTGTTCAGGTAATAATGTGGCACTTTTTGATTTTATAAAATTTTTGGTGAGGAAGGTCAATTGCATATTAATTGCATTTACGCCCTTCAGAAAAACGTAAATATTAACATACTAATTTTCAAGCGATAGAGCATAAAATCATCTATAATGTGACTATCTTTTCAAGTTGAGGGAATAGCCATACTTCGAGAAATGTATTTTATAAAAGAGACGATTTAAAACAATACGATAAATTGACAGCTCTATTACTCTTTAATTACACCAAGCGAAGACTTGAAATTCGGTTCAGATATTCAGTATATCATAAAGTTTCACTGTAAAAAAATGGTAAACTTTTAAAGATGTGAGTTCAATTTTCACAATTTTTTTGCCGATTTCGTATGGAAAGTCCCATATACGGGTGTGAGATATTGGGGATTCTACAAGAATAATATAAGTCCAATGCGTTTTCACCAAAAGAAATCACCACTGCTATGAGTCTTTATTGAAGGAAAATAACTATATTTAAATAATGATTTGTGAGTAAACAGCTTAATTTTATTCGTTAAATAGTCCTAACAAATGTCACTCCTTGATTTCCAAATTCTCTAGATAAATTCACTCCTCACTTCGTGAGTCATGAATTTATCGATAATTTGGAAATCACTCGTGGCATTACTTATGATAATTAATTACATAGTATGTTTAGCATTCAATTACGATCTTTTTTTGGTCAACATTGATATAATAAATGATCATATTTCAGATGTTTTAAAATTTTGACATTTAACTAAGCTTTCTGCAAAAAACAGACTTGTCCAAATATGTTTTTATATTTTCTCAACTATTCTCTTGAAAAGTAAATTTTGTTTATGTGCAATACATAGCTGGTAGTGAGCGAATAATATATCTGAATGTAGTTTTTAGTTCATTCAGCACAAATAAAGTTGTGCCTTTTTTTTTAATTTTCTGAAGATTTTACTTTTTGGATGTCTGGTTTTTTTAATGCACTCTTCAATTATGCACCAAACTCGTTTTTTGCGAAAAAGTAACTTACGCCTCTTTATTTCTAATCGCCGTAATTAAATTAATAGTGTACAATGTCTATATTGCTACTACTACTATTACCACCACCAGCCACGCTACTTGGTCTATTATCACCACTACCACTAATATTTTAAAATGAGAGCATGCAGAGATGGACTTACCTGACATCTGGTTTGAGGATCTGCATACATCTTGTCCCTCTGTCGATAACGATCACAACTGAATGCGGTTTCAGGGATGTGACTGAAGCTGGGGTAATCTTTGCCTTCTATACCAGGTATTTTGGAGCCCTCTGCATGGTATATACGTGGTGTAGATTGTCTTGCGAGATGTCCATGATCGTGAAAATGTTCAAACAATGCGTCCAATTCTGTGGCGAGTGACTGCAAATAAAACGACACTTTATCACAAATTATTATCGATCTAAATTTATTACATAATTATATTTTAGTCAGTTTTATTTTAAATAAGAAACACTATAATTAAATAAAAGATGAATTTTCAAAACTTCAATTGCGGATTTTATAAACATAAAAGCAATTAAAATGGCACGGTCATGTAAAAAGAATAACAGAAGACATATTATCAAGAAGAAAATACTAGAATGGATGCCACTTGGTAGAAGAAGAACAAGAGGAAGTTCAAAAATAACGTGGATTGGTGGTGTTTTGAGCAGCATGAGGGGAAAAAGGATTCGAAGATGGAGATTGGAATGATAGAGAGATGTGGACGAGAATGGCAGTAGATTAATTGGGCGCAGGAAGATATTGTGATCTAGTAAATAAAAAAAGTACATTTTAGTCCACTCTCGTACCTAGGTCTTGCGTGTACCAATGACCACAAGAGCTATACCGGCTGTAGCCTAGATACCTAGGAGAAGACGAGTGACTGAAATGTTACCTGATACTTACAAACAACATCACGCGGAGGTCTCCTTCTGTTCTAGTGGCATTATTATCCACGTTAACTGTATTTAGTGGACACGCCGTAGCGTAGTTGCTAAGGCAATACGCTACAAGCCGGAAGATCGGTTCAGGTCCCGGTAGGGTCAGGATGTTTAAATTGACCCAAACCCTCTGGTGGTACCAAAAGCCCTGGGGTCGGCACAGCCTCTAATAGAAATGAGTACCAGACTCATGTTCTGGGGATAAAGACGACCATCGCGCAGGGCTGATGTCTTTGGAGCCTTAACCTCCTACTACCCTTAGGGCCTCCCAAGGTTTGTAGTGGGATGATTACTTCACGTTCTTAACTGTATGTAACAAATAGTGCAGGAAAATAAGTGAGCGTAGCATTTATGGGCGTAAATGTTTTCATCAGTGGTTATACATGCAATTGCTCATATAACAGTAAATCCCTCGCTCCACCTTTTCATTCCCCGCTACTCTCATCGTGAGTAACGAACAGAACCTCCCATGTTGGAAAGATCAAGAGTCCTCCAGGATATCTAAGGATTGGTATTATGGCTAACAACAGAATATTTCAATACATCAATTAAAACGAAATCCGCCTTCACCCATCCAAAAATATAATCAAATAAAATAAAAGGGGGAGGTCATGGCCCGACTCCAGCTATAGAACTGTAGGATGGATGGAGTTTGTAAGAGTTATTAACGTTTGAACTTCGACTTCAATCCTGAAATAAGAGGCTTCTGAATAAATGTTGTAGGACTTTTTATGATAAATGGAAACTGAAGACGGCAAACCTATAAATGGGGGAAAGCCGAAGAAGAAGAAGGACTTTCCGTTCCCAGCTTTAATTTGTATAGCTACTTATGTAACTGTTATGCAGAGTCGTTAATAAAATACAACCGGTCTCCATTAATAGATTTTTATTTCCAATTTTATTTTATGTATTTAATCGAACTTCACAAATTCGCAAGTTTCCTCGATGGTGAAGTGATCATGTACCTTTATCCTGTTCATATTTTGAATAAAGTAATAATAAAAAAAGAAATCAGCAGACATTAATTAAATTGGTATCAAATTATACAAAAATGTGTAGGCTAAGTAGGTAATACCAAACGGTATACATGAATCGTTTTCACTAGTCAGACACTTTTTCATAAACCTGCATCGGAAATTTATTTCTTCCAATTTAACAAAAGGAATAGGTCTATATATTAAGTAAACCAGAAGAAATTCGACTTCCTGAAGAATTCACGTAATTTACGCAGTTCCTGCATGACGGGTTTTTATACATTTTAGTAAGAATAATTAATATTTTTAAGAATAATTTCGATGACAATAAACCCTATAATTCGCAATAGGGTGAGTTTCCACAGTTAAGCCTGTGTTTGATTTATTTCTGTACCTCATTTATCATAAGTAATGCCACGAGTGATTTCCAAATTATCGATAAATTCACGACTCACGAAGTGAGGAGTGAATTTATCCAGAGAATTTGGAAATCAAGAGTGGTATTTGTTAGGACTATTTAACCAATAAAATTAAGCTGTTTACTCACAAATCATTATTTAAGTATAGTTATTTTAAAATATTTATATATTTAATGTAAACGGCAATGTTTGAAAACAAATGAGAAATGATTGGTACGCTTCATTTCCTTCCTTTGTTCATCACTGCAACCAGATCATAATATTATTTATTGCCAAAGGATCGCAATATTGTAAGAATGCACCCTAGTGGAGAAAAAATATAACCACATGTTACTAAGTATTAATTAATTTCTGATGTCCTATGATGTAAATATGTCAATTTTATTTTTCTGCAACGTGATTTCCTGGAAAATAATTCGTTTAAGAAAGTGCAAACAGTGTTTTTTTTTTTTTTGTGGTATAATCAATTGTTACATAAAATGTTTTTATATTATCTATCGCATGCACTTTCTGCTGACATTCATGCACTATATATACAATCTGGTAGCCGTATTTCTTAGAGGGTCAGTCACTGCAAAATAATGCTATGACCTATTCAGAATGTTAAAAAGGAGGTGCTTTCTTTATTATGACTATTTAACTCATGCCCCAAATGGGACTCAATGGCCAATCACGTTTAAATGATTTCTGTTTTACAACCAATCAGAGTTGTGTTTCACGAAATATTTATCAGTGTTATAATTACCATATTAAAGAAAGCTCCTCCTTTTAATATTCCGAACAGGTCTGACCATTATTTTGCAGTGATTGAGCCTGTAAGAAATACGGCTACCAGATTGTATATATAGTGCATAGATGTCAATACATAGCGCTTACAGGAGTTATTATAAAAACATTTGTAGCAATTTATTATACCACCAAAAAAATAAACCACTGTTTGCACTTTCTTAAATGTATTTTTTCCCAGACAATAATCCAGAAAAATCTAATTGTCATATTTACATCATACGACATCAGAAATGAATTAATATACAGTTTGATGTGTTTCATTTTTTCTCCACTAGAGAGCATTCTTACAATATTGCGTTCCTTTGGCAATAAATAGTATGATCTGGTTGCAGTGATAAACAAAAGAAGCAGATGAAGCATACCTAACGCTTCTCATTTGTTTTCAAACATCGCCGTTTACATTAAATATATACATATTTTAAAATAACTATAGTTAAATAATGATTTGTGAGTAAACAGCTTAATTTTATTCGTTAAATAGTCCTAACAAATGCCACTCTTGATTTCCAAATTCTCTAGATAAATTCACTCCTCACTTCGTGAGTCGTGAATTTATCGATAATTTGGAAATCACTTGTGGCATTACTTATGATCAACTTTAGTTGGTAAATTCTAGGCGAAACACGACTGTGATTGGTTGTAAATCGAAAATCATTGAAATGTGATTGGTTATTGACTCCCATATGGGACATGAGTTAAATAGTCTTTGTAATTATTGTTCCTAGGTATTTGAATTCAGACAATTCATCAAAACCTTTCAATTGTTATTAAACTCCGTTTCCATTTAATAATATATTTCTACATGTGACCTTATAACCAATTGAATTTTATTGATATTTAATTCCAGCCCTAGTTTCTTACTGTCATTTAATTGAATGTGTGTGTGTGTGTGTGTTGACTTTTAGTATTTTATAGCTAGTATAGCCTAATAAAATTATAATATTATAAATATATTGTGAAAAGAAAAATTACTGTATGAACCGGGAATCGAACCGTGGACCTCTCGTATTCCTTATGAGTATGCAAGACCACTACACCATTTGAGATACGGTACATACATCAACAAATCTATATTTCTCGTTTCGTCCGCCAGGTAGATGTCACCACCAACGCCAACGGCCGGCTTCATTTAGAAGTATTTATGTTTGAAAATTTTACACCACCACTTTTATAAGCAGTAATCGATGTTATTTAAAATTTTCCAATACTGTTATTTTTAACACAGTTTCAATAATGCATCATTTTATAATATTATAATGATGTTGTGAAAAGAAAAATTAATGTCTGAACCAGGAATTGAACCGTGGACCTCTCGTATTCCGTACGAGTGTGCAAGACCATTACAACATTCGATTCCTGGTTCAGATATTAATTTTTCTTTTCACAATATCATTATAATATTATAATATGATTCATTATTGGAACTATATTAAAAATAACAGTATTGGAAAATGTTAAAAAATAAAATTACATTATAAAAATATATCAGCAGCTTATTTGTAACACTGATTACCCACAAAAATTCTGGATAACTTGGAAGTTAAAGCGTTTATACGAGTAAAAACAGAAATATAATAAAATAATTATTATTTTTATACCATTGCATTCGATAAGTCATGACAACATTGATTTAATATCATAAAACATTTATTTAGGTTACATTAGGAACATCGTTTATAGTATATTGTTATGTCAACTATATGTTGCCAAATCCTTGGAAGATGACACTCTCCGTATGCAGCGCCATTTCTGTACATCTCTCTCATCTGATCGATCTAGAGCATTCTGGATATCAACTCTTGGTTGAAATCGAATGTCGTGTAAAGGTTCTTTGGTGTTTTAGGAAAAAGTCGTAGTCACGGAGCTCCTGTCCGGTGAACTTGGTGATCGTTCGAGTACTTCCTAATTCCACCTTCTAAGCGAATTCTGCTGAACATCTTTTTAGGGCGGTATTACTTACTAAATGTGAGAAACAGTAAATTTATTCACCCAATATTGCTATTTCGAGACTTTCAATATTACAAATGTATTGAACAAAGGCTGTTCAACAGCGTACTGCAACATTACAATAATCGCCACTAGGATCGCTGATTTACAACAGTTCAGTCTTATCATTACTTATCGAATGCCCTGGTATTTCAGTTGTTTCGTTTTCTGTTCCTTTTCCGACTGGTTAATCCCAAGATCTCCCGAATAAACCATCGATATATTTTAATTCAACTTTGTATAGTTTAAATAATTATTTCGGAGTTTTTTTAGTGGTATCAAGCTGTCTTACACAATATCTGGCATTTTCTCCTGTCATTGGGAGAATTGTTAATCCAATTGTGAGGTTGGTTTTTTGGAAGGCGGATCTACGTTACTTAGATTATATATGTATGTATGTATATATATATATATATATATATATATAGTGTTCTGCCCAAAAGCAGATCTTTCACTGCAAACATTGCATTCTCCACTCTTTTCTTAACTCAGCTTTTCTTTTTGTATCCCCATATAAACCGTTTATTTTAACATTGTCTATCATCTGATATATTTTTCTACCTCTAACTTTATTTACGTTGACCCTTCCTTCTAGGGCATCCTTCAGCAGACAGTTTCTTCTTAGCCAGTGGCTAATCCAATTTTATTTTCCTCTTGTTTGTGAGTTCCAGCATTGTTCTTCCTTCACTCACTCCGTCTATCACATTTTTTTTATTTTGTCTGTCCATTTTGTACATTTCATCCTTCTCTATATCCACATCTGAAAAGCTTCCAGTCGCTTTTCCTCATTCCGTCGTAATATCCAAGTCCCTGCACCATGCAATGCTATACTCCACACATAGCACTTCACTATCCTCTACCCTAATTATTTTGCCAAAGATCCACAGAAAATGTTTCTCTTCTTGTTAAAAGCTTCTTTTGCCATTGTTATCCTCTGCTTTACTTCTTGACCGCAGTTCATGTTACTACTGATAGACAACCCAAGTATTTGAAGCTCTCCATTATCTCAATGGCCTCATCTTTAATCCTCATGTTTATCTTCCTTGGTTTCCTTCCTATAATCGTGGTCTTCGTCTTATTTATATTTATCTTCATCCCATAACTCACCGCAATAGTCCTACTCGACTACAGCAAAGCCTTTGACACAGTAGATATAGACTTAATGCTAGCGAGACTAAATACACTACATCTGTCGGAAAACTGCCTTGATTGGTTTAGATCTTACCTCACTAATCGTCAGCAATCAGTTTCTGTTAATAATCGCATTTCTTCCTAGCGCTTGGTGAGGAAAGGGGTACCTCAAGGCGGCGTCCTCGCTCCTTTTCTCTTCTCGATTTATATTAATGACGTGACCAAGAAACTACAAAACTGCAAGCATCATCTTTACGCCGACGACCTACAGATTTACACACACTTCAGGCCTGACGAAATTAATGAATATATTGACAAAGTAAACACTGACCTCAGGCATATATCTTTATGGTCCAGACAATATGGGCTGAAACTAAATGTAAACAAAACGTAAGCAATAATTATTGGGCGTCCAAGGCTATTACACTTCATAAACAATGGCAATATGCCGGCTGTCATATTAGATAATGAACAAATTCCTCATACCGACGTCGTTAAAAACTTGGGATTTTACTTACATTCTAATTTAAATAGGCATGTGAAAGTAAAACAAACATCTAAAAGGATCTTCTCCATAATGCATTCCCTAAAGCGACTTAAACATTTTCTTCCTACAACTCTTAAAAGAATTTTAATCCAAACTTTAGTGTTGCCGCATTTTGACTACTGTGACGTTCTACTAACTGATATAAGTGACGGATTGTCGGACAAACTGCAGCGTGTCCATAATATGTGTATCAGATTCATATTTAATGTTCGAAAATACGATCACATTTCTCCATTATTCCACGAATTGTCATGACTACATCTAAAAGAGAAAAGAAAATCGCACTGTCTAATTCTCCTATTTAAGATCCTACATACCTCGATTCCCAATTATTTATCATCCCGTTTCCAGTATCTATCCTCAAACCATAACTTAAACACAAGATCACAACATAGTCTGTTGCTTAATATACCGCAACATAGGACATCACATCACTCCATGTCATATACCATCTTCACTTCTCGCAATTGGAATTCCCTACCACAAGAAATAAGGGGCTGCCGGACATTGGCATCTTTTAAAAGAAATCTAAATTTATATTTGCTCTAAACTCGACTTCATTATTATCCAGTGTAAGGTATATATTAATTGATGTTTCTCGTATAATGTATCAGATTTATATTATAATAATAATAATAATAATAATAATAATAATAATAATAATTATTATTATTATTATTATCGTATCATTATTGTTATTACCCTATAAAATGTTGTTTGTACATGACATTTACATTGCTACGTTATTGTATCTTTAACTGTTTATAATTAGTATAGTGTATATCTATATTTGTCAAATATTTATTTGTATTTGTGCTGGTTGAGTGGAAGAGAGGGCCTTATGGCCTTAACTCTGCCAGAATAAATAAAGTATTATTATTATTATTATTATTATTATTATTATTATTATTATTATTATTATCTTCGCACTTGTCATTTAGCTCCAACAGTATATTCCTCATGATATGACAGGCAATAAATGATAAAGAAGCACCAGGAGAATCCCTACATATAAACTTGACCTAAATTTCACACTATGTGCGAGCATAGGAATAATCCCTTTAAGAAATAATGAATATCAATTGATCGGGAATCGAATCCAAGACCTCCCTGAACAGTAGTCAGAAGCTGTGATCACAAAAAATAAGGGTAGTAAAAATACATTATAATTTAACCAGTAGAATAGTTGTACTGTTTAAATAATTGTAATAATAATAATAATAATAACGAGAGTGCACAATGTCACCGACATTATTTAAACATGTATATAGATAGATAGATAGATAGGTAGGTAGATAGGTAGATAGATAGGTAGGTAGATAGGTAGGTAGGTAGATAGATAGATAGATGGGTGGATGGATGGATGGATGGATGGATGGATGGATGGATGGATGGATGGATGGATGGATGGATGGATGGATGGATGGATGGATGGATGGGTAGGTAGGTGGGTAGATAGATAGATAGATAGATAGATAGATAGATAGATAGATGGATGGATGGATGGATGGATGGATGGATGGATGGATGGATGGATGGATGGATGGATGGATGGATGGATGGATGGATGGATGGATGGATGGATGGATGGATGGATGGATGGATGTGGATGGATGGATGGATAGATAGGTAGGTAGGTAGATAGGTAGGTAGGTGGCTGGGTGGGTGGGTAGATAGATAGATAGATAGATAGATAGATAGATAGATAGATAGATAGATAGATAGATAGATAGATAGATAGATAGATAGAATAGATAGATAGATAGATAGATAGATAGATAGATAGATAGATAGATAGATAGATAGATAGATAGATAGATAGATAGCTAGATAGATAGATAGATAGATAGATAGATAGATAGATAGATAGATAGATAGATAGATAGATAGATAGATAGATAGATAGATAGATAGATAGATAGATAGATAGATAGATAGATAGATAGATAGATAGATAGATAGATAGATAGATAGATAGATAGATAGATAGATAGATAGATAGATATTGTATTACAGGAATGGCCAAAGAAATGTAAACCAATGGAATTAAAATTAAAAGAGAATAAATACATACATAATACAGATGATCAAGTGGATGTGAAGATGCAAACTATATGAGTAGGAAACTAGAGGAAGAATACTCAAGATGGGGTTTAACAGTTATTTATAATAAAACAGAATGTGTGAGCACAGGCCTTTCCGAGGAATTAGAAATAAATGGAACAAGGCTTAAACCCCTGGGATATTTTTAATATTTAGAATTAATAATTCGTCCCGCGCCGTAGCCGAGCGGTTAAGGTAGGAAGCCTTGGCGCAGAGCTACGGGACTTGCGCTGGTTCGAGTCTCCATGGGGAAAGAAATTTTCTCATGGTATTTCGGCCAGTATGGGACGGTGCCCACCCAGCATCGTGAGGCAATTGGGTAGCTACAATAAGTAGCGGCTCCAGGTTGAGGAACCAGCTATAACGGCTGGGGGACTCGACATGCTAACCACATGTCACCCCTACACTGGCTGTGTGATCATCTACCTCTGTGATTGACACATGTGGATGTGAAGGGCCAGCAGCCGGCTGGTAAAAGGGCAACCGCTGAAAAGTGGAAAGGACCCTCAATCAGATCAGAATAAATAATTCAAAAAGATGGATAATCTGAATTAGACATCGAAAAAATAATGATAGAGACAAAGAAAGTTATTGGAATATTAAATTATATTTTATGGAGTAAGCATATAATCAAGAGAACTAAATTATTAATATATAACACAATTGTGAAGAGTACTTTATTATATGATGCGAAAACATGGACGTTGAAGCAAAAACACAGAAATAAATTGTCACAGAAATGGACGTTTTAATGTGTTAGGCAAGAATATCAAAATTAGATAAAATAAAAAATAATACAATAAGAGAAATAATGAATGTAGAAAAGGATATTGCACAAGAGATTGAAGAAATTCAACTAAGATGGTATGGACATATAATGAGAAGAAGGGACACAGAAACAAACAAAGAAGTATTGAAATGGATCCTCCTGGAAAAGGGAAACGTGGTAGGCCAAAGCCAACGTGGATAAAAGGAATTCAAGACAACATGAAGAGAAATATGACAGAAGCAGACACTCAAGACCGGGAAGTGTGGAAATAAAAAATTGTATATTTTGATTGAGGATACCTGTGTAAATAACAGAAACAATCCTGAAATATATAATAATAATAATATTAATAATAATAATAATAGCTTTGTTTTACCTGATAGAGATAAGGCCTTAAGGCCTTGTCTTACCACTCAACCAGGATAAAAAAAATATAAAATTGATTCTTACATTTAAATTATAATAAAATTATTACGTTATTTAGAATAGAATATATTTATTTAGCCTGATGGAGTTACTGCCATGTGGCCTTCTCTTCCACTCACATGGACAAACATATGTTACATATAAATACAAAAATACAATGATAGTACATACTAAACAATTAATTATCTGTCAAATTGAATAATAATGAAAATAATGTCTAATAATACAATAATATTAAATACAATTAAAATTAAATTAATGATAGAATGAATACAAAAAGAAGTAACAGCTCGAATCTATTATACATAAAAAGAAAAGAAAGAAAACATACAAAGAAAATAATAAACTATAATGAATTAATCGCTCGCTCATTATACAAGGCATTAGGTAAATATATTAACAAATCTTAAAACAATTTTTATTAAATAATGAAAAAACAAATTATTAATTTTTAAAAAGTAATATTATAATCTTATTTGCAATTTGTTTCTGAAATATGGTAAAGTTTGGCAGTCTCTGACATAGGGTGGAAGGGAATTCCATGTTCTAGCAAGAGAAACTGTAAATAATTTCGAATAATAGGTAGTATGATGAGGAGGGATATAAAGGACACTGTTCTCAAGGGATCGGGTATCTTATTTATGTGTATTAGAGAGTCTAGTGAAGCGATGTGATAAATAATAAGGTAATGATGTATGTAATATTTTATAGAGAAGGCATAGGGAATGGATGGTTCTACGATCTTGTAGACGAAGTCATGACAATTGTTCCAGGATGTTATATCTATAATATAGTTATTATTTACAATATATTTTTATTTACTCTAGATTTAAGAAATGAAATATAAAATGTACAAAATAGAAAAATGAGAGAAAAATAAAGTATTAATGACATATATTGGAAGGATTACGTGCTATTGAATGGAATATTTTCTTTTGGCTAAAGTTCATCTGGCACTTGAAATTTAAAATAGCGGAAGAGATAGAATCCAGAACGTGGAGAGATTGACATTTATTGGCAATTGAAAGTAGAGTGTGTACGTAATTCAGGCTTCTTGTGAATGTACAATAAATATAATAATATGATTCAAGTCACATGTTCGGTGTGGGCTGGATTCCACATGACATATTACCTTGCATTTACAAAGTAAAAGCATTCGGGCGTGTAATTCCAGCACCTGCTATAACAATCAACAAAGTCCGTTACATTCATCATATCGTTACATCAATCTGCTGTTACACTTAACTAATAATGGTAACTATCGTTTCTGTAATATTACCTTATTTATTTTTATTTGCTTTAAATAATACCCTCTTAACTGGAATTCCCTACCACAGGAAATCAGGGGCTGCAGGACGTTAGAATCATTTAAAATAAATCCAAATTTATATTTGCTTTAACTTTAGTTTGATCATTAAACAGTGTAGTGTAAATATATTAATTGGTTTAATTTAATTCACGTTTTATGTTGGACTAACTAACTAACTAACTCATTCACTGGCACTATCGAACCCGTAGGTTCATGGCCGCGCGGACATAAGCTCTCCATACATCCCTATCCTGAGTTAATATTTTGCAATCATTTCCTGTATAATCAACTTCCCTGAACTCATAGTTAATGTTGTTCTCCCACCTCATAATTGGTCTACCAAATGTAGCAGGCCTTTGTACATGAAATTTAAAATGCAACCTTTAATGTCTAATTAATCCATTTTAATTAGTATATTATATATATGTAATGTATACTGTAAATATGTAGGTATATTTATATTTTTGTGCTGGTTGAGTGGATTAGAGGGTCTTATGGCTTAACTATACCAGAACATATAAATAATAATAATAATAATATAATAATAACAATCATTATTATATTAAAGTTTATTATTATTTTAAGCGAAGGTTGAGTAAGTTTTAAATTAAGTAGGTTACTTTTTTAGCGGATTCCGAATGAATGCAGTTATTGAGATTCTTCTCTATGTAATGATGTTTTGAGAAACTTTTACAAACCTTCATCGATCCTTCTTACTA
This sequence comes from Diploptera punctata, assembly GCA_030220185.1. Classification (NCBI taxonomy): domain Eukaryota; kingdom Metazoa; phylum Arthropoda; class Insecta; order Blattodea; family Blaberidae; genus Diploptera; species Diploptera punctata. The sequence continues at coordinate 1,706,812 of JASPKZ010010686.1, read as the reverse complement.
GACATCGATATATATATATATATATAAATTGAATGAGAACAAGAGGACTGGAGGACATGAATTGGATGGATAGGGAAAAATGGAGAAGGAAAATAAAATTTTAGACACAGAAAGATCTGTAAACATTGATATATACATGCAGATTATCAATGTTTACAGATCTTTCTGTGCCTAAAATTTTATATTCCTTCTCCACTTGTCCCTATCCATCCAATTCATGTCCTCCAGTCCTCTTGTTCTCATTCAATTTATTATTTCTTGCATCCTGAGTCTCCAGGTCTTCCTTTCTTTCTTTCTTCTTCCAGGTGGAGAACATTTCAATGTTCTTCTGGGTAATCTTTCTTCTTGCATTCGTCGTACATGCCCATACCAATTTAAATGCTTATGTCTTTCATCGCTGTGGTTTCTAGGTAGCGTGCTGCCTTGTCTCGCAGCGGACCCGGATTCGATTCCCGGTCGGGATAGGCTCCTGGGTGAGGGTATTATCGGGGTTTTTCCTCACTTGTAAGATAAATGTCAGGAAGCGTAAGGCCCAACGGTCCCCGAAAATCATCCGGCCATCAACATCATCCTTATCATTACCATCATCCTTCACCGGCGTGGAAAGCAACGGGAAGCTACCACACCTGCAATTACCAAGTAAAGCTGCAAAGCATAGCAAGAGAGTGCTGACCTGTCCTTGGGCAGAATTACTATAGAATATATATTTATATATATATATATATATATATATATATATATAATATACCAATGAATGTTTAATATTCATTATTTCTTACTTTTTTTTTTTTTTTTCAAATTCTGACCATCTTGCTGCTCTCCTCAAGATGTTTGTATATATATCCATCCATAGTAATTTAATCATTGTTTCGATCCAAATTTTGAAATTTTACATATTTGTGATAAGGGTAAGAAGTTAGATCTTTTGGAGGCTGTAGAAATTAATAAATTTAAAAGTAGTAAAAAACTGTTAAATTCTCAACTTGATTTGAATGAATCCCCTTTGTTAAATTAAAAAAATTAAATAAATATTGTTGTATTGTTGCTTAGATCAGTTGGAACACAATTCATAATTTGTTAACATGTCTGAAGAAGGTACAGTGTACCAAAACAGCTGTCACTGAATTATATAATAAATATGAAAATCAATAGGACATAGAATTGTTGGACGCCCATTTACTAGATGGGAGGATTCATTAAATCCCACTTGATGTGAAAACAGGTCAAAAGGCCTAATTTCATGAAGCAGAAGAAGAAGATGAAAATCAAATAAAACTACGTTTTATTTTTAATTAATTAATACATAGTAATTCTGCCCGAAGGCGGGTCCTTCATTGCAATCATAGCATTTCCACACCGGTGAAGGATGATGATGATGATGTTGATGATAAGGATGATGATGACGGCCAATATGATTTCGGGGTCCGTTGGGTCTTAAAGTTTTCCTGACATTTGTCTTACAGATGAGGAAAAACACCGATAAAACCTCACCCAGAAAAACTGCTCCGACCGGGGATCGAACCCGGGCCAGTTGCGTGACAGGGCAGCACGCTACCTCGAGACCACAGCGGTGAATATATATATATAAATGAGAGAGAGCAAATTTCACGATGGTTTACTTCTTCCTGCATCTAATTAATCTATTGCCATCCTGCACCACATCTCTCTGTCATTCCATCATCTAATTCTTTTTTTTTTTTTCACTCTTGCTGCTTGAAACACCATCAATCTATGTTATTTTTGGCCGTCTTCCTCTTTGTCTTCTTCTTATACCAGGTGACACCCATTCTAGTATTTTTCTTGGGAATGTCTCTTTAGTTATTGATATTTTGTTTAATTACAATATATGTTTATGTGTGTGTGTGTGCGTGCGTGCGTGTGTGTGCGTGCGCGTGTGCGTGTGTGTGTACGCTCTAACGGCAGCTTTTTTATTTTTTAATTTTTTTGAAAATCAAAACTCGACATATTGCAATCAATTAAAGAAATAAGATCGAATTTATTAATCTACAAAATCGGACCATTAGGAGTAGGTGTTAAACCTGAAGCGAAAATGTACAGATCGCTCTAGCGGCCGAAATGTTCTATTTTCGTAATTAAACTTGGTATATGCGATTCAAATAAAACGAGGAAATTATTTACTAAAAAATTGGCGAAATCCGACCATTCGAAGTGGGGATTATCTGAAACCTGAAATTTAAAAATAACACTAGCGGTCACCATGTTTATATTCTCTAAATGAAACTCGCATGTAACGTTTAAATAAGAACATTTTGAGTTCGTTAATCAGCAAATTCGGTCCATTAAGAGTGACGGTTAACCTTAAAGCTGAAATTTCAATAGGGGCAATTTCAATGATCTACCGGATGTAATGTATTTTTCTCACATAAGGTTATAAAATTTATTAAAGCTCCAGTTGTTTTCATTATTCTTGTAAAGTTTTATTTTTAAAGAATTTAATTTGGAATATATTTAATTTGCAATTATCAATAATTGTGAATTATTAGGCTGATTGGGACGGAGGAAATGGTAAAATGTTCCTATAGTATAGATGATTAGATTATAAAATGTATTAAAACTCCAGTTGTATTTTTCTCACACTTAGTAGTTGGTAGATCATATAATTATGTAGTAGTAGTAGTAGTAGTTGTAGTAATTCCTGTCACTCATCTTGGAAGCTCAAGGCCTTTGTGAAAGCACGCCACCGGATTTTGTTTGTCTGTTTTTTCTTTTTTTTTTTTTTTGCCAAATACCTGACTTCATTCCAGCTTTTTCTGTGTTGTTCATTTTCTGTTATTGTTCTGCGCCATGTAATTATTGGTCTTCCATTTTTCTAGGCAAAGCCTGTGGATTACATTCCAGAGCTCTCTTTGGAACACTGTCTAGTTCTCGTTTGAGAGTGTGACTAAATCTCCTTCCAGATTTCATTTTGTGGTGTTTTCTTCCGTCATTCTTGGTTTGATATGGGTTTTGGTCACTAGATTTTCAAATAAATTTCAGGCTTTTGTTTACAATACACTTGCAATTTTTTTACATAATACAATTATTGTTCCTTTCCAAGTCTCACATCCATATAGCAATATGATTTTCACATTGCTGTTGCATAGTCTTAATTTACGTGTATTTGAGATTTGTTTAGATCTCCATATAGGTGACAGTTGTGAAGACGATACCGTACTAGCAGGCATATATAAAATTCAATTAAAATAAAGCTATACTTTGTTAACTAGCAAAATCGGACCATAAATTCCACTTGCTAACAAATTCGCTTAGTTTATGAAGTTCATGGTTGAAAATGAGCATAATTTTAAGGGCAAAAAATGGAGAATATAAGCAGCTACCTGACTTTTAACACTCGAAAATTTCTACCAAAAGAACCGCTTATATATATATATATATATATATATATATATATAGAGAGAGAGAGAGAGAGAGAGAGAGAGAGAGAGAGATAAAGAGAGAGTTTATTTGAAATAAAAAATATGAATATATTTTAAGTCTATAACAGTTATAAGTATTTACGGCGCTGTTAATTTAATGAAAATTTTCAGAAAAATAATTAATACTATTCGACATTGATATCAGTTTTAGAATTGGTTCAGACTATTAGCTTTATAAATTTGTTTTAAATCACTAAAATAAAAAAATGTATATAATATTTTCAATTTTAGCTCTATATTTTGGTCCAGTACTTGTATAACATCCCAAGCTGTAGCCGATCAGTTTAAGGCATGAACTACGAGACCTACTCTAGTTTGAGTCCCCGTGAGGTAAGATATTTTCTCGTGGAATTCGGCAAGCATGACACCGATATCGTGAGGAATTTGGGTAGCTACAATAGGTATTGGTTCAAGGTTGAGAAAACCGGCTTTGTATGGATAGCGTAGTCGGTAACACGCTAATACATAGAGTTCGAGGTTCCGGATTCAAACCCCGGTTCAGGCATTAATTTATATTTTCATGACAAGGTCATTTCCATTGTCTACTAGATAGGATCGGTAAGTATCTGTCAAACAATTTTCATAAGATCGATCTCAAGAGCTTCATTTCTTGGAATTCGCTAAAAGGAAACGTAATTTACAAATAAAATGAACAAATATTAAGGATATCCATGTCTGTTTATTTTAGAGAACTTGCAACGTTCCAAATATTTTGCAGAATGTATAAGTTTCTGAACAGAAAGATGGTCCACCGTGATTACATGTTGTCAAGATTTAATGCATAGTTATGACAGTATAGACCCATTCTCAAATGTTGAACTGTCAGAAGTCCAGAGTTATCCGTTAATTACACCGGACCAACGAGTTGTAATCAACGTCATAATTTTAAGGGAACCAACGCCTTTGAGGGCCAAAAAAGTCGTTTTGTAAATTTTTGTTCATGTAGATTGAAACTTCATCTTTACATTAGTGAACGATTTTCATTGATATCGCTATTACTTTTCCCGTTACGTTTGAAAATGTGCATATTTAGAAGGTACCTACATATTCAGTAAGTTTGTCGCTTGTTTTCCGTAACTTAAAATGTTCAATACGGTTTCCCTGATAACTCCCAAAGTTTTCAGATATTGACCTGAAATTGTGCATGTATGTGTAATTTACAGAGATGAACAAAATATACTACAATTAATAATGTACCTATTATATTTTATTTTTAAAGACTATTTTAATGCAAATTTTAACAAAAATGAGTATGCATCAATTTAAAATGAAAAATAAAATATTTACACTCTATATAATTAAACAATTGTAGTATATTTTGTAGCTACAACATTCATGAGTGAAATGAAACGAGAATCATAAAAATATATTGAAATTTAGGAAAATTATTCGGGAAACGGCAAGACAATGCAAAATTTTCAGCTGAGATTTTGAATATTTAATTAACCATAACGACTGAAGTTAGATTGTACTTAAGTACACAAACATGCTCAAATTGCAATATAGATATCACATACCAAATTTAATTTATGTAACCAGCATTGTTGTTGAAAAAATTGAAATATGTAATATTTTTAATGGCTAAAGGTGTTGGTCCCCCCTTAAGTAATACAAAAGACATTCTCACATTTTGGCATGTTCCTGGTAGAACGTATGCACAATAGAAACTAATAGATTTTGTATTAAAAACACAAATGATAATGTTCTAGTAACCCTGTAACTTGAATACTGTTTCTGCCAAGTATACATGCATTTAAACAATGAAGTGAAATTTGAATCGAGTTCACTAGCAAAATACAGACATCAAACTAAATTTAACACAGTAATAAATTAAAATAATGAAATTAGTACCGGAGATGCGGAACTATACACATAAGTCATTAAAGAAAAAAACAAGAAGATATACTATAAGTTATTGAAGTTACATAAAACATTGGCAGTTGCTGCATTACTTTATGGGAGTGAAACTTGGGCAATGATGAAAAAATTACAAAGTAGAAATGAACTTCCTCAGAAGAACAAAAGGCTGCACAAGAATGGTTCGGATAAAGAATGAAGATAGCCTATAAGAATAGAGTTAAATATATATCCACTGAATGATAAAATCAAGGAATATAGAGATAAGTGGCTTATACATGTATACAAATGAATGTAACATGATTACCGAAAGCAGCATTTAACTAAAGCCGAGAGGTTCAAGGAATGTAGGAAGGCCAGTGAAAAGATGGACAGAACAACTGTGAGGCGGAACAGGCAATTTGCCTAGCCCGTGAAGTGAAGAAGAAGAAGAAGAAGATTCTATCAACCGTTCTCAACATAAAAATTTTGTAGGTCTTACAAAACTAATTGTTCCATCGACAGCAGCTGGATTGATACTGAAATTGGAACAAGTACTTTTGGAAGGCCTACATAATTTTAATGTTGAGGGCTGATATCTCAGGTACTAATTTTATTATTTAACTTATTACAAAACAATCTCAACGGAAATTCAGTATGAATTTTAAAAGTATTAACAGAGTACTGTAGACATTCGAGGCTTGTACTAGAAGCAACATGTGTTCTACAATCTTTGTTTGCAGCCTTATAACCATTTTTATGTTTCGTAATGCTTTATTAGGATTTAACAATCCCAACTTTTCTCAAAAAATGTTAAAACTATATAAAACGACGATTCTGCTGGCTCAGATGATAGCGTGTCTGCTATCTGAAAAGCGGGCCGGGTTCGATACCCGGCGGGGTTAAAAATGTTAAATTTTAAAATTAATGAATTGTAATTTTTCAATCTCGGAACCAGGAAGGTGGTAGTGTACAATTTTAATCGCTAGATTGTACACTGTATTTATGTATTAAATTGCAAATCCCTCCTTACTATGCTACACATGTTGAGAAAGCACGTAGTAGGCGGCCTACTGTTGACAGCAATTCATCCACCAGATGAGAAGTTAACTCTGGTGGCCCCTTTGGTGATTTTCTACACGAGTAGGCTTCATGCCGGTACGGGGTTTCTTTTTCTCCCATCTCATCATCATCCCTCATATAACACAGTTTACACTACACAAACTCGTAATGTACATTTATCGTATATTCCTCACTGTACACAATACAAGAATATATAATCTACGTAAAGTGGTCTACCGAATGATGCGTAAATAAAAAATAGATTACACTAACGTCATCTATCCGCGGAATTCGTTGCACGGAAAGTGCAGTGGATGGCAATAGAACATACACGCCATTCTTCCGGTTATTATTATATGAATCCAGAACATGCTCTCTTACTTTAAAAAAAGAGAAACGAGATTATTTGAGAGTAATTATGTTAGTTTTTTTTGGACCAGAGACCGACGGACAGTTAGTAGTAGTAGTACTAGTAGTAGTAGTAGTAGTAGTATGTGTTCTTTTTCTATTTTAGGAGCCTAGGGAAATTGTGAAAATCTCCCTCTGATTCTGTGCCTTGCCAATCATTTTTCTCGCTTCATATTTTACCACATAATATTTGCATCATTTTATAACTGTTATTTCTATATATTTTTTATTTATTTATATACAGAATTTTAATGTTTACACATCTTTTGTGCCTAAACTTTTATTTTTCTTCTCCACTCGTCTCTTTCCATCCAATCCATGTCCTCCAGTCCCCTTGCTCTCATTCCAGTTCTTATTTCCTGCATCCACGAGTTTCTCCTTCTTCCAAATTGACACCATTCCAATGTTTTCCTGGGTAATCTTTCTTCTTGCATTCGTCGTACGTGCCCATACCAATTTAATTGCTTATACTGTATATAATCTACTATTGAATAACCAATATTCATTTTTCTCTTATGACAGTATTTCTTATTTCGTCTAATTTTGAACATCTTGCTTCTCTCGTCAAGAAATCCATTTCCATCGACATAAGTTTTTGTTCTAAGTTTTTGTTGAATTTCCAAACTTCAGCTCCATATGAGACAGTACTTCTCACTACTGAATTATATATATATATATATATATTTATTTATTTACATATTTATTTATATTTATATATATTTATATATATATATATATATTTATATATATTTATATATATTTATATATATATATATATTTATATATTTTTTTTTCATGCCGGACTGATCGAAGGTGATAAGCCAGACAAAAAAAGTACCTTGGGCGAAAGAGTGACGATCTTTCACCGTAAAAATATAACCGTCAAGAAATGCGGACATGGGTTCATCTGGGGTAAAATTTTCCGGAGGTCAAATAGTCCCCCATTCGGTTCTCCGGGCGGGGACTACTTCAGGGAACCCATGTCAAAGGCTCAAACATAGGGACATGTTCCTAGGAACATGGAATGTTAGGAATTTATACAATAGCGGGGCACTAGAGATATTAACGCGGGAACTAGATAAATCGCCCTTGGATATAGTCGCTTTACAGGAAGTTAGGTGGCCAGGAGTAGGTGGTCAGGAATCAGGAAGCTTTGCATTATACTATGGGGGTGTAGAGAAAGACCTGCATTTGGAACGGGTTTTTTAGTCAGAAGGAGGATACTATCCACTATCCGAGATATTAAGTTTGTTAGTGATAGGATATCATACATAATTCTAAAGGGTAAACGACATGATTTTATAATTGTAAATGTACATGCTCCCACAGAAGATAAAGGTGACAAGATCAAGGATGAGTTCTATGAAGAATTAGAATGCTTATTTGATAGTCTTTCACGATATCATATGAAAATTGTCTTAGGAGATTTTAATGCAAAAGTGGGGCGGGGAGATATATTCAAACCAACAATAGGCAAATTCAGTCTTCATGAAGATAGTAACGACACGGGGTTAGATTAGTCACATTTGCCACATCAAAGAATCTCATTGTTAAGAGCCACAACATTTCAGCATAAGGATATTCATAAATACACCTGGACGTCTCCAGATGGAGAAACTCGGAACCAGATAGATCATGTATTAGTGGATAAACGCTGGCACAGTAGCATCATTGATGTTAGATCAGTTAGAGGGACAGACTGCAATTCGGATCATCATCTGGTCAGAGTGAAAATCAGACAACGGCTATCGCTTATGAGAGGAACAAACGCGAAAGATGATTCTGTAAAATATGAATTAAAAAACTTGAAAAATGATGAAATGCGGCAAGAATGCCAAATCAAAATTGCTAATAGATTTGAAGTACTGGAATCTTCAGATGACAATGTGGCAAACGAAGAAGAAACTGATATAAATAAAGAATGGGAGGCTATAAGAGATACTATTAAATTGTCAGCATCAGAAAGCATTGGTTGTTTAAAAAAGAGGCAAAACAAGAAATGGTTTGATGAGGAATGTGCCGACATTGTAAAGGAAAGAAAGCTAGCAAAAATGAAATGGTTACACGAGCCAAATGAGGTAAATTTAGAGCAATTGGGTAGTGTTGGACGGGAAACCACCAAGTTACTAAAGAGTAAAAAGAGGGAATATTTGAGAGAGAAGATTAATGATCTTGAAATGAACGCAAAAAATAGGAACATTAGAGAATTATATCAGGGAATTAGTGTAGAGAAGAAAGGGTTTCAGGCTAGAACAAACATAATTCGGAATGAAAATGGGGATACGATTGCAGATTCCAGGAGTATATTAAATAGATGGAAAAGTTACTTTAATCAGCTATTAAATGTACATACAGAACAGGACATTGAGGAGGATAATTTGCAGACAGCAGAAATGCTAGTCGCAGAACCAAGTGCATTAGAGGTTGAAATGGCGATAGAAAAATTGAAGATGTATAAAGCATCAGGTTCAGATGAGATCCCAGCAGAACTGATAAAATCAGGGGGAGAAAAATTGATGGACAAGATATGCTGGTTGCTTAGTATGATTTGGGAAAAAGAAGCTCTTCCAGATGAATGGAAGGAATCAATTATCGTACCAATTTATAAGAAAGGAGATAAAACTGATTACAACAACTACAGGGGCATCTCATTACTTTCAACTTCGTACAGAATTCTAACAAATATATTAGTAAGCAGACTTACTCCCTATATTGATGACATTCTAGGAGATCATCAATGTGCATTTAGAAGAAACAGGTCTACAACAGATCAGATTTTTAGTATAAGACAGATTTTAGAAAAGAAATGGGAATATAATGGTACTGTTCATCAACTATATGTAGACTTCAAAAAAGCATATGATTCAATTAAGAGGGAGAAGTTATATAGTATCCTGCTGAGTTCGGAATTCCTAAAAAGTTAGACTTATACGAATGTGTCTAAATGGCTCAAAGAGTAGGGTGCGTGTAGGCAAACAGTTTTCAGACACTTTTGAAATCCAGAATGGGTTTGAAGAAAGGAGATGCACTATCTCCTCTACTATTTAATTTTGTACTAGAGCATACCATTAAATCTTTAGAGAATGAGGAAGGCTTACAACTGAATGGTATTAATAAGCTGTTAGTTTATGCTGATGATGTAGTACTACTGGCCGATAGCGAGGAGATACTAAAGGCCAACACGCACACACTATTGAGTAACACTGAGAAATTGGGACTGGAAGTAAATATCAGTAAAACTAAATATATGGTCACACGTAGAAATTCAGTATATAATGGAAATGGACAGCTAAGGACAAATGAGGGAACTTTTGAGGAAGTGGCTGAATTCAAATACCTAGGAACAATAATCACAAATAGGAATGAGATGCAAAAAGAAATTAAACATAGGTTCAATTCTGGAAATGCATGCTATTATGCATTGCAGAGACTTTTGATGTCCCAACTCCTTCCAAAAAGCGTTAAGCTGAAAATATATAAAACTATTATTCTACCAGTTATATTATATGGGTGCGAAACATGGACTCTTACTTTAAGGGAGGAAAGGAGATTACGATTATTTGAGAATAAAGTTCTTAGGAAAATGTTTGGACCAAAGAGAGATGAACAGACAGGTGAATGGAGAAGACTACATAACAATGAACTACATGGTCTTTATAGGAAGCCAGATATAATAAGAACAGTTAAGTCTCGTAGACTGCGATGGGCAGGACATGTTGCGCGTATGGGGAATGAAAGACGTGCATGGAAAGTTCTTGTAGGAAAGCCAGAAGGAAAACACCCAGTTGGTAGACCAAGAATGAGGTGGGAGAACAACATTAACTATGATTTGAGGGAAGTAGATTATACAGGGAATGATTGGAAAGCATTGGCTCAGGATAGGGATGTATGGAGAGCTTATGTCCGCGCGGCCATGAACCTATGGGTTCGATAGTGCCAGTGAGTAAGTATATATCTTTTTTTATCTTCCCATTTTGCGTTCACCCCGGGGTTTCAGTGCAATGCTTTTTTTTCGATGGATCCTTCCTAGGAGTATGGCCTATCCATCTTCATTTCCTTCTTTTATTTGCTTTGAAACTGGTTATCCTCTACTCATCTCCCACAGCACATCACTACTTATTACTTCAGGCCACCTAATTCCAGACAGACGGGTGAATAGGTGAATGGAGGGGAATATTTATCACTGAGCTACATGATATTTATGGGAAACCGAGTTTAATAAGAAATGTGATGGGCAGGACATATGGCACTAATGAGGAATGAAAGAATGGCATGGAACATTCTTGTAGAAAAACCAGAAACAGAAGCGCGGTAGATAGGCCAATAATGAGGCGCGAGAATAGCATTAACTCTGACTTCAGGAATATGAATTAGTAGACAAGGCCTTAAGGCCTTAACTCTGCCAGGTAAAATAAAGCTAAATTATATAGGTAATACGCGATATCAAAATTAAATGGTATTTTATGGGATCGGGATATAAGTTCTAAAAAAACTCTTTAATGTCATAATAAGTATTGCAATGACATAGAGTGCAGAAACATGGGAATCAAACTCTAGACCAATATATAAATTAAATTCTGCAGAAATGGATTTTTGGAGGCGTTCAGTTGGAATTTCTAGAAGAGACAAAATAAGAAACAGTATAATTAAATAGAAGTGAATGTTTAAACTTCAATTGTGGATTTCATAAAAAAACAAACAATTAAAATGGTATGGTCAATTGTGAAACGAATGACAGAAGACAGATTCCCAAGTATCTAATACTAGAATGAATGCCACTTAGTAGCAGGAGAAGACGACGGCCAAAGATAACGTAGAGTGGTGGTGTTTTAAGCAGCATGAGGGAAAAGGATCGGACGATGGAGATTGGAATGACAGTGAGATGTGGAGGAGAATGATAGTTGATTAACTGGGTGCAGGAAGATGTGAAACCTGCTAAGTAATAGGCTAATCATTTTATTGTTGGAAAATATCTCAGGATAGAGATGTCAGGAGTGCGTATGCCCTCGAGGACAAGAACCTCCGGATTCGATAGCGCAATTGAGATGTATTTTAATTCATGGGTACATGGAATTGAATGAGGAAATAATGTTACTGTTTATCATGATATAAAATGTTAAAATAATTTCATTATGTTAACATCTAACAATGGAATTATCAAACAATGCGTGTCGATACTTACCTTGAAATTTCTCGTCGAGAAGTGTTATGATGTGCCAAGGCCCTGTCAAAAAATGATCTGAGGTTTTTAACTTCAAGGCACAGAAATCGAAACCAGAATCCAGCAATGACAACCCCTTACGGAGCAGATGGACTTTTTGCGTGATGAAATAGGGGTGCAATGAGGAGCGGCACGGACGGAAGGTAGTGAGGGTCATCCAATCTACAAATTCACGTATTGTATTAATTCTCTACAGTTTAAATGAGAGATTTGGCGCTGGATTTTAGTGCCTTGTAGTTAAAAAATGACAGATATGTGTTTGGACAGACCTTGATACAACACAACGCTTATCTGGAAGAAATTTGAAAGTCGGTTTCGGCATGCAATGGTTGACAGTTTCCTTTTACGTAAGATTTCGTTTAAACACCTTATAGACCTTTCGGAACATGCTCTATCATCAGCTGCTAAAACAGTACCGAAATACCTACAAGGTTTTTAACTGAAATCTTACTTAGTTTAGAACGATTGAAATCTCAGGTACACATTTTATAATTTTAACCTTTGATAGACTTCAATTAAAGTTGTTTGTGACTTTTCTGGTGATAGTAAAAATATGATAATTTGTGTTGATGACATTGTAATGTATTAACAATATGCATGATGCCATTTATCGAGAAAGTGTATTATGATAATGGAAGGAAGAAAGGAGCTTCAAGTTCTGGGGCAGGCAGATGGTAACCGGAAGGTCATCCAGATGAACTCGAGTGCAGTGCACCGTTGGTTATCTCCATGAAAGCACAACTTTCTCATCCATCAAACAACGTATTGAAGTTTATAAAGTAAAATGAATGACCGCACGACAGGAAGCTCGTGTTTATTCTCCATATAAATTGTGTACTGTCATTCTTCATACTATGACATTTTCACTTCTTCCCGCCATTCCAATTTTGTTTTAACAATATACTGAAAGTAAAATAGTGAACTTGCAATTATATGGTATTCTACACAGTTTTAATAATGATCTACTACTTCTTTCTCCATGGCGCAACTGGCCTGGAAGGCCCAGCCGGCTGCTATCCTCACATCCAAACATGATAATCATATCATCATCTAGCCGGTGTAGGGGAGACACGTGATCAGCATGTTGAGTCCTACATCCATTATAATTGATTTTCTCAACCTGGAGTCGTTACTTATTGTACTTACTCACTGGCACTATCGAACCCGTAGGTTCATGGCCGAAAAGTAAAGTCATCCCACAACAGGCCCGGAGGCCCTTGGGGTAGTAGGAGGTTAAGGCTCCCACTTTTTCTAGACAATCGGCACTTTATGTCAGCCGGGTTGTCAGCCCTGCGTGACGGCCACCTTTACCCCCAGAACAAGAGTCTGGTACTCATTTCCATTAGAGGCTGAGTCGACCCCAGGGCCATAGTGCCGCCAGAGGGTTTGGGTCAGTTTAAAAATCCTGACCCCAACGGGACTTGAACCCACGACCCTCCGGCTTGTAGCTCAGTGCCTTAACCACTACGCTACGGCGTGCCCCCCGTTACTTATTGTAGATACACAAATTCCTCACAAAGTTGAGTGGACACCGGTCCCGTACTATTCGAATTCCATGAGAAAAATGTTTCCTCCATGGGAACTCGAATCAGCTCAAGTAGCTCTGCGCCAAGGCATCTTGCCTTAACCACTCGGCTAGGACGACAATACAACTACAGCAACTAGTATATAATAGTATAATAATAATAATAATAATAATAATAATAATAATAAATAATAATAAATAAATATAGTAATTATAAATGTTAATACTACATAACACTGAACCACATGGTCTTCATAGAAGGCCAGATATAATACGAACAATTAAGTCTCGTAGACTGCGATGGCAGGACATGTGGCACGAATGTGGAATGAAAGACGTGCATGGAAGTTCCTTATAGGAAAACCAGAGGGAAAACGCCCAGTTGGTAGACTAAGAATGAGATGGGAGAATAACATTAACTATGATTTGAGAGAAGTAGATTACACAAGGGATGATTGGAAAACATTAGCTCAGGATAGGGATGTATGGAGAGTTTATGTTCGCGCGACAATGAACCCACGGGTTTGATAATGCCAGTGAATTAATTAGTTAGTTAGTTGGTTATAATTATTTATTTATTTATTTAGCAGGTTTCACAATGTTTCACATATCCCTGGGCCCAGTTAATATATTGACATTCTCCTCTACATCTCCCGTCATTCCAATATTCATCTTCCAATCCTTTTTCCCTGATGTTGCTTATAATAATAATAATAATAATAACAATAATAATAATAATAATAAAATAATAAACTGAGCGAGTTTTCTCATGCAATGATACTTGTATTCGTGAAAATCCCAGTGTCGTGTCCGAGTTTTTTGTCTTATTTCAAAATATCATTAAATAAATTATGCCAGTGAGCTTTCACAAAACACACGACTGCAGACTGATATGGTCTACCATGTCAATAATAATAATAATAATAATAATAATAATAATAATAATAATAGCAACAACAATAAGTTATTATTATTATTTATATAACTTTTACTATTTATTATAATTATTATTACTTTTACCAGTAATAATAATAATGTTCTCCATAGCACGATCGACCTGGTAGACCCTGGCGTCTGCTTGCATCATCCACATGTGTTTATCAGATTGACGATCAACCAGTCAGTATAGGGGTGACATGTGGTCAGCACATCGGGTATCTTAGCCGTTATATATGATTTTCTCAACCTGGACTCGCTTCTTATTGTAGCAATCCAAATTCATCACGATGCTGAGTGGGCTCCGGTCCTAAGGCCGAAATTCCATGGGAAAATGTCTTTCCCCATGGAGATTCGAAACAGCTCAAGTTCCTTAGCTCTGCGCCAAGGCATCATGCCTTAAATCGCTCGGCTACGGCATAGTAGTAATAATAATAATAATACTAACAATAATAACAATAACAATAATAATAATAATAAATATGTAAACCGTTATTACTAAATTGAAGTGAATATTGAAATTTAAATAAAATAATTATTCTTGTCAAATTAATGTTAAAAAGAATGCTTAGTGCGTATCTTCAATCGTTTATTTTTTAATAAATATGTATATTTTTTGTGGACGTATTTAATGTATGTCAGCTATGACATTAACATGTTTTTGTTGTTAACACTGTTTTTATTTAAATAGCAATTTGATGTAAAATATAATTATACTTTTATATTTAAGTAGGAATTTAATAAAAAAAATATAATTATATTATTTTTCTCCATTCCTAAACATTAAGGAACATAAAATTAGTTATTTCAATAAAAGTGTAGATTTAAGTGCGCATATTTAATTATAAATAATTTTATTTATAGTACAGTTTAGGCCCTAAATTATCACATTTTAGGAACTTTTTCAAGGTTCTCTAGCCTCCCCTGAAAAATTTCGACGCCTTCTCAGGGAGCGGCCCTTCATAGTTTGAAAATCTCTGAGTTAAACTATTTAATGAATGGGGATAGGCCCTATAATATCACATTTTATAACTTTTCTTCATAGTTCTCTCGGCTACCCTGAAAATGTTGACTTCTCCAGGAAGCTTCGCTGCATAGTTCGAAAATCCTTCGGATAAAGTATTTGATTAATTACGTATGGATCCAATACTATCAAATATTAAGACCCTTTTTCAAAGTTCTCTTGCCTCCCCTGAAACATTTCGCCGCACAGTTTGAAAACTACTGGATGACGTTATTTTATGAAGCTTATGCCCTATACTGTCAAATTTTAGGACCTTTCTTCAAGGATCTCTCGCTTCCCCTGAAATATTTCGGCGCCTACCCAGGGAGCCGCGCCGTACAATTTGAAAACCCTATGCATTAATATATTGATGAATTAAGTACGGACCCTATATTATCAAATGTTAGGGCTTTCTTTTTTCAAAGTTATCTCATCTCCCCTGCATATTTTAAATGTTTCGCTACGAAACCGCGACATACAGTATGATAACTCCTGGGTTAAGAAGTTTGATGAAATAGGTATGGACCCTATACTATAACATTTTAGGGCCTTTCTTCAAAGTTCCTCCCCTACTCTGAAAATTTCGTTGTCATCCCAAAATCCAGCGCGACGTATTTTGAAAACGTCTTCATTATATTATTTAATGAAGTATGCGTGGGGCTTTTACTCTCGATTTTATTATTTTTTTAAAGTTATTCCGACTCCCGTGAAAAATGTCGACGTTTCCCCAACTGGAGCCAGCCAATTTTGAAAACCCATGGCGACCTTAACGATGCCTTTAATTAAGTAACAGACGGGCCCTATATTATCAAATTTTAAGGTTTTTTTCATAATTCTCTCTCCTCCCCCTGAAAAATTTGGATGCCTCCAAAGGGAACCCGTGAACATACAGTATAAAAACCCAGCCACGTGTCTAAAGATGTTTTTTGTAGTACGCGTACTGGCCCCCCTATACCCTAAATACTTTCAGGACCTTTCTTCAAAAGTTCCTTCGCTCCCCCTGAAAATTTCGTCGCCATCCCGAATTTAAGCCGCGCACACACAGTTTGGAAACCCCTTGCGTATAGTATTGCGAGTAAGTATGTCCTGAGTAACCTTTACTCTTATTCAATTTTTTTTTTCAAAGTTACTAGCGCACAAGTACCCTGAAAAATTTCGTTGGCCCCCTAGCCGGCGCCGACGCTGAAGAATTTGGTTAAATTCTGGTTGACGATATTAGAAAATTTAGGTATAAGCTCCTACACTCTCGAAGTTTAGGATGCCCCTTGAAAAAAATGTGTGGCAGCCTTCCACTGGCAGCCGCGGCATACAGTTTGAAAACCTTCGGGTGCTATCATATATGATGAAGAGAAGGTAATGCAACCTTGAGGGGTACTTTCGAAACATAGCGAGAACAGAATTTCAAATTCAGACATCTGCCTTTATTTCCCCTATCCTATCTCAGACGAGATAAATTTTTCAACCAACAGCGGCCAAGATTGAGCGTCTTAAATCGTTGACTGATTTGAGACTTACCTGTGGAGAATAAGAAGGATATAAAAGTGATCAGCACCAAAAGATCCATTGATTGACTCTGGAAGAAGTTAACTACCGGGGGGATTTCCTGAAGGCCAAGATAAGGGGGTATATCTGAAGCAGTTGTATCTCTTGCGAGGTATTTTGACAAGGTACAGGAACAGGCCTGCTTGGTGGCCCGCTACGTTCTTGTTTGTAGGAACCAATTGGAGGCCTGATAATCGTAGGTTAGAGTCCACAGTGATTGGGTTCTGGTCAGTGGTATCTGCCTTCAGAGGACAAACGAGCTGTAGCGACCGTATGTTGTATAAGTAACAGTGTTATCAACAGACATTTCCAAGTCAGAATTCTGACGTTTGGTGATTGTTGATTACCAGACGGATGGCGGAGTCCAGAACTCTGCCATCGGGCACAGATATCCCATCTTTGTTCAGTCGGTTGAGGAGCAAGTCTGTCTGCTCTGAATGCATCATCCGGGATCCGTTCCTCCACTATGTGGTCAACATATGGTTCTCTGAAAGATTTGTCGTTTGCACTGCAAAAAAAAAAACATGAGAGGTATTATTGTCTGTAAATTTTGAAATAATATAGCCTATACAGTAACAAACAATATCTAGCGCTAAACCTACCAAACCTACTGAACCAATCTTTGTCCTGATCACTTATCGAATACCTAAAAAGCTGTTATATGGTGAAGTGACAGGTTACAGGAAAAATCACTGTAAAATTTGGAATGTCACCAGCAAAATGTAATTAATAACCCTAAATCTAAATGTATTTATACATTTATTTTAGACAGCGTGCCTTGCCTCTGCTTCTTATACAACACTTTGTCTACCTCATTAACCCTTTATAGGCCTATTTCTACTCGTTTCCATTCACTATCTTCTCGTCATAATAAAACACGACCGAGATAAAATTTAGCTCTAGCGCTCCCTTTATATCGAACATCTCACTATTCCTCAGCCTTCCTTGTTTCAGCTATCGGACTCTGGAATTACCTTCCCTCATATCAACGACTACCTGATTCAAAGAACAATTAAAAAAAATCCCACTAAAAATTCCCATAGTCAATAAAATATATAACTGTGTTTCATATGTACCTTCATTATTCTTTAATATTTTACACTTTCTTTACCAATCAATTACTTAATCAAATTATAGGTTATATTTTTTTCCTTGTCAACTCTATATTGTGTACCCTATACCTATTATGTATTATTAACAACTATGTAAATAATGCATAACAATTATTATTACTATCATTAATAATTATACATAACTTAATTAGTGTATAATGCCATTGTATTATTATGTAATTGTAATATTATTGTGTTTTCTTTATGTAATTGTAATCTTATTTTTTTTGTTTTTCTTTATACTATTGCCAATTATTACTTTATTGTAACGGACTGTCAAAAGCTCGTACGGCTTACCTTGCCCAGAATAACATCTATGGTAATATCTTACCTTATTTGTCTAAGAAAGAGGGTCCTACTACTATCTACTTTAGTATCTTATTATTATTATTATTATTGTTATTATTACGAATTATTGTTATTATATGTATAATTTAACTCTACTGAAGTGGAAGAGAAGACCTTACGGTATTAACTACTTCAGATAAAATAAAATAAAAAAAGATAATGAATAAATCATTCAGATTATAAGAGCGTATTGTTTTATTAGATAGGCCTATTTCTCTAAACAAAGTTTAATTTGGAATGTTTTTTGACTGTCAATTAAACTACTTTTTAAAGTATATACTATAAGATGTTTCAGTCTTAAACCATCTTTCAATGAGGTTTATTCTCCCGTGAAGGTACCAGTCTGTGGCATTTGATCTGAAGAATTCGTTGAGACCAATTTCCACAGCTTCAGTGTTTAATTTGTTTCCGAAATTTCACCCAAAAAATGAGTCGTGGATCGAAATAGAGGCTAATATGAAGGAGCGAAGCAGCAAGATCAGGGCAATGTGGTGGGTGTGGCACCAGTTGAATTCCTCCCAATTCTTAAATGTTTATTATGGTTGTTCATGCAGTTTGTATTCCGGGTCAGGTGTAAATCACGACCCTATTTTATGAACTCGTTCCAGTTGTTGAGATTAAAGATCCATATCGATCGAACGCTCGTTTGGAACGAACTCCTAATGAATCGCTTGTTCAAAATTCCATCAGACACACAACATTGTATTAAAACCAACATTACTTATGAGACAACCTAAAAGCAATCATTCATTAGATCGAGATCTCCATCCTCAATTTCATTTCCAATTTTATCATGGAGGGTCTTGTCACTGCAGTGTGTTCTCCTGTATTTTTTCTTGCTTTATTTATTGTCAGTATTGCTATTTTAATGTAATTTTACTGTTATTATTATTATTATTATTATTATCATCATCATCATCATCATCATCATTATCATCATCATCATAATCGTTAATATTGTGACACTATAGCCTCTATTTTCCTTCTTTGTTATTTAGGCGTAATAAGCACAATGAATGTATTAAAAATTTCACTTAAACACATTATTGAATGCTTTAATTATCAACAAACTACTGTTCACAGATACAAGTCACTAATTATCTTCTTTTAATTGTTGTCTTAGTTAGAATACTTTTCCAGTCACTGATAAATAAATTCGTCACAAATTATTGTCACACTGTTCACCACAAGTATCGCTGTTGCAGACTGACTGCGATCTCTAGCGTGCGCCCATTTATAAGGCGCTAGGAAATAACCAGAAACAGCTTCGAGACATTTCAGAAAAGGCCGGTCTGCCATTAACTATATTTTTAGTTTAAAACAAATAGCTGTGAAAATCTACCTTTCAACAACTAATTCACCTATTTATTGATTTAGAGAAAGCATATGACAATTTACATTGTTTAAAATACGTACGGTTTTACATATTATAACAATAGATAAAAATCCAATAAAAAACTATATGACAAATGCATCTCATGATAAATAATAGGTAAAATATTGTATCAGGATTTGGAGGTACTAAATGTTTACGACCGTATTCAAAATAGATCTATAAATCCCTTAACAAGGTGAAAAATCAAAATGTTTACCTATGGCAATAACTGAAGGAGAAGATACAATTTATCTCTAGCGTGCGCCCATTTATAAGGCGCTAGGAAATAACCAGAAACAGCTTCGAGACATTTCAGAAAAGGCCGGTCTGCCATTAACTATATTTTTAGTTTAAAACAAATAGCTGTGAAAATCTACCTTTCAACAACTAATTCACCTATTTATTGATTTAGAGAAAGCATATGACAATTTACATTGTTTAAAATACGTACGGTTTTACATATTATAACAATAGATAAAAATCCAATAAAAAACTATATGACAAATGCATCTCATGATAAATAATAGGTAAAATATTGTATCAGGATTTGGAGGTACTAAATGTTTACGACCGTATTCAAAATAGATCTATAAATCCCTTAACAAGGTGAAAAATCAAAATGTTTACCTATGGCAATAACTGAAGGAGAAGATACAATTTATTTGCTGCTACACATAGCCGAAGATTGGGACATTTAAAGTATATGACAAGAAAACTGAAAGAGGGACCCGAAAAATGAGAATTAAAGATATATTTGTATAAAGTAATATGGCAAATAAAGACAAATCAAAAGTTCTTCTTTTAGAAGATGGTCAAATGGAAAACAAAAAAAGTGATGTATACGTATATTTGAAGAAAAAACATGAATGCCGGTGAAAAATAAAGATTCTGAAATTAAGAGGATAAAAAAGGGATTAATCTGTGGTATCAAAATGAAATGGTGTTTTATGGGATTAAAAGAAATTAACAATAATAAGAGTAAAATGATATACATGGGAAATGAAAATAAGAAAAATAATTAAATTCTGCAGAAATCGATTTTTGGAAGCGTTCAGATACATTAATAAGTAGTGTAATTAAACAAAATATGAATCTTCACCAAAGAAGAAAACAATTAAGTACTTATGTTTTGACTTAGGCTTTCACGGTCGGAGTTGCTATGATGATCTTGAAGAAGATTTTCGGGCTATAGGCCGTGGTGCAGACAATCTCAGA
The DNA here is from genome assembly GCA_030220185.1 of Diploptera punctata. NCBI lineage: Eukaryota > Metazoa > Arthropoda > Insecta > Blattodea > Blaberidae > Diploptera > Diploptera punctata. The sequence goes on along the minus strand of JASPKZ010010686.1, from coordinate 1,685,792 downwards.
TACAGAAAATAATTTACAAAAAATATAGCCTACATTTAATCTAAACAAAACATGAACAGAATATAGACAGGAAATATCCGTAAATAAAACCAAGGCATTGGCATTTAAAGGTACAGATCCAATAAAAAGTAAAACTGTTTTTAACAATTCAGTAATAGAAAAAATGAATTCGTTGAACTACACATATTTAGGAAACTTAATATCATATGATGGAGATAAGGATATCAGAACAAGTTAAATCTTTATATATATATATAAATTAATGTTTGTTTGTTTGCTTGTTCGTACTTTATGCGCGGCCATACTGTTGATCCAATTGTGATGGGGTTTTTTGCACAATGTTCAGGAGATTCCCGGGATGAGCATAGGCTATAAGAGAGTTGTGTTACTCAATTCCTACATCCTTAAAAATCGCCCTTTTTAGTGGAAAACGTGAAAAAAGTAGCTCTGTGGACGCTTAAATGGCTTACGCTGCCTAAACCATAACAAATACACAAAATTAATGTACACAGAATTGAATATCTCAAAAAGCTCCACAAAAAAGTCCGCGACAGCATATGTTTATCTCTTACGGATGACTCACAATAACTGTTTTTGTCATTCATTGATACCAAGAAATTCGAGACAAGTACGTAGATTCCTGTGCAAGCATTGCAGCACATGGCGGGTATTCTTTTACGGATAACTTACAATAACGAATTTTGTCTTTAAGCTCATTTATGCCAAGAAGATCGAGATAAGTAGATTCCCGGGCAACACCGCGTAATCAGCACGTGGTATCTAAAAAATATAAATTTATAATTATTTTTCCTAATACTTATTCAACTAAACATAAAAGCACATTAATTTTCATTTATTTGGGCGTAGCAGCGCACGCCGGATAATATCTAGTAATTTTATAAAAATAACGAGAGTTACAATCAATGCACGTATTTAAACAAAAAATCAGCGTTAAGGAAAACAAGAGTAAATTATAAAATACCTTGACGATTCCTAGTCTTCTATATGCTAGTGAATTATGATGGACTATCAGAGCAGCTGATTTTTCAAGAATAACATCCGTAGACTTGAGGTATATGTAAAAACAGCAGGATACAAATGATTGATTATAAAACTAAATACAGAAATAACAAACGAACTAAAAATTACTCCCATGTTATAAAAACATAAAACATTAAAGAAACTGAGCAGTTGGAACACGCCGGTAGGTTGATAAACGACAGATACCAAAACTCCTGAAGTCTTAGAAACCAATTGGGGAAAAACAATTTAGAGACTTTGGGACAAAGCCTAAAGTGGGACTGGAACAGGCCAACAAGTGGCCTAATTCCATGGAAAGTAAATAATAATAATAATGATGAATGTTCAAACTTAAATTATGGATTTAATTATACAAACAAAATAATGATAATGGATAAAGAATGATAAAATACTGATTACCAAGAATAATAGTAGAAAAGGTGCCACTCCATAGTAGAAAAATACGACCAAAAATAACTTGTATTGATGGAGTTTGGAGTGACGAGAAATGTAGTCGAGATGAACAAAAGATTAATTGGAAGCACGGAGCTGTGAAATATGTTAAATAAATAAATAATAATAATAATAATAATAATAATTTAATACACAAGTGATCTTCTTGGTGATAAAATATTAAAATGTATACACAGTCAATATGCCCAATTCACCAATTAATGTTTTAAAATGGTCAACATGTTTCCACAGCCAAGCTGTCATTCTCAAGACCAGATATTGACTGAAGACAAAATTGACAATAAATAAATAAACAAATTCAGTTAAAAACAAACTACGTCACATGACGCAATCAATCACAAGTAAACAGTAAACATAGTAAAACGAATCCTCTTTTGTTTCAATTAAAGAAAAGAGGGCGCTGTACGGAAAAGGGCTCTTGTCTTTATTCATGATTTTATCCTTATTTTTATAAATATCCAAACTTTCAAGGACGTCAAGGAATTTGAAATCAATGACCGAACGAATCAGCTTAAGGTTACTTTTATTGATAGCTTGGCCGTAATCAGAAATATGCTGGGCAACTCCAGATTTTTCAATTCTATTAAGTCTAAAATGGACAATATGTTCGTTAAATCTAGTTAAAATGGATCTTCTGGTTTGCCCAACATATTTCTTATCACAGTCATTGTATCCAATTTCATGAATACCGGAAACATAACCCTAAAGATAAAGTCAATTGTTTAAAAAAATCCGGTATTTATTAATTGAATGCAATGACCGTGATATGAAATATGTTGGGTAAACCAGAAGATCCATTTTAACCAGATTTAACGAACATATTTCCCGTTTTAGACTTAATAGAATTGAAAAATCTGGAGTTGCCCAGCATATTTCTGATTACGGCCATGCTATCAATAAAAGTAACCTTAAGATGATTCGTTCGGTCATTGATTTCAAATTCCTTGACGTCCTTGAAAGTTTGAAAATTTATAAAAATAAGGATAAAATCATGAATAAAGACAGGGGCCCTATTCCGTACAGCGCCCTCTTTTCTTTAATTGAAAGAAAAGAGGATTAGTTTTACTATGTTTTACTGTTTACTTGTGATTGATTTCGTCATGTGACATAGTTTGTTTTTAACTGGATTTGTTTATTTATGTACAGTCTATATCTGGTCTTGAGAGTGACAGCTTGGCTGTCGAAACGTGTTGACCATTTTAAAACATTAATTGGTGAATTGGGCATATTGACTGTATATACATTTTAATAATAATAATAATGTTGTATTACTTCACCGCAATGCAGTGGTCTCAGGATAAAGTTGTTACCTCATAGAGGGTAGGTTTTCTACATTTTTTTTTCTCATTTTACGTCACTCTAAGAGATACCTCGGGGAATGTAAGAGCCAAATGGTCCCGAACTTCATCAGACAATCATCCATATCATATCCGTCTTATTTAGTATGCATGAATGGGTGAATAGTGTGTACGTGTTTTCTCGGAGTGGCTGTGATACTGGGACGATGACTCATCCAGGGAGACCGTCCATGTCCTAGTGTGGTTATAAAGGTACGTGTGTGATGCAGATTTAAAAATCCTTTCCCGACAAGGCGTTTCCCTGTAAAATCCTACAAAGGGAAAGAATTGACTAAGAGAGATAATATTAAATGAGGACGTTCTTGGGCACTGAGTTAACATTTCCTGAGCGTTGCAATAAGATGGAGTGAGTGCAGTTCGGTGTTAATGAGGTCATACTTTCACCTTGCGAGACATGCACCGGAACGCGCAAGGAACGTTACCATTAATAATAACTGATGTTCATTTTGTTTACATGAAGACATTGAATAATTGATATATTTCGTAATGAAATCCTTTCACGAGTTATATTTTACTTAATGCCTTGTAACATTGTATTACAGTTTTTAAACTTAACTTTTTTATGTGTAGTTGAATAAGTAAAAAAGAAAAATAGTCATTAATTTATATCTTAATTATTTTTACATACCCCACGATGAATACTTGGCGTTGCCCGAGAATTTACCTACCTCAATCTTCTTGGCATCAATGCGCTGAAAGACAAACATGGTTATTTGAGTTATCCGTAAAAGATAGACATATGCTATCACAGACTTTTTTGTATTTTTTTAGATATTCAGTTATGTGTCCATTAAATTCATATATTTCTTATGGTTTAGGTAGCGTAAATAATTTAAGCGTCCAAAAAGCTATTTTTTTAGTGCACCGATGCATTTGTTTTATCTCCGGCCCTATAGTACGTAGGGTAATATGTTATATACGTTAATTGTCCCAGAAAAAAATATCTAAGTGATATAATTCAATAGTGAGAAGTACTGTCACATATGGAGCTGAGGTTTGGAAATTCAACAAAAACTTAGAACAAAAACTTATATAGATGGAAATGGATTTCTTGACGAGAGAAGCAAGATGTTCAAAATTAGACAAAATAAGAAATACTGTCATAAGAGAAAAAATGAATATTGGTTATTCAATAGTAGATTACATACGGTATAAGTAATTAACTTGGTATGGGCACGTACGACGAATGCAAGAAGAAAGATTACCCAGGAAAACAGTGTAATGGTGTCCACCTGGAAGAAGGAGGAGAGTAAGACCTCGAAACTCGTGGATGCAGGAAATAAGAACTGGAATGGGAGCAAGGGGAGTGGAGGACATGGATTGGATGGAGAGAGACGAGTGGAGAAGAAAAATAAAACTTTAGGCACAGAAAGATGTGTAAACATTAAAATTCTGTATATAAATAAATAAATAAAAATCAAACCACTTGAAATGGCTCAAGCAGTTTTTGAGACCATAAAGGACAGACAGACTCGCACACATTTGTATATACGACTATAAAGATGATTTACTCACTGGCATAATCGAATCCATAGGCTGCGCTGACATACTGTATTCATACATCGCTATCCTGAGCTAATGTTTTCCAATTACCCCCTTCCCTCAAATCGTGGTTAATTATACTCTCCCACCTCATCTTCGCCTACCTACTGGGCACTTTCCCTCTGATTTTCCTTCAAGGAGTTTGAATGTCCCTCTTTCATTCTCCATTCGTGCCACGTCTTGCTCATCTCAGTCTACGATACTTAACTGTTCTTATTGGGCCTATATCTGGTTTTCCCTAAAGATCATGTAGCTCACTATTATGGGGTATTCTCCATTCGTCTACCTGTTCAGTTCTCTTTGATCCAAAATATTTCCTAACAATTTATTCTCAAATACTCGTAAACTTTATCTCCTTCCTTAAAGTAGCAGTCTATGTTTTGCATCCTTATAATATAACTGGGAAAATAATAGTTTATATTTTTTTAGTTAAGTCCGCCGCTGTGGTCTCGGGGTAGCGTGCTGCCTTGTCACGCAGCGGGCCCGGGTTCGATCCCCGGTCGGGACAGTTTTTCTGGGTGAGGTTTTTATCGGTTTTTTTCCTCACCTGTAAGACAAATGTCAGGAAAACTTTAAGGCCCAAACGGTCCCCGAAATCATATGGCCATCGCAATCATCATCATTCATATTCATCTTAGGTTAAAACTTAGGATTAGGGACTCTCCTGGCGCACCATTATCTTCATCATCACCCATCATATCATCGGGGCAACGTAACCCCGCCTTCAAGGCGCCCCAACCTCAGAACTGGGTTACAATACGCCATGCCAGGAGAGAAACCAGGAATGTTGAAAGACAAACCTGGGGCATTTGAAAATATATATATATATATATATATATATATATATATTATATATATATATATATTCGTTTAAATATTTGTTTAAGAAATTACACAACAAGAGTCCCTGTAATGCATAATAGCATGCATTTCCAAAATTGAGACAATTTTTAATTTCTCTTGTCCACCTTATTCCTGTTTAAAATTATTATTCCTAGGTATTTGAATTCAGCCACTTCTTTAAAATTTTCCTCATTTCTATTATATAATGCTTTAATATGTGTGGCAATATAGTTCTATTAATGTTTACTTCCAGTCCTAATTTCTTAGTGTTAGCCTACTCAATAAAGTGTGCGCATTGGCCCTTACTACCTCCTCGCTATCGCCTAATAATAGTTTAATATCACCATCAACTGACAGCTTAATAATACCATTGAGTTGTACTCTTTCGTCCTTCTTTGCCATGGATTTCATGAAGTAATATATTGAATACAAAGTTGGTACCTGGTAAGTCAGTCGTCCTCAACTAAATTATTAAACTTCATCAAGTAGTTCCAATATGAGGACGACTGATTTACCACGTGCTAATTTAATATCGTATTACATAACCTCAACGGTGCTTTAAAATACATTTTTAAAGTGTTGATTCCTGAAGTAGTTATAAATCATAGATGCACAAGAAAATAAAATAATTATGTAGGCCTAGTCATTACTTATTGACTGTCTTAGTATCCCTTACTAATATCTGAACATTAACATGCTTCGTTTGTGGATGATTTGCGTACTAATTCCTTGTCATCCTGTGTATACTCGCTTCACGTTAGTCTGTGAACAACTCATATTACCCTAAGTTGAATGAATGAATGGAATTTATTGCCTTTTTTTTCAAAAGAAAGGAGATACATATGTATTTACATTGCGCACGAGCCTGCTTGGCCGTACGTGCATGAATAAAAGAAAAAAAAACAAAACAAAAATAATCATAATGTAAACAAATCCTTACATGGTTACACATGTGTATCAGAACAATGCATTTGTCTACAACTACGTGCACATTAATGCACATCTACACTCATCCATGAAAAGACCATGTGTATAGATATAAAAAGTCTCATTCTGTATATTAATAATTAAAAACTGCTATAAAACAAATTAAAAAAAGAGATAAGAAAAGTACACACACCCCCACACACATACACACGCGGGCGCTAACCCCCCCCCCCCGTCACTGCAGACATTAAATGCACTGTCAGGATATTCAACTTATCAAGACTACTTATTACATAATATAATTTAAGATCGAAAACAAAGACCATATTGATATTTTTATTATCGATAATACATATATCCTTATTGATTTCCAATTTTCTATACCTCAATTTCCTTACTGTACCCAAAAATTTGCATATTTTCACTTCACTCTCGATCAGTCCTAAAGATCCCAGCACGCCACACTCCCACGATCTGACCTGAGATATCTTCCGGCAGCAACTGTAACCTAAGTTACTCTGTCTCTTTACAGAATGCTATAATATGTAGCCAGTTTTCACGGTCATCGCAAATAGAGGGCATATTACCCTAAATAAGCTGGGTAAGTTCTTCATTTGCTATTTGTTCCTGACTATATATGATGCTACACAGCTACAGCGCTACTATGACTGGAGGTAAACGTTCCGCTATGTCGTATAATAAATGTTCGCACTATTGGCAGACTTTCCTCGCTCTCTATATGTTTTGTTTAACAAATACGTAACTTAACCTTACTAATACGCAGACTTATAAGATTTAAAATATAATGTACTTCTGTACCAAATATTATTTTTCTTCATTTAAACCCTTTTACTATGCTATTTGCAATACGCCTGTTGAAATAGCTCCTATTAAATGTATTAATGAAGTGTGACATCTCGGGAACTATAGGACCTAAAACACGGGAATTTCACGGCTGCGAAGGTGTAGTAAGGTAAAAATGATTTCTTTCTGTAGATCATGCGGGACGAGAAGCCATGTAATTGCTAATTTTCTAGTCCACCCTATCAGATGTAAAATAATCCGTTCACGATAATTTATTACAATATTCTTCATAACTAATGCCACGAGCGATTTCCAATTTATCGAGAGAATTTGGAAATCAAGAATGACATTTGTTAGTAATGTTTAACGAATAAAATTAAGCTGTTTACTCACACATCATTATTTAAATATAGTTATTAAAATATTTATGTATTTAATGTAAACGGCGATTTTTGAAAACAAATAAAAATATTTGGTTATGTTTAATTTGTTAATCCACTGCAACTTGATCGTATTTTGTACTGCCAAATAGGATCGTAATATTGTAAAAACGCACCCTAGTGGAGAAAGAAATGAAAAACATCAAAACTGTATATTATAACAAGGGCCCGGATTTTTATGAAATGTCATATTTTTTATGAGTTGTCAGAGACGATGCAGATTAATAATTAAGTGCATTGTGCAATAAATATGTTAGATATATGAGGTTTTTATAGGTCATTAAAATGAATTCTTTCCACTTTTTCTGATAAAGTCATTTTATGCATTTTATTTGTTATTTTAGGTCATTTAATTTATTTTTCGTACTTTTATAACGTCAGTTTTTAAATAATCTATGGTTAAATGTTCATTTTTATTTATTTTTTTGCTATCTTGTTTATTGTGTTCAAGCAAGTCAGTGAGGAACCACAGTACTTTACCTTAACATAACGTGAAACCAGTGCTCTGCCACCACGCGGATTGATTCGGGACTTCCCCTTCAATGCGGGAATCTTTCGAGTTGTGATATTTCCGTTTGTCTCACGAGAGTAGTGTATGGTTGTGTTGATTTTCGTGCATGCAGTACAAAATGCCAAAACAAAAAGTATCTAGTGCTATCCGTTTAAGACAGTATGTAACAGAATTCGGTGAACAAGTATTTTCTAAGGAAAGGAGCGTATTATTTTGCATGGTGTGCGAAATTAAAGTCGCTGCAGATAAACGTTTCACAATACATCAACATATCGGGCGCGAGAAACATTTGCGGGCTCTTAAAAATGTGAACAAGAGAAAACCAATTGCTTCCACATCAAATAGCAAGTCATCTCTATTTTTTAAATAATTATGTGAGGTGTTTTTCAGTGCAAATATTCAGCTAGAAAAACTAAACAATTCTAAACTACGTAATTTCCTTGAACGCCACAGATCATACTGTTCCAGACGAATCAACGTAGCGCAAAAACTATTTAAATGAAATTTTATGAAGACACATTAACATAGTTCAGAGCTCCAAGTTCCGTGCGGAGCGCGGTACTAACTCTGGAGCGTGCATTTTACTTCCTATTACTCCGGTGGGACTTGTACGAAAGACTACCATTGTCATGAACGCTTATAACAGGAAGAATCGAAATATAAAACAACGCACAAACAGGAGTAAAGCATTTATTAATGAATAGTATTAATTGGTTTACAGTATTAAATAATACCTCAAATGATTTTAATCTGCAATATTTAATATTTGCCTAAAAAACACATGATTTAATATTTCTTGGTACAGGATATTTATTGTTCCTACTGTAGGAAAATAAATCACCTCTTTTCAGGGTGCTACTTCCCGGGCATTTTTACTTGACATTTGACATTTATTTTATTTTTTTATATAAAACTTTCCTCATTAGAGGATTACCGCAAGGACAAAGTGATACAGACAATTAATTTTCGAAATTGATAAAATACATTTAAAATTTTCAAATTGTAATTGAAGTATATTCTATAAAGTAGAAATTTTGTAAACATGGTTATTTGAAATTGAAATTGATTCTCTAAAGGCAGCGATGGCAATTTTAGAAGGATACACACTGTCCAAATCTAAGAAATTCCAAAATTTAGCTAAGCATCTTGGTATAGTACCTCTTGCCCCGATCATCAATCCTATTACACTTATACTATCTAATTGGTATTAATCTTTGTAATAGTCGACTGTTGGCTCATATATGGCATTCTTTTCAGAGTCAACTTCCTCAGGTTGGCTACTATGAGTCTCAAAACGGATTGTGGGATCTAATATCATACCAATTTTAGAAGATGGTCTAAATGCAATAATATGTATTCGTCTATTACTCCCATTTACTAGTTTATTATTAAAAATATAAAATTAGTACCTGATAAACCAGTCGTCCTCATATAAAATAAAGTTCTGTTTGAAAACTTCGTCAAGTAGTTAAACATATGATGGCCTTTCAAAACAATGTTTCATCTTCTGCATTTCAACGGTATTATCGCCTCACTATGGTGGTTGTCCGTTTATATAAAATCGGGTGGCGCGACAATGCTTAACAAGCGGAATTATTGTAGTGACGATAGTCGGCGTCTTTGTGTTTAATTATATATAACAGCTGCGGAGAAACAAAGCGAGCTGCTGGACAAGCATCATAGTGAGGCTACAATACAAGTGTTGTTGTAGAAGTTGTACAACGGGTTCAGGTCTGCGGGCGTGTTCTTGTTGAGCAAGACTTTATTCTCAGCTTCTTTTAAATCTTCCAAGACTTCTAGGATGCTAAATCTTGTTGTTGTTATTCTTTCTGTGTAATTTTTACATAGTATTATCGAATTTGTCGAACTGATGACCCGTTTCTAGTATATGTTTGACAAACTTGATTTTTCTTAGTTATTAATATTTTTTAATGTTATGTTAACATAAAAATAACACAACATAAAAAAATTACACAAAACACCTGTGCCTGTCTGTATTCGAAAGACAACGATTCTGGTTAAACTTACATTTAAATGATGATGAGGCTTCTGTCTCAATGTGTGAAGTGATTTTTAAGAACCAAAATTATAATAAACATTTTATGAAATTAATAAAACACATTCATAACAATATTTAGTATTTTCTAAGACACTTATAGACGGTTTATGTAATTCAAAACGCTCATTCAAAACCATAAGATAATATTTCTGTTTTACAATGTATAGTATAATATTGTTATAATAAGCTACAACCCTAACATGCCTTTGTGGCGAAGTAGGGTTTCAAAATATTTGGAGATTCAATAATAATAATAATAATAATAATAATAATAATAATAATAATAATAATAATAATAATAATAAATATTCTTTTTTCAATGTTCAGTATACCTTTGTTAAAATTTCTTATTGTTCTACCGATGTAAAACTTACCGCAATTTTGTACTTTAGTTTATACACGTCTTTATTTTCGTATTTATTTGTTACTTCAGTTTTGTTTGATACGATGTTGTTGAGTTTGTTATTACTTTTAAAGCCTATTTTTATCTCAATGATGGATAAATCATTGAGATGTAAGAAATCAATAATTAAAACCTATTTTTATATTTTTGTCTTGTTTTTTCACCGAATTACCTAATTTAACCGTTTCAAAATTGGGAGAGATATTCTGTGCCAAAAAAATACGAAGGCTTGATTTTTGCTAGGTCTCCTTTCTGAACGTAGCTATGCTCATCATTGCGTTTGACGAGTGAAACTGAACTAAGTCGCCAGGTAGCGTTACCTGTCCAGCGGAGCGCTCCTGGTGCATATCGGAGCGCACCGTCTCATGGAGCTCGTGTTTTACATCGCTGCATTAAACCATATAAAACGTATTAGCTGACAATCGCCGATCGTTCACTTTTGATAACTTAAGGAATGACCATGATGTGTATTGCAATGCCAACTAAGGTATGTTTAGTTAATAACTCTTCATGTTAGTACAATAGAAATGAGATTGACCTAGTGATAAATATTAGTTTCTTAATTATTTTATATTACTTCTAAGAAGAGGAATTGCTTTAGAATAGTTACCCCAGTCAATAATAATTATTTCGCTTAGACCATTTCTAATTAATACATTAATACTTATTAATTACTTAATTATTATGAAATTTATAATTTTCGTTAGGTCTTTTTTTTACACTTTTAGGCCATTTTAAGGGAATATTATAGGTCTTTTTTTTAAACATCTTAAGGTCATAAGCATCCGAGCCCTAATTATAACCAACATTATACGTTATTAATTAATTTGTTTAGGAAACAACTCAGTATAATCATTAATTAAAAACACGAATATTGAACACACAATTACCAAATGTATAGTTCGAAGGAATCTGTTCATTATTTGCTATATTCAACATATTTGTTGGAGAGTCAGTCGCTGCAAAATAATGCTCTGAACTGTTCAGACTATTAAAAAGGAGGAGCTTTCTTTATTTTGGTAAATAGAATTCGATAAATATCGAGGTGAAACACGGCTGTCATTAGTTGTAAAATAAAATTTACTGAAACGTGATTGGCCATCGATTCCCATTTGGGGCCAAGTAAAATCGACTGTAAAGATATGGATAATAAGAAACTTGTAGGTTTATATGCCAAACCGTCGTAATTATTTAGATAATGGCAAGTCTCAAATCAATGAATGTAATAAAATTGTAAGTTATAGCAGCCGCAGAGAGGTGTGTATCAATAAAGTATGCACAGACAAAGAAATCAAGAAATACCTGAGAGATTATTTAAATACAGGTGACAGCAAGTTATATTGCCACATTCAAATGTCAGGAATAATATGATAAATTGGTATGAACATTAATGTTAAAATGTTGCTGTATATCGAACTTATCCGAGGTATCTTGCAAACCACTACAACCTAACTGCGTTTCTCAACCCATGGATCCCGACCTCTGGTAGGTCCTGAAGAGGTATGTTTGGCTTAAAGAACCCAAAGAAAAATTATTTTGCAAAGTACAATTGTAATAAATCTATTTCTGTTTTGGTATTTGTTTTCAATTGTATTTTCTTACATTCATTTTTATGAAGTAGCACGTTTTTTTTGTTGTACTGATATGTCCCTTAAGTATATATATATAAATGTTTGTTATGAAAAAGTAATTTAATTAAAGTATTTTGTTAATTCGTATTTCTGCATTTTGGCCATTTCCATATGGTACAGCATATTCTAGTAAGTTAATGGTCATATTCGCCATATTTTCACTCTTTGTAAAGTAAAAAAGTTTTGGAAAAACTGCACTTAAACTAGCATGAAATATTTTCAAAGTCCTATAGAACAACAGTACGCATTCGCCAGATTTTATAGAGCCAGCGATAACTCACAATCGAACCACATATCGATTATCATCCTCGATTACTATCCGTCGCTATGAAATTTAAATGACCAATGTTTGCAATAAATCCCCAAATCTATGTTAAAAAAATATATTAATATTGAAATTACCAAACGTTTATTAAAAATGGGTGTACACTTACTTATTACTCCCTAACGCTGATCCAACCAGTGATAACCAAAACAGCAATAGAAAAATAATAGACTAAGTAATATACTCTGTGGAGAAAATAGCAATTAGCATCACAATATTGTCTAACAGTGTCATAATATTGTGATTTGCATATTTAAATAAATACTTCAAAATTGTCTAATAATGTTATAAAAATTGTTTGAAAAAGTTTAAAATATTAAATAATTTAGTAAATACAGAAGAAGAGCTATAGTTTACGACAATATAACTGAAAAATCAAGCGCTAGTAGAAGTGCAGTTGTGCCAAAGTTTTCTCATACAATTCCTTTCTTCCGTGTTCATTAAAAGTGTTAAATTTCTCATAATTTTGTGATTGTCAAATCAAGGTAGTTGATGTTGTTTATTTCTATTTATTCGGTGACATTTATGTTTTCTTGAATATGATTTAATTAATGTGGTCTGCTACTGCGATTCATCATTTATTATAAAATATTTTCCAATTAAAGATGAATATTAGATTTTGTTACGAACCGCTAAAATGCTGAATCTTTGTGCACAATTATTTTACATTTATAGTTCTCACAAAAAAACTTTCTGTACTGTAATAACATTAATTTATGTAGGTTCTAAAAGCTTCTAACCATAATGCATTGTTTCATTAAGGTATTATATTGCAGTGTTTTATATTTATGAAGAGGAAGAAGTGATTGGGCCAGCATTCCAGAGTCATAAAATAAATTGCTGACTTAGTAATTTTATCAATGGCCGGTACTTATATTTCAGCCTACCCATTCAATGACATCGCCTTGTAAGCATGCATTTGGAATTCTACAACAACAAGATCCAGTTCAAATCCTTGATTTTATATTAAATAAAAATTGGAGAAAAGATACAGGTTATTGGAGATTTTTATATTTTTTACGTTAATTACGCATTGCACGAGTATTTTACAACTAAATGAAATATGTAGCGATTATAATTTTAAAATTTCAATAAGTAAAACAAAAGTAATGGCATTTAGTGGAAGAAATACTCTGCGTGCAAAAATAGTAATTAGAGACGAAATTATTGAACAAGTATCCCACTTTAAATATTTAGGATGTGACAACAGCTATGGGTATGATGAAGATATTGAACACAAAACACATCAGTTTCAAGCTATTTGTGGTACAATAAATAGAACATTGAATAATAAAGCCCATAAACAAACAAAATTAAAATTTTATAAAACAATGGCTGTCCCTGTCCTTTTGTATGGGAGTGAATCTTGGATTACCACTACCAAACAAGAAAGTAAAATCCAAGCAGCCGAGATGAAATTTTTAAGAACAGTAAAAGGCTGCACTAGAATGGACCAGATAAGAAACGAGGATATCCGTGAAGAACTGCAGATCTATTCCATAAAGGAAAATATATTAAACAACAAGATACAGTGGAAAGAACATGTAGAAAGAATGGAAGAAAGTAAATTACCAAATAAAATCTTCCATTATTTTCCAAGGGGAAGAAGAGATGTCAGACTTCCTCGGAAGAGATGGTCTTAGTTCTATTAGTGAAGACGGAACAGGCAGCTCTTGCCTAAATCAGGAAATGAAGAAGAAGAAGAGTATTTTACACGTTATGTAGAAAACATTTCTTTTACGTGTCATGTACCAACCCTGGCGACAGTATTTTGAAAAACACATGTACGTTCAAAAACAGAAAATTTTACAAGTAAGAAAAAATATAACTTCATCATCCTTGGTCGTGAGACGTTGTTTTTCTAAAGAAATGTGACGATATACGTATATCAAAATTACTAGGACAAACAGTCATTAACGGTGGTAATGAAAACGCCCCCTAGAGGAATGTAATTTTTACAACACTCTTAATTCGTGTTGTAAACCCACGCACATGGGAATAAGTAATCATGCCCCACAAATCACTCTCAAGAACTCAAGATCATGAAACCAAATCACGTCTTCAAATAATAAGATCAATGTGTTGTCAATTGCAATTGATGATTCAAATAATTTCAAATCATACGTTCTCTCTTTGTAACAAATGTTAATGTCCTTTCATTTCAATCCGTAAAAATATTCAAGGACAAAGCGCAAATAGTATAATATATAACGCATACTGTTGTAATCCCAACTTCTCTAAAAAATGAAGGTTCAGAACACAAGTAGACCAAACCCAAAAACTGAGTTGGGTATATTTCATTAAAAAAAAGAATGCTTTAATACTTCTACCAATGATTTAAGATTAAATCTGAAATGCTTTGAAATACTCCCTAGAATTAATTATGGATTAATAACTTTTAAGATCTTATTTCTCCAAACAACACATGTTTGGTTTGTTCTACTTGTGCTCTAAATCGCCCAGGTGTAAACTAAAAATATAAGAACAGGGATTCTAACATATATAAATATATATATTTAATTATTTGTATGTTAAAGTCTGGTCTCTTCCTTTGAGAGGAGATACAATTACATGCGTTAAAGAATAAAGGTTTTGGGAAAAAATAGAGAACAATAGACTGGCGAAAGGAGGATAAAAAGACAATACAGTGAGTTGTAATATACTGCGATGGATATGTGCACGAATGGGAATTGAAAGACGGGCATGGGATTTTCTTGTAGGAAAACCAAATAGAATCGCCCTTAAGGTAAGCCAAGAATGAGGTATGCCATGATTTTAGGAAGGTGAATTATACAAGGAATGATTAGAAAATATTAGCTCAGGATAGCAATGTATGGGGAGATTATATCCTCGCAGCCATGAAACTCCGGGTTCGATAGTGCCATGATTTATTATGGTTGTTATTATTATTGTTATTATTTACAATATACACATATTGTTATATGATTATGTCTTCACTTAGACCTAGTGTCAATATCTGTGGGATAGGCCCTATACCATTAAATATTGGAGAATATAATACATATATAAGAAAAATAAGTGTTTGGATTGGATTCGCCTGGTGGTGTAATGGATAACACGCTGAGGTACGGACTCAGAGTTTCGGGTTCGAATCCCGTCCAGGCATTTATTTTTCTTATCATACCATATATATATATATATATATATATATATATATATATATATATATATAGGATATATATCAATGTAATGATATATTCAACATATATATATATATATATACATATATAATATTCCTGATCACGGATGCACAATTCAACTGTGCCGCTGTGACGTAATGAAACGTTTGCTATGTGGTCAGTGTCAAACATTCAATCGTTCATCCATTACTATGCCGTTCTATAATGTTGATAGATTGTAGAATGTATGTAACCTTCACTGTAAGCATATTGCGTCATTTGACGTCATATTTAATTAATTCGTAACATCATCGGCATCTGGAAGGAGACATTACGTCGCCGCTCAGTGCCAAATTGTGTCACAAATGCACTTCTCTGCTCTTGTGAGTACGTTAATTCAGATTATGTATTTCACAACACTCGCTACTTGAAACACATTGTTTCAAATCCTTGATAAAACATTCGCGAACGTAGTACAGTAACCATGTCATCATCATAGCCCATTCACAAATTTAGGTCATTTGTTGACCTGTTTCGGCCTCAATAGAAACACCAATCAAAAGTATATTGAGTGGACGTCCTGGTATTCTTATTCTTTCTGCATTGATAACTTAACATTTACTTCGGTATCCTGTGATCCTTCATTCTATGAACATGTTTCATCCATCTTGACTTACAACCAGAAATTTTATTTTCTAAAGGTCTCATATGTAATTCTTTCAAGATGTCTTCATTTTTTTTATTATCTATTAGTATGTGTTAACTACAAGCCAAGAGGTTCGAGGAATGTAGGAAGGCCAGTGAAAAGATGGGCAGAACAACTGTGAGGCGGAACAGACATTTTGCCTAGCCCGTGAAGTGAAGAAGTAGTGTGTATCCTGCAGTCCTTCGAATATATCTCATTTCAGCATATCTAAGTCCCTGTATATCCTTCTATTTCAATGTCCATGCTTCGCTACCATACAAGAGAGCCGGAATATCCAGTGTTTTATACACTTTTATTCTTTAATTTTTTGGACTAGCTGTGGCTTCAAGATAGAATCCATTAATCCTAAAATCCCTTAAAAAATTTGATATTTTTTTTAATTTACACTCTTTTCTTCTTCATATGAGATATTGCATCCTATATATGCAAAACGTAACCACATTACTGTACACATGAAACGCTATGCGGATGTAAAACAAAGTATAAGATTTTGCAAGTTATTATTTATACGTAATTTACAAATATTTCATATGCACGCGATCAGAATAAAATTGATGTCACGGACCGAAGCCGATAGTCGAGTACGGTAATATCAGATGAATTGGCTAGATTCTAAGCGGGAAAAGTTTGACGATTGCAGATTGTGATGATCACGACATAGCTGGCCGATTACTCAACATTGTACCAACACTACTTGTCGGTGAAAGGCTGCTCAATGACTAAGCTAATATAAACAAAACTTAGCAATTTCAAAAGTCCAGCTTGGACGTGCCTTATGTATTAACTATCGCCTGCTATTTTTTTATTTTACCTGTAATTTGTTAACGGTACGAGTAAATATAGCAATGTATGATATGAAATATTAGAAATATATTTTAAAGTCGAAAGAAAAAATTTAACTCTCAAGGCGTAGTCGAGAATATTTTTCACGATAATTTGAAAATATTATAATCTTGTATGTCGTACCATAATGTATACACTATTAAAAACTAAATTAGAGGAATTTAGAAAAAAAATAATTGTAATTCAATAATTGACGGAATTCAAATAATCAATTGAGTTGGTGTTTACTTGATGAAAATCCATATTTATTAATTAAATAAAAATAAAACGTAGTTTTATTTGATTTTCATATTTATTATATATATATATATATATATATATATATATATATATATGTTGGAACACAATAAATATATATATATATATGTTGGAACACAATAAATATATATATATATATATATATGTTGGAACACAATTCATAATTTAACATGTCTGAAGAAGGTACAGTGTACCGAAACAGCTGTCACTGAATTATATAATAAATATGAAAATCAAATAAAACTACGTTTTATTTTTATTTAATTAAGAATTCAAATACCTAAGAACTGTAATTACGCATAGGAACCAGTAAGAAAATATATATACAGTTACTATAGAAAGTATTGATACACTTAAAAATACCACAGAGTGAAATAAATAATTTAATTATTTCTTCACTACATACTAAATCAAAATTATACACCTTTACATTGCACTCCACGCTTACGCTCACTGGAACTATCGAACCCGTAGGTTCATGGCCGCACGGACTTTAGCTCTCCATACATCCCCATTCTAAGCTAATGTTTTCCAATCATTCCCTGTATAATCTACTTCCATCAAATCATAGTTAGTTATTCTCCCACCTCATTCTTGGTCTACCAACTGGGCGTTTTCCCTCTGGTTTTCCTGCAAGAAGCTTCCATGCACCTCTTTCATTCCTCATTCGTGCCACATGTCCTGCCCATCGCAGTCTACGAGACTTAACTGTTCTTATTATATATGGCTTCCTATAAAGACCATGTAGTTCATTGTTATGTAGTATTTTCCATTCACCTGTCTGTTCATCTCTCTTTGGTCCAAAAATTTTCCCAAGTACTTTATTCTCAAATACCTGTAATCTCCTTTCCTCCCTTAAAGTAAGAGTCCATGTTTCGCACCCATATAATATAATTGGTAGAATAATAGGTTTATATATTTTCAGTTTAACGTTTTTTGAAAGGAGTTGGGACATCAAGAGTCTCTGCAATGCATAATAGCACGCATTTTCAGAATTGAGCCAATGTTTATTTGTGCATCTCATTCCTATTTGTGATTATTGTTCCTAGGTATTTGAATTCAGCCACTTCCTCAAAATTTCCATCATTTGTCATTAGTCCACCATTTCCATTATATAATGTATTCCTACGTGTGACCATATATTTAGTTTTATTGATATTTACTTCCAGTCCTAATTTCTTAGTTTTACTCAATGGTGTGAGCGTGTTGTCCTTCAGTATCTCCTCGCTATCGGCCAATAGTACTATATCATCAGCATAAACTAACAGCTTATTAATACCATTGAGTTGTAAGCCTTCCTCATTCTCTAAAGATTTAGTGGCATACTATAGTACAAAATTAAATAGTAGAGGAGATAGTGCATCTCCTTGCTTCAACCCATTCTGGATTTCAAAAGTGTCCGAAAACTGTCTGCCTACACGCACCCTACTCTTTGTGCTATTTAGACACATTCGTATAAGTCTAACTAACATTTTAGGAATTCCGAACTCCAGCAGGATACTATATAACTTCTCTTTTTTAATTGAATCATATGCTTTTTTGAAGTCTACGTATAGATGATGTACAGTACCATTATATTCCCATCTATTTTCCAAAATATGTCTTATACTAAAAATCTGATCTATTGTAGACCTCTTTCTTCTAAATGCACATTGATGATATCCTAGAATGTCATCAATATAGGGAGTAAATATACTTACTAATATATTTGTTAGAATTTTGTATGAAGTTGAAAGTAATGAGATGCCCCTGTAGTTGTTGCAATCAGTTTTATCTCCTTTCTTATAAATTGGTACTATAATTGATTGTTTCCATTCATCTGGAAGAGCTTCTTTTTCTCAAATCATACTAAGCAACCAGCGTATTTTGTCCATCAATTTTTCTCCCCCTGATTTTATCAGTTCTACTGGGATCTCATCTGAACCTGAAGCTATATACATCTTCAATTTTTCAATCGCCATTTCAACCTCTAATGCACTTGGTTCTGCGACTAGTACTTCTGCTGTCTGTAAATTATCCTCCTCAATGTCCTGCTCTGTATGTACATTTAATAGCTGATTAAAGTAACTTTTCCATCTATTTAATATACTCCTGGAATCTGTAATCATATCCCCATTTTCATTCCGAATTATGTTTGTTCTAGCCTGAGACCCTTTCTTCTCTATACTAATTCCCTGATGTAATTCTCTAATGTTCCTATTTTTTTGCGTTCATTTCAAGATCATTAATCTTCTCTCTCAATTATTCCCTCTTTTTACTCTTTAGTAACTTGGTGGTTTCCCGTCTAATACTACCCAATCGCTCAAAATTTACCTCATTTGGCTCGTGTAATCATTTCATTTTTGCTAGCTTTCTTTTCTTTAGAATGTCGGCACATTCCTCATCAAACCATTTCTTGTTTTGCCTCTTTTTTAAGCAACCAATGCTTTCTGATGCTGACAATTTAATAGTATCTCTTATAGCCTCCCATTCTTTATTTATATCAGTTTCTTCGGTTCCGAGTTTCTCCATCTGGGGACGTCCAAGTGTATTTATGAATATTATCCTTATCCTAAAATATTGTGCTCTTAACAATGAGATTCTTTGATGTTGCAAAGGTGACTGATCTAACCCCATTGTCGTTACTATCTTCATGAAGACTGCATTTGCCTATTGTTGGTTTGAATATATCTTCCCGCCCCACTTTTGCATTAAAATCTCCTAAGACAATTTTCATATGATATCGTGAAAGGCTATCAAATAAGCATTCTAATTCTTCATAGAACTCATCCTTAATCTTGTCATCTTTATCTTCTGTGGGGGCATGTACATTTACAATTATAAAATCATGTCGTTTACCCTTTAGAATTATGTATGATATCCTATCACTAACAAACGCTGGAGTGAAAATTTTCTATAGGGTCGTAACAGGCCTCGGCCTAATACTTGGAAGAAAGAAGAAGAAGACATTGCACTTCATAAAGTTAAATAAACGTCATTTCCCTCTTTTAGCATAACAATTAACGAGTAAAAAATTATTTATACATGAACAATACAAATTAAACAAACAAAATGTATTGATATATTCACATATTATGGATGTTTTGAGTCTTTACTTTTTGAGTCCAATATTTGGTTCGGAGCCCATTTGATTCCAAGATGGCTTCAAGACGCGTTTAATCGACTCGGCTAAATTTGAAGTTACTAAAAGGAGGTATATTTCTCCATTATTCTTCCATAGCGTTTCTCAGGTCTTGCTTGCCAGAAAACTGCCTTAATGAATTCTCCTTTACAGATGTTCCCATAAATTCTCAATGAGGTTTATGTCCGGAGACTGCGGAGGCGTTTCCATGTACTTTGGTATACAAAATCCCTGAACACATATTGAAAGCGGTGTTCTTGGGATCACTATCTTGCATAACTACAAAATATTTTCCAATCCCCATTTTCTCTGCATAGATATGAAGATCGGTCTTCGGTATGTTTATATACTGTTTATGAGCTCAGACCATCGATAAAATGCATGGTCTCGACTCCAGAGTTACTCTTGTTCCCCCATAGTAATAAAGAACCGCCAGTATGTTTCACACTGGGTGGATATTTTACTTTGTACCTCTGTATTTTTAAATCTTCCAGACTTTTTTATTCCATCTTAACAGGAAATGTTGATTTTAGATTCGTTAGTACAATTTTTTACCAAATTCTTTGGGGGGTATTTATGTGTGTTTTAGCGAAGTTAATTTTTTTTCGGTTTTCTTCACCTACAAAGCATTTTCGACGGGCTGTTTTCCCATGTAGTTCGTTAGCTCATAAACAGTTATGAACATTGTTAGCAGAAATACTAATATTAAAGTCATTATTAATGCTAGCTGCTAATTTAGGTGCACTTGTTCTTTACATTTCTCATTAATGTTTTTTCAACGTTAACATACAGTTTTCTAGGACGTCCTGATCTGTGGCTATTTTCGAAAGATTTTCGTACGCTAATTCTGTCAATTATATGATGAATGGTCGCTTTTGGCCTTCCAATTATTTCAATAATTTCATTTAGCGATTTACACTAATTATACAAACGAATAATTAATTACATTTCTTCTATTGTAGTTTTTCTACCTTTGCGCCCTATTCCAGCCAGAATATCCATAACTACACGACAAAGTACTCTAGGCTAAACTGAATACCAACATTACCAGACCCACCCCCCAGTCGACTTCATGTGCACATTCTATTGACCAAAACTTAGCACTGTATCAATACTCTTTGTTTGTTAATTTTTGTTTTTCGTGTACTAATTATTTTTTACTCGTAAATAGGCACGTTAAAACAAAGGAAACTGCGTGTATTTAACTTCATAAAGTTCACTTTAAAAATGCACATTTTTTGTTTTTATATTTCCATCCATCCATAGTAATTCTGCCCGAGGGCAGGTCTTTCACTGCAATCATAGCATTTTCATGCTATGCTCGCAGATTTACTAGGGAATTGTAGGTGTGGTAGTTTCCCGTTGCTTTCCACACCGGTGAAGGAGATGATGATGGCAATATGATTTCGGGGACCGTTTGGGCCTTAAGAGTTCTCCTGACATTTTGCCTTACAGGTGAGAAAAAAACCCGATAAAAACCTCACCCAGAAAAACTGCCCCGACCGGGGATCGAACCCGGGCCCTCTGCGTGACAAAGCAGCACGCTACCTCGAGACCACAGCGATGGACTTTTATATATAGTTAGGAAATAATTAAACTATTTATTTCTGTCCGTGTTGTTTTTAAGCGTATCAATACTTTATACACTAACTGTAGGTCAACTCTGGAAACCCCTTATATCACGCATTTCAGAGGCTTTCGTCATCAAAGCTTTTCTAAAAAAATCCGTCACATAAAAACGCCAAGTCGAATTATATATGTGTGTGTGTGTAAATGTATTCCTTTTATTCATTAAAAGAGTATGTATAGTTATGTTGGGAGAAAGTAGACATGGCGGCCGCTGGAAAGTTTTCTTTTTTAATTGAGGCTTTCACGTAAACCCACAAGAACCCGAAGTCGAATTTTTGTCCGATTTTCCTAGTTTAAGGAATACCTATGTATGTTGCTAATTAAAAATGTATATGTAGTTATGTTGGGAGAAAATAAACATGTGGTGGCCGCTGGAAGTGTTTTTTGTTTTAAATTGCGGATTTCAGTAAACCTCAACTCCTAATGTTCGCATTTCGCTCATGTTTAGAAAATACATTTTTCGTTTTATTTCAATGGATTGAACCACGTTTTGTTGCAAAAAAATTTAAATTGCCGCTGCTAGAGCAATTTTAAAATGTTCGCTTCAGGCAAACTCCACTCCTAATGGTTCTATTAATCTGGTTAAAAGAACTAGATCTTACTTATTTGATTGGTATATGCTGAAATTGGTTTCAAAAATAAAATTTAAAAAATCTGTCCCGCTAGAGCTTTAAGACACTACATATTTAGACCTGTATAACATTAGGTTATTTCCGGTGTCTATTAAGAAGGATATTCTTACACCTCGGTGATTGACACGTGTATATGTAGGTCTGAGGTCAAGGGCTTCTTAGGCTTGTCGCAATCTGGGGTTGAGTTATTAAGCTGGATAATAATAATAACTAGGACTTTATTAGACTAAAAGTAAGATGCACACAATGCTATTTACAAATATGGGTCGCACGGGCAGTAAGCCGTACGTGCTGTTGACAGTCCGTTACAATAAGTTGATGTTTGGTAATAATATACTTAACACAAAAAAAGAAAACACAATAATATTACAATTAGATGACAATAAAATTACAATATACATTAACTTAGTTATGTAGAGTTATTAAGAATTAATGGTATTGCAATTTCTTAACATATCTACGTATTTATGCATGAATGAGTGTTGTTCTTATTTTCCGCGTTTTGTCTAGAAATGTATCCACTTTTGTCCAATTTTCTGGGCTTACCATTAACTCATAGCATGCCAATCGTTCACGATTTGAATTTAGAAATCTTTCCGGTAACACCTGACGCCTCCAATATTTCAAATTGTTACATTTTCCTTATATATGTAACTCGTCTTCAAAGCTAACGCACATAGGACATATTCGCATATCGTGATTGTCGCTAATTTTTAAAAAGAGTCCATGCCCCTAACTTGAAACAAGCAAGCCCTGATCTCTCTTTAAATCCTAGATTGAGTATATAAGATTATTTTCCCAATATGAAGACCTGTAAAAATTTTGTTAAAACGTCTTCTTATGAGACAATCCTCGAAATTCGCTAAAATGCAACGGCGTTACTCCTACACCCCAGCGGTGAACCAAAAGCTCTTCTGATGTCAATTGAAAATGTTTGTCTCACTTTTTAGGGTCTTTTGAAAGTAACATTTAATTAATTATTTCGGTTCATACTGTACTTCTAGCAAAAAAGAATGCAGTTCACTACTCTTAATATTTATTTTCGAAAACGACTTCCATTAAATAATAGCACATTGCTTTTCCTTTAATCGAAAAAATGGAATTGGGAGGTGCTATAATATCTTAACATTCATAATTCACAAGACTTGAGCCTTCATGATTACTACTCGTCTCCTAATGACAGGCAATTGCTTTCAGTCTAGAATTAACATAGGTCTATTTGAATGGGTGATGATTTTTTTTTAATTCCGATATAACGCTAAATGTTAACAAAGACCTGTACTTTTGAATGCTTACTTTTCAAGACATGTCAAACACGTTTTAGTGTGCTTTGAAAGTAATAATAATAATAATAATAATAATAATAATAATAATAATAATCCATCTATCCATAGTAATTCTGCCCGAAGGCAGATCCTTCACTGCAATCATAGCATTTTCATGCTATGCTTGCAGCTTTACTAGGGAATTGTAGGTGTGGTAGCTTCCCGTTGCTTTCCACACCGGTGAAGGATGATGATGATAATAATGATAATAATAAGGATGATGATGGCCATATGATTTTGGGGACCGTTTGGGCCTTAAAGTTTTCCTGGCATTTGTCTTACAGGTGAGGAAAAACCCCGATAAAAACTTCACCCAGAAAAACTGACCCGATCGGGGATCGAACCCGGGCCCGCTGCGTGACAAGGTAGCACGCTACCTCGTGACCACAGCGGTGGACTAATAATAATAATAGTCAAATAATAATATAAGACAAAAACTTAAAAACCTTGTGTCAGGTGCCGTCGTCCTCAACTGTGTTAAAATATTAAATTTAAAATGTTATCTGGAGGCATTTCGGAAGTTAACTTCCATCATCAGCAGGTTGAGTATCTGCTACTAGTTGTTGTGTACGACGTCGTATACTCAAAGTATATACAACGTCGCAAACAACAACTTCCATCATCAGCAGGTTGAGTATCTGCTACTAGTTGTTGTTATGTACCACGTTGTATATACTTCGAATATACGACGTCGTATACAACAACTAGTAACAGATACTCAACCTGCTGATGATGGAAGTTAACTTCCGAAAGGCCTCCTGATAACATTTTAAATTTGATATTTTAACACAGTTGAGGGCGGCGGCACCCGCCACAAAGTACATATTTTAAGTTTTTATCTTCTTACTATTCACCTCAACGGAATTTGATATAAATTTTATTAGTATTAACTAATAATAATAATAATAATAATAATAATAATAATAATAATAATAATAATAATAATAATAATAATAATAATAATAATAATGCCCTTATTCTGTCATATTTAAGGCCTTCTCAATAACCCAATCAGCACAAATATGCAAATACAGTATTGATTATATATATATATATATATATATATATATATATAGTATATTAATTATAATGGTTTTAAAAAGGCATTATAATTGCAATTAAAATTTCATGTGCATACAACATTTTATATGATAAATATAATAATGATAATAACAGTAGCAATGTAGTATATTATACGGAAATCGCCAATTAATGCATGTAATGTACATGTGTGATTTAATGAACAAGCCATATTAGAGGCAAATATAAATATAGAATTCTTTGAAATGATTCTAACATCCGGCTGGTCCTGATTCCCTGTGGCAAGGAAATCCAGTTCCGAAAAGTGGAAGTACGAGTAGTACTATATAATGTGGAGTGATAATGTTGCGGTATATTAAGCAGGAAATTTTATTGTGATCGTATGTTTATATTTATGGTTGGAGGATAGATTCTGGAAACGAGAGGTCCTAAAATTGGGAGTCGAATTATGTAGAATCTTAAATAAGTGAACTGGACAGTGTAATTGTCTTTTATCCTTAAGATAGAGCCATTGACAATTCGTGAAAAAATGAAGAAATTATATCATATTTTCGAACTTTAAATATGAATCTGGTACACATATTATGAACACGCTGCAGTTTGTCCGATAGTTCGTGACTTATGTCAGTTAGTAGAACGTCTCAATAGTAAAAATGCGGCATCAGGGTTTGAACTAAAATTATTTTAAGAGCTGGGGAAGAAGGTTAAAGAGAAATAAAGATGCAGACTGTCTGCATTATTTGGAGTCCTACCAACAGCATAAGTGTTGTAAAATACTTCAATAATGTTTACAATTAAGAATAATAACACATTATTTGATAAAATACACAACACAGAAATTACGGACGAATGCCATAACCAAATTTATTATAGATAGACGAAAATATTGGAAGGGTCATATAGAAAGAATGAAAGAAAACCGGCTTGCAAAAAAGAGCTAAAGAAGATAGACCAATGGACGGGAGAAGAACAAGAGGAAGACCAGCCAAGAGATGGTAGACAGTGAATGCACATCCAATACGTCTTCCTCCGAGGAGTGATTTTGGAAATAAACAGGATGAAAATCCTAGAAATTAAGTTTAAGAAGGAGAAGAAGAAGAATAGTAACAGGAGAATCGGAATGATAAAACAAAATGTTGAAATATGTTCAGTGATTTCATTCAATAGTATTACTGAAATTTTATGATTTAATTTAGTTCATTTTATTTTTATTATTCTAGTTTTGCATCCATATATTTTTTTTGTGTTACGCTTCAAGTCTGCATCAATTTATTCTATTTCCTCAATGTGTTGACTCGACCTGTATTTATTTAAATAAATTCACAGCTTTATTTACATATTTTATCTGCCAACTCTTTATAAACGTAATTTTAATTTCACATTAACATAATTTCAAAAGTAATTATATATCATTAGAATTAACACATTATAATATCAATGTTGTTTCTTCAAAATGTATCAAATTAAAAATTGGAATTGAATAATTCCCACAAAATATTATATATAAAATCAAAATGTTAAAATTCACGATCCCTATATATTTAACTTCATCATCAGCACATGAGTCCACTTTAAATTTCGTCTCCCTTTGGAACCCTCCTCCAGGCTTCTATTTCCTGACAACCAGCCACCATACTTTAATTCCCAACTTCCTCAGGTTCTTCAGGATTCCATCCATCACAATTTTGGTCGACATCTACTTCATATTTAATTTCCATAACTTTCTTATGGATTTCATATTCAGTCGTTCTTTCCAGATACCCTGCATTTCGCAATTTTGAAACTTTAGTTGATGCCGGATTTTATGATTGTATTTCATCTGCTACTATCCCTGATCACTTATCTTCTTCTTTTACTTTTTAAAAAACACTAAATTTCTAACTTGGGAACACTTTACTCTTCTCAACTAATTATCTCCACAATTGTATATCCTAGACATACTAAACCATTTTAATTTAATGTATTTTATATATTTTATAATATAATCTTCCCATCTGTTTTGGGGTCATCTTAAGGATTTAAAAATTAATAGCTTTTATTTATAATATTTTTTACCCATTCTATCATCATTCATTCTCAGTAAATACCCAAACCAAGCTAGTCTTTGTGCTTTAATATAATTAAATTTACTTTAATTTTTGAGAAGTATTATTTATTTCCTCATTAATTGTTATATGATTCTTCATATCCCATCTTTGTTTTTAATGCTTCAAAAACTCCTCTTAATAGGCCTACTTTCCTTTAGAATACAATTTTTTCCCTGCCTCTTTGAGTGTCAAAATTTCGCAAGAATATGTTACAAGTCGTCTTATTAATGTGAAGTGGAATTTAACTTTTTGACTCTGGAAATTAGTTTACTCTTGAGCAACAATAAATTGACGTAGTAAGTTTTATTGCCTACAGGGGAATTGTCAACCTTAAAATTTCTCCCAGACAAGCGTTAAGAGGTACCAAGTCCGTGTCAAAAAAAAAAAGTATCTGCCGTTTTTAACTTCAAGGCACAAATCGAAGCCAGTATCAGCAATGGCAATCCAATCCACGGATCAGATGGATTCTTGATGCGTAATCGAAGTGGAGTGAGGCGCGACGCGGCGGAGACGGGAAATAGTGAAGGTTACCCAATCTACCAACCCAGGAGTTGTATTACATCACTATAGTTTAAATAAGAGATTTTGCGCTGGATTTTAGTGCCTTGGAATTAAAAAGGGCAGACCATTTTTTGGACACCGCCTTGATATATCATAACACTTCACTGGAAGATATTTAAAGGTAGATTTCGGCATACCAGTTTCCTGGTAAGTACTTTTAGGTTTTTAGTTACTTATTCTATTGAAGTTGAATTGTATGCTGTTGTTTCTTATTTTTCTTCTTACAAGGATTAAACCATATTAGTTCGTTCCGGCTCCAAATATAATTGTTGTTTCCATCTCTTTCGTGGGCGTCCCCGATCTCTTTTCCTCTTCTCGGTTGACAATTCAGACTTTTCCAAGGCGATCTATTGGTATCCATTCTGCAGACATGTTCATACTACAGACATGTTCTCTTGTTGTTTCAATATTTTAAAAGTATTTACGGCTACTTTATGCCAGGTATCAGTCCGCGAATCTTCCAAAGGACCACTATTACTAACTATATTCGCTTTTCTGTTATATCCATTTCCTAACAGATTAGGTTAATTTAGGCAGAATAGATTCATTGAAGTAAGTACTCGACGATCTTAATTTCTTCATTAGCATATTTTTCATAAGTTGGCTATTCTATTTTACTTAGATAACAGTCATGTCCCAACTATAATATGACGTAAAGTCCAGTTATGGCTTCTTTAGCCGCTTTTTAGGTGTCTATTGTGTATGGTGCGGAAAGAGGTGAGGGCGAGTTGCAGGTACCGCCAGCAAATATTCTTAGTTTTGAAAACATAATAGTTGCTACACGTTGAATTTTCGTATCTACTAGCTCTGTGTTAGCGAATAGTTTTGATGTCTAATAATATTGAAGTGTTTATTATAGAATAGCGTTGTTTTTGTAACATTTTTTATTACGATTATTATTATTATTATTATTATTATTATTATTATTATTATTATTATTATTATTATTATTATTAAGAAAATATTTTTTGCATGACTACTAGTTCCTTCTCCCACTCTGCAATGTCCCCTCCTGCCCCGCGCCTTTGGTTTCAAAAGACGACTGCAGTTAACATAACTGGACTGTATGTTATTTTATGTCAGCTTCTCATTACATTTTAAGGAATTTTCTGGATTAAAAAATATATATAAATTGCTGAGAGAATTCTTGACATACTGCAATAATACTTTTTGTGTCTTTTCTTAAACTTACGTAGACTGATACATGGCATTAGAATCTCCAAGTTTACTTTCTCAAGAGGCCTATGGGGGCATATATTTTCCTGAGTATTTTGCTCTCAAAAGTGTTGAGTCTTGATATGTCACCCCGTGACAGTGTTCAGATGCATATCTAATTTACATTTTATAAAAAAGTACTGGAGCTACACTCTGTCAGTATTAGAACGTGTGCTGTGATTTCTGACATTTGACACCAAGTGAATTGCTTTTCTATGTAAAACAAGTTTCAGATAGAAAAAAGCATGTTTTTTTTATGGTCACGGTCGAGTGGTACTTATACTCCTGCTTAGTATTCCTGTTAAAGACACGACTCAGCAAGAAAACAAAAAAAGTTCGATACGTCGTGCAATAAATACGGAAATTATGCTTAAATGGGCCACGAGGTGCAAATTTAATGAATGGGAAACCCTCAGAGTGTGGCCAAATGTTGAGAAATCCACGGCACGACCTGTTAAATGAACTTTAGCCACCAAGAACTTCAAGGCTCTGAGCATAATAACAAAATTAACCAGAGTTTTTGTATACATTTTTGTAGGTATTTAGTAGACTTTCTCAGGTGGGAGTGGTCTTGCTGTAATTTGATGTAATTTTTACTGCATGCAGCACGAGGTCTACTCTATAATTTTGTTAAGTTGCTAGTTTTAATGTATTTTTTATTATGGGTACAATAAATGTATCGTTTACAACTAAAATAGCTTGTTAAATTAAGCAGGAATGTTGTAAACATTCGTATTTTATTATTTTTACAGCTGATATTTTTAAATAAAGTCTTAAATTGTGACGAATATGTATATTTGGAGTCAAAATGTAGTTCAGAAGGAAGTCATAACTATGAAATTAATGAGAGAATAAATAGGAGTAAATCTGCGGTATAAAAATTAAATTGTGTCTTATGGGATCAGAATATACGTTCTAAAACAAAAAACAGACATTTGTATTACAATAATAAGTCCACCGCTGTGGTCTCGGGGTAGCGTGTAGCGATTAATATGATAGGAGACATATAAACTAAGATACAACTCTAATATGCATGGATCTGAAAATAAAATGTTCCGAAATATATTAAATTGTTATTAAAATTAAATAAATCTATAAATAATGAAAATAGAATATATTACTAATATTTCTATAAAATATTTATGTGGAAAAGTAGAAATATATCCAGGTAAAAATTCCACGTACATTTGTCTAGAATAAAATACTGTAAAACGCTACCTGTTATACAAATGACAAATAAAGAGGTATTGTCAGAACTCTACCTACTACACAACTTACAAATAATATAGGAACACAAAAAGGGTATTGTCAAAAGAATATAACTAATTCCAATTAGCAGTCTATACAACTAATAAGAAATATTCATTCTTTAAGAAAAGATAACATTAGTTAGCTATTAAAAATCTATTGACCAATTCTTAGAAACCAATTAACGCTACTAAGCAATTCAAAGGAATGATGATAAAGAATTTCTACCTGGCAAGTACAGACAACAAAAGACATTCATCCACCTTTAGAAAAGATAATCTCTTAACATTGACAGTTTACAAAGAAACTGATAAACATTTATCTATTAAATATCAAAGAACCAATTTACCCAGTTCTTAGAAATGTTATACATACTAGTAAATAATATTATTGTAACATAAATATATTCAATTGTAAGGAGTGGATTCGAGAAAAGTGGGAGGAGCCACCGCCTTTATAAGCGAGAACTTATATCAAAATACTAATCACTCTCAGTGACTCTGTGATCAGTGTTGAAACATAGTAGATCTGCAGACCGCGATCTCCGATTCAGTTAAAGCTCACTATCAGTGACTCTGTGTTCAGTGTTGGAACATCGTAGACCTGCAGACCGCGATCTCCGATTCAGTTTAAATATTAGATTCGTCCGAGAAATAGTTAAATTTAAAGTTATAATCCGTTAAGCATTTGGACTTTGAAAATATTGATTCGAGCACGTGGACCTCTAAGTATTTCATCGACTCCACTCATAGATAAAACTTTGTAACTGTATTATCAAAAGTGTATTTCTCCGTAAATAAACAGTTTCTTGGATTCGTTAAAATTGAGTGTACATTTATACGTTGTCCTTTTGCTTATAAAGAGTTCATAACCCTGAGATCTCTTGCCTACCACCGAGCTCCGGTACAAGCGTGCTGCCTTGTCACGCAGCGGGCCCGGGTTCGATCCCCCCGGTCGGGACAGTTTTTCTGGGTGAGGTTTTTATCGGGGTTTTTCCTCACTTGTAAAGACAAATGTCAGGAAAACTTTAAGGCCCAAACGGTCCCCGAAATCATATGGCCATCGCAATTACCATCATTCATATTTACCATAGGTTAAGCTTAGGATTAGGGACTCTCCTGGCGCACCATTATCATCATCATCATATCATCGGGGCAACATAACCCCGCCTTCCAGGCTCCCGAACCTCAGAAGTGGGTTACAAGTACGCCATGCCAGGAGAGAAACCAGGAATGTCGAAAGACAAACCTGGGGCATTTGAAAAAAATATATATTACAATAATAATAATGAGTAAAATGACATACGTTTCATAAACATGGGAGGCGCTCAGCTGAAATTTCTATAAGAGATAAAATAGTGTAATTAAACAAAAGTAAATGTTCAAACTTGAATATTGTGGTTTCATAAAAACAACAACGTAAAAAGAATGACGGAAGACAGATTTCTAAGAAGAAAACTAGAATGTGTGCCACTTAGTAGAACAAGAAGAGGACGGCCAAATGAAAATCATGGAGTTATGGTGTCTTGAACAACATGAGGGAAAAGGTTTTTGAGAGAAGTTGGGGTGACATTATGTAATTGGATCTATGTTTAATTTTTCTGTATCTAATTTTTGTTTGTAATTATTGTTCCTAGGTATTTGTATTCAGCTACTTCTTCAAAGTTTCCCTCATTTAGTATTAACTGTCCAAATCCGTTATATAATGAATTTCTATGTGTGACCATGTAGTTTGTTTTTGATGTTACTCCATCCCCAATTTCTCAGTTTTTCTCAATAAAATGTGCCTGTTGGCCCTTTGTATCTCCTCGCTATCGCCTAATAATACTGCAACATCCGCATATACTATAATATAATTGAGTTATAAGTCGTCTTTATCTTCTAAACATTTGATGGCATGCTCTAGTCAAAAATGAATTGCAGAGGAGATAGTGCATCTCCTTATCCAACTAATCAACTATATTTTGAAAAAAATATATATAGAACTAATGTCCACCGCTGTGGTCTCGGGTTAATGTCGCTGCCTCGTAACGCAGCGGACCCGGGTTCGATCCTAGATTGAGATAAGTTTCTTGGGTATTTTGGGGGGGGGGTTCCTTACCTGTAAAATACGTGTCAGGAAATGTTAAAATCCAAAACTGTCTCCGAACATCATTTGGTCTTAATTATCATCATTATGGTATTCGCCACGTTTAGTGTAAATGTGTGTGTGTGTGAATGGTGTATTTCATATTAATGTTGTCTCGGATGAGGCCCTGGCATTAAGCAGATCACTCATTACGGGAAGGCCTCGATGTCCTTGTGTGATCAAGAAAGAGTAGGCCTATGTATGTGATACCCATAGTTAAAATCCCTCTACCGACAGGTCGTGCCACTGTAAGGCTCGGTTGTAATGCGGCACGTAAAAGTACCTATAAGGTGAGAGGTTAAACTGCGTCAGTGTAATGGATCTTTTTAAGTTCGACAGTTTTAAGATTGTGTTAAAGTTTAATTTTAGAAATAAGGTTGATTAATACTTAAAGTTGCTAAATATATAGGCTTATTGGTTTAATTTATTTAATACTAGCTGATACCCGACATGCGCTGCTACGCCTAAATAAATGAAAATTAATGTGTTTTTATGTTCAGGTGAATACGTACAGGGAAAAATAATTATAAATTATATTTCTTAGATACCCCGTGCTGATTACCCGGCGTGCCCGGGAACCTACTTGTCCGATCTTCTTGACATAAATGAGCTGAAATACGAAATTTAATGTGTTTTATGTTAAGTTTAAAATACGTAAAGTAAAGTAAAGTGATCCTTGGGGTAAATAAGTAAAGGGAAAAAAAAATTATATCGTAATTATTTTTAGATACCCCGTGATGTTTGTACCGGCGTTTGTCCGGAAATCTACTCATCCCGATCTTCTTGGCATAAATAAGCGAAAAGACAAAAATTAATGTACTTCTATGATTAGTTGTTGAATAAGTACAATGAAAATTAACCCATTCGCCTCACTAAAGACGAGGTTTACAACTCGCTTAACTTTGCTGTTAGATATTTAGCAATATTTTGTACATCCCATGGCAGGGTAATATTTTGTTAACATTTATGAATAGTAGGGGAATGTGTTTTGGCCTTTATCAGTTTTGGGGCCCCCGTGATTCAAGTAAACGTTATCTTTTGCTTGTCTTGAAATAATTTACGGTAACTTAAATCCCGTTTCTGGGGAAATGCATTTAAACCTGAAGCGAGTGGAGTGGCGAGTGGGTTAATTATTGTCATAAATGTATATCGAATATTTAAGATTCCCCGTGCTGATTACCCGTTGTTGCCCGGGAATCTACTTATCTCGATCTTCTTGGCATAAATGAGCTAACAGACAAAATTCGTTATTGTGAGTTATCCGTAAAAGAATACCCGCCATGTGCTGCTATGTTTGTACTGGAATCTACGTACTTGTCTCGATCCTCTTTGCATCAATGAAAGACAAAAATGGTTATTGTGAGTTATCCGTAAGAGATAAACATATGCTGTCGCGGACTTTTTCGTAGAGTTTTATGAGATATTCAATTCTGTGTACATTCATTTTGTGTATTTGTTATTCTTTAGGCAGCGTAAGCCATTTAAGCTTCCAAATAGCTACTTCTTTCACGTTTTTCACTACAAAGGGCGATTTTTAAGGGCGTAGGAGTTGAGTATCACAACTCTCTTATAGCCTATGTTCATCGCGGGAATCTCCTGAACATTTTGCAAAAAGTCCCATCACAATCGAATCAACGGTATGGTCACGCATAATGTACGAACAAGCAAACAAACATTCATTATTATATATTAGATTTTAAATATTTTAATAGAAAAATAAACTAGTATAAGTTACTTAAATGTGTTTCGATTTACACAATAGGCCTACAAAAATAGCTTGCAGCTTCATCCTATTTTGTTTTCACTGCCTCTTGATAGGATATGAATAGAACGTTTAAATAATTGCCATGAGAAATTTATATTTTGTAAATTAAAGTGTTAAACCAAAGGAGGACCACCAACAGCAATGTAAAATAGAATACTGTAGAACAAGAAACCAGTATATATATATATATATATATATATGAATGTATATATATATATACATTCTCGCGACATCTAGTAATAATGGAGAGTATAATACGTATATAAGAAAAATAAGTGTTTGAATTGGATTCGCCTGGTAGTGTAATAGATATCACGCTGAGGTACAGACTCAGAGATCCGAGTTCGAATCCCGTCCAGGCATTTATTTTTCTTATCATACCATATATATATATATATTGTGTCTAGGAGGAGCCCTAACATTGAGCTGATCCTTCATTCGGAGAGGTCCTCGATGTCTTTGTTTGGACAAAAAAGTATGTATGTGATTCGTAGATAAAATCCCTCTGCCGACAGATCGTGCCGGGTGGTATGTTGTAAGCAAAAGTACATATAATGCGAGAGGTCGAACTGCGTCAATGAAATGGAAGGCAGTATTCTAAAGTATGTCTACACATGGAACGGAATCCTGGAAACTAAATCAAAATTTGTTGTCAAAATTATTAGCACTGAAATGAATTTCTTATGGCGTCCAGTCAGACATTCTAATCTGGACAAGAAGAAGCGATTATGCAAAATATGAATAAAGAATATTCAAAAATTGGTTTTGTAAAATACAGGCAATTTCAATGGTATGAAGATGTACAACGAATACGAGAAGGTGAAAGGTTACCAAGAAGAGTTTAGATCGGATTGCAACAGGATAAAGTGGTAGTAATATGCCAAAACACACTTGACTGCAGGATATAAAGAAATCGATGAATGAAGTAGGATTCCAGGATGGAGATTGGAAAGTTAGAGAGATTTGTAGGAAAATGATAAGAGCGTCACAGGAAGATCTGATAATACGTTGTAAACCTGCCCATCATGATAGGGATGTGAATATGCAGGGATTGATTCGAAATCATTAGATGAGGATAAGGATGCATGGAGAATTTATGTCCGCGTGACGATGGAACTCGGATTGGATAGTGCCAGCCATTTAATCAGTTATAGCACCGCACACTGGTCAAACCCTACAGTTAGTGCAGAAAATATTGATCCACTTAAAAATAACGCAGACAAATGAATAATTTCATTGTCACTTCACTATATTCAAAATCAAAAATATACACCTTTAAACTGAACTCTATGAAGTTAAATACACGCAGTTTCCTCTGTTTTAAACATGACAGTTAACGAGTAGAAAACTAATTTGTACATGAACAACAAAAAATTAAAAACAAAAAGTATTGATACAGTACTAAGTTTTGGTCAACAGAATGTTCACATGTAGTCGAATGGGGGTGGGTCTGATAGTGTTGTTCTGTCTAGCCTTGAGTACTTTGCCGTGTAGTTGTGTGTGTTTTGGCTACATATTAACGCTGAAATGATGCGCAAAGGTAGAAAGACTACAGTAGAAGAAAGAGAATTAATTATTCGCTTGTATAATCAGTGTAAATCGCTAAATGAAATTAATGAAATAATTGAAAGGCTAAGACCAACTATTAAGCATATCATTGATATAGTTGGCGAAAGAGAATATTTCGAAAATAGCCACAGATCAGGACTCCTAGAAAACTGTATGTTAATGTTGAAAAAGCATTAATAATGAGAAAAGTAAAGTAAAAACCTCAAAGTAGTGCACCTAATTAGCAGATGGTATCAAAAATTAATTTAATATTAGTATTTTTGCTAGCAATGATCGTAACTGTCTAAGGGCTAACGAGCCACGTGGGGAAAACAGTCTATAGAAAATGCTTTATAAGTGAAGAAAACTGAAAGAATAAATTGAACTTCGCTAAAACACACATAAAACACCCTCAAATAATTTTGTAAAAAATGTTTGCTGACAGGCCTAAATTCAACATTTCCTGTTCAGATGGAAGAAGAAAGTCTGACAGAATTAAAATACAGAGCTACAAAAACAAAATCTCCAACCCACTGTGAAACATAGTGGTGTTTTTTTATTAATATGGGGAAACATGAGTAACTCTGGAGTCGGGACCTTGTATTTGATCGATGGTCTGATGATCACAAAAAGTATATAAACATACTGAAGAGCAATCTTCATGCCTCTGCAGAGAAAATGGGGATTAGAAAAGATTTTGTATTTATGCAAGGTAATGATCCCAAGCACACCGCTTTCAATAGGCGTGTATATAATTTTTATAACACACCAAAGTACATGGAAACGCCCTCCGCAGTCTCCGGACATAGACCCTATTGAGAATTTGTGGGAACATCTGAAAAGGAGAATTCGTTCAAGGCAGGTTTCCAAGAAGCAAAACCTGAGAAACGCTTTGGAAGAAGAATGGAGAAATATACTTTCTTCCTTTAGTGGAATCGATGCCACACCGTTTTCAAGCCATCTTGGAATCCAAGGGGCTCCCAACTAAGTATTGAACTCAAAAAGTAAGGACTGAAGACAGCCATAATATGAGACTGTACCAATACTTTTTGTTGGTTAATTCTTGTTGTTCGTGTATAAATTATTTTTTACTCGTTAATTGTCATGTTAAAACAGAGGAAACTGGTGTATTTAACTTCGTTGAGTGCATTTCAAAGATGTATAATTTTGTTTTTGTATATAGTGAAGAGTCGGCCGTGGTGGACTAGTGGTTATGCTCCTTGTTTCTGATCCCGAGGGTCGCGGGTTCAAACCCGGCCGGGGTCGATGGATTTTTAGGATGTAAAAATCCAAGGAGCAAGTTCCTCCGGGAGGGATCTTTAAGCCGTGGGTCCCGAGTCTAAAGATTTTCAGGCTCGTAAAAGATTCTTAAGCCTGAATGAAAAGGCATCTAAGCAAAATTACCGAATTTCCCGTCCTAGTACTACCTTGGTTTCCTAGATGTCAGTATGAGCGGAACGCTGACCACGGATCACTAAAATGACATCTGTACGAGAACAGGTGTAACTAAATTAGTATGATTAAAATTCTTCCCTGTAGGGGGAGAGCGCCTAAATTTCTGTTAAGGGAAACATGGGCTTACAAAAAATAAGATATAATGAAGAAATTATTTATGTCACTCTGTAATATTTTTAAGTTTATCAATACTTTCTGCACTAACTGTATAATATTCAACAGTTGTTGTATGCTTACTACAAATACAGAGGGACCTAAAACAGGTTTTGAGAATATAATCTTAAATATAGATTCAACGATTGATAAAGAGATCAGGGCTCGATTGAAAATTTCTAAACATTACCAACAATTACGATATTAAGATATGCGATTATGTCCAATCTGCGAGAGTTGTGATAACGAAATACATATATTAGGAAATTGTAACAATTAGGAATATTGGAGGGATCATTTGTTGCCGGAAAGTTTCTGAATTCAAATCATGATAGATTGGCATGATACGAGTTATTGCAAATCCAGAAAATTGAATAAATGTAGGCAGATGTATGGACAAGACGCGGAAATAATAATAAAAATAATAATCATCATAATCAACATAATAGTAATAATAATGACACGCATTTGTAAATAATTTTTACTACTAAATAATTATACACATTTTTGTTTAATTTATAATGTAATTGCAATGCTATTTGTTGTTTTGTTTTTAATATTATTACTACAGTAGATATGCATTTATTAATACGAACTGTCAATAGCACGTAGGGCTTGCTGTCCGTTCGATCCATTTGTAAATAACATTGTATATATTTTTTTTTCTCTAATAAGCAAGGCTAGCGATTCTACACCAAAACAAACGCTACAGGTGTAGAGAGAGGTAGGGGTATGCAGTCCTGTAGAGTATCGTCCGATTACTATACAATTGTGTAATACGATCAGGGAATGACATTAATTTCAGTTCTGATACACGTATTACTGTTTATTGTTTTGTTTATGTTTAATATTTGAATGCAGGCTTTCACGGCCGGTAATCATAATGTTGAGTGATTCCGGGCTATGTGGCCGTGGTCCATTACTGGTGTTCCTACCAGACGTTTCTCCCTCAACTGCGGAGGGCATCTTCAGTGGTGAGTACTTCTAGGTGTTGTCTCCTGGTTGGAGGCTCGACTATTTCCTGTCGGAGGCTCGCTACTGAAGATGCCCTCCGCAGGTATGGGAGAAACGCCTGGTAGGACACTAGTAATGGACCACTGCCACAAAGCCCGGAATCATTCAACATTTGTTTATGTTTGTATCTCTGTGTTTGCTAGCATCAACAATACTGTATAGTGTTTTAGTTACTTTAATGTACAATTGTAATTGTCTGCTGTATTATACAATTTTTGTAGCACCTACTATACCTGATCTCGTCTTGACGTTTTCCTTTCGCTCTCGTACCTCGTCCATGCAAGTGTTGTTTACATCGTTTCTACGGTCAGGTCGTCCTTACATTAATGGCTACTAATTCTTAACAATTATATATAAATTAATTAGTGTATAATGTTATTGTGTTATTATTTAATGGTAATATTATTGTTTTCTTTATGTAATTGTAATGTTAATGTTTTTTAGTGTATAATGCTATTGTGTTATTATTTAATTGTAATATTATTGTGTTTTCTTTATGTAATTGTAATGTTATTGATTTTTTGTTGTTTATTTTTCTTTACACTAGTACCAATTATTACTTTATTGTAACGGACTGTCAACAGCACGTACGACTTCCTGCCCGTGCGACCCATATTTGTAAATAATATTGTTAATATCTTACTTTTTGTCTAATAATGTCCTACTACTACTACATTAATGGTTCGGTGTAGGATTTGCTAGCCCAGAACCGCCCAAAATGATTTATGTCGCGGGCCAAATGGTACATGAAGGTGGCACGGGCCATAGTTCCTATTATATATGTTGTGGATTATTATTATTATTATCATTATTATTATTATTATTATTATTATTATTATTATTATTATTATTATTATTATTATTATTATTTAGCAGGTTTCACAATGTTTCATATCGTCTTCCTGCACTCAATTAATCTACTGTAATTCTTCTTCTCTTCTTCCTTCCAAGTATTAGGCCAAGGCCTGTTACGATCCTATAGAAAATTTTCCCTCCAGCGTTTCATAGGATGGCCCAGTGATCTTCGTCCTCTTGGTATATAATTATAAACAGCTTTGGGGATCCGATTTGAAGTCATTCTTTCAAGATGGTGTTTCCAATTTAGTTGGTACTGTTTAATATATTCCAAAATTGTCGTAGTCTTCAATTCTTTTAAGATGTCGGTGTTCCTTTTCCGATCCCATCTGGTGTAACCCGCTGTTCTGCGCATGAATCTCATTTCACAAGCCGTTATTCTGCTTTCATGTTGCCCAAGCTGAGCAAAACATTTCTTCCACTTACTTGTGTTTTGCACTCTTTTAACTTTACTATCTAACCTCTCTTGGTTAACTCTTGTTTTTTTCGACCCCGACGCTATTAGGGCATCCGAGGGCTAGGGAGTCTTTCCTTTCTTCCATTTCTTCTTTCCTTTATTTTCTTTTCTTCTCCAGAAAAGCCTGACCAGAGGCTATAAGATGGCAGCCCCATCACTGGTCTTGCCTTCCTTTGGCCAGCAACCAATCGAAGGGACTATTATTATGCTTTCAAGTCTTATACGAGAATTTCCCGGAAGGATCTACTGTAATTATCCTTCACATCTATGTCATTCCAGTCTCCATCGCCCAATCCTTTATCTCTCGTGTTGCTCAAAATACCACCAATCTACGTTATTTTTTGCCGTCCTCTTTTTATTCTGCCAAGTGGCACCCATTCTTGTATTTTTCTTGGGAATCTGTCTTCTGTCATTCTTTTTACATGACCATACAATTTTATTATTTGTTGTTAGTATTGTTATTATCAATATTCTTCTTCTTCTTCCTTCCAAGTATTAGGCCAAGGCCTGTTACGATCCTATAGAAAAGTTTCCGTCCAGCGTTTCATAGGACGGCCCAGTGATCTTCGTCCTCTTGGTATATAATTATAAACAGCTTTGGGGATCCGATTTGAACTTATTCTTTCTAGATGGTGTTTTCAATTTAGTTGGTACTGTTTAATATATTCTAAAATTGGCGTAGTCTTCAATTCTTTTAAGATATCGGTGTTCCTTTTCCGATCCCATCTGGTGTAACCCGCTGTTCTACGCATGAATCTCATTTCACAAGCCGTTATTCTGCTTTCATGTTGTTTTTTTAGTGTCCATGCTTCACTACCATAGGTCAACACTGGTCTAGCCAAGGTGTTATATAAACGTAATCTGTTTTTTTTTTGTACAAGGGATGGTTTCATAACTTGATTAATAATTCCCAAACTTTTATTATAACTAGCAATTTTTTTCAGGGATATCCTTTTCATCCCAGATAGAGAGATAATATCCAAGATATTTAAATTGATTAGATCTCTCTAAAATTTTATTCTGGAGACAGATTTTACTTTGTATGGGGTCCTTCCCATGAAATGCCATAATTTTAGTTTTGTTAATTGATATTCCCATATTAAATTTGGCACCTATTTTTTTGTAAATTATAAATTTATCGTTGCAAATCATTTTCGGAAAGTGCCAGAAGAGTTAAATCGTCTGCAAAAAGAATAGCATCGAGTTTGAGGTTCCTATTGATGGGTATATATCCTCGTTGTGTTTTCCTCCATTCGTTTATTATTATTATTATTATTATTATTATTATTATTATTATTATTATTATTATTAGTATTAGTATTATTATTATTATTATTATTAGCTTATATTGATCTGCTACTTTCTTGTTATGTCATTGTAACATATATCATAAGTTCTTGTTTCATTACTGATAGATCAGTATTATAGACCTACCCTTAGCATATTTTCATTTATTAGAATGTTACCAACCTATAAGGGCCAGATAGAAAGTGATGGAGGGCCGTAGTTTGGATGGCCCTGCGCTAGCCGCTATTAACCTACTACTACTATACTATAGGTATTTTTGTTTTTCGTATCAAGATCACTACTTAGCTGCCAGGGTAATTTTAATGACATGATTTTACAATTGTATGACAAACACGCACTTATCAAGACTAGACGTATAAACAGACCACCTGCACCCTGGATGTCTGATAATATCCGCTTGCTCATGACTGAGAGAGACGTAGAATTCAGGAAATACAGGAGGAACAAAGAATTGACAGACTTACAGACATACAAACATCTGAGGAATAAAGTCAACCAGACTATAAGGAATGCAAAACTAAGATATGCCCATACTATTATTACACAATCTATGTCCAACTCAGCTGACATGTGGAAAAATTTAAAATCAATAGGTCTCTGTCAAAATAAACTACAGGTAGAAACAGCTGACCTACCACTAGATGAGTTGAATTACCATTTTACCCGCATCCCTTCTGACAACACCTCACAACACAAACAACAGACAATAGATGAACTAATGTCATATTCCCAACCTACCCGAGACAAATTCTTTTTTTCCTATATCTCACCTGATGACGCCAAAAGAGCAGTATTACGTATTAAATCTAAAGCACAAGGAATAGACAATATAACAATAACTCTCCTGCAAAAAATTATAGACATTATTCTCCCAACAATAACCCACATTTTTAATGCCTCTATAATGACTGGGACTTATCCCAGACTCTGGAAAATGGCTCTAGTTCGTCCTACACCGAAATCAAACACTCCCACAACACTCGATGATTATAGACCAATTAGTATTCTTCCCTGTTTTATCTAAAGCACTGGAACACATAATACGCTCACAGTTAACAGACTACCTCACCACACACGACTTACTTGATGAACATCAGTCTGGTTTTAGAACAGGACATCACACAAGTACTGCACTACTTGACATTGTAGAGGACATAAGAGACTCAATGGACAAAAGCAAACTCACCGCAATAGTCCTACTCGACTACAGCAAAGCCTTTGACACAGTAGATATAGACTTAATGCTAGCGAGACTAAAGACACTACATCTGTCGGAAAACTGCCTTGATTGGTTTGCATCTTACCTCACTAATCGTCAGCAATCAGTTTCTGTTAATAATCGCATTTCTTCCTGGCGCTTGGTGAGGAAAGGGGTACCTCAAGGCGGCGTCCTCGCTCCTCTTCTCTTCTCGATTTATATTAATGACGTGACCAAGAAACTACAAAACTGCAAGCATCATCTTTATGCCGACGACCTACAGATTTACACACACTTTAGGCCTGACGAAATTAATGAATGTATTGACAAAGTAAACACTGACCTCAGGCATATATCTTTATGGTCCAGACAATATGGGCTGAAACTAAATGTAAACAAAACGCAAGCAATAATTATCGGACATCCAAGGCTATTACACCTCATAAACAATGGCAATATGCCGGCTGTCATATTAGATAATGAACAAATTCCTTATACCGACGTCGTTAAAAACTTGGGATTTTACTTAGATTCTAATTTAAAATGGCATGAGCAAGTAAAACAAACATCTAAAAGGATCTTCTCCATAATGCATTCCCTAAAGCGACTTAAACATTTTCTTCCTACAACTCTTAAAAGAATTTTAATCCAAACTTTAGTGTTGCCGCATTTTGACTACTGTGACGTTCTACTAACTGACATAAGTGACGGATTGTCGGACAAACTGCAGCGTGTCCATAATATGTGTATCAGATTCATATTTAATGTTCGAAAATACGATCACATTTCTCCATTATTCCGCGAATTGTCA
Organism: Diploptera punctata; assembly: GCA_030220185.1. Lineage (NCBI taxonomy): Eukaryota > Metazoa > Arthropoda > Insecta > Blattodea > Blaberidae > Diploptera > Diploptera punctata. The sequence goes on along the minus strand of JASPKZ010010686.1, from coordinate 1,642,958 downwards.
TGGCTACATCTAAAAGAGAGAAGAAAATCGCACTGTCTAATTCTCCTATTTAAGATCCTACATACCTCGATTCCCAATTATTTATCATCCCGTTTCCAGTATCTATCCTCAAACCATAACTTAAACACAAGATCACAACATAGTCTCTTACTTAATATACCGCAACATAGGACATCACATCACTCCATGTCATATACCATCTCCACTTCTCGCAACTGGAATTCCCTACCACAAGAAATAAGGGGCTGCCGGACATTGACATCTTTTAAAAGAAATCTAAATTTATATTTGCTCTAAACTCGACTTCATTATTATCCAGTGTAAGATATATATATTAATTGGTGTTTCCCGTATAATATATCATATTTATATTATTATTATTATTATTATTATTATTATTATTATTATTATCGTATCATTATTGTTATTACCCTATAAAATGTTGTTTGTACATGACATTTACATTGTTACATTTATTGTATCTTTAAGTGTTTATAATTAGTATAGTGTATATCTATATTTGTCGAATATTTATTTGTATTTGTACTGGTTGAGTGGAAGAGAGGGCCTTATGGCCTTAACTCTGCCAGAATAAATAAAGTATTATTATTATTATCCAATCTATTTCCTTAATTGCGTGGGTTGAGGTAGATTTCGGGTTGCATCGCGCAGCCCTGCGCAGAATTTTAGGACTTGAGGGAACGGGGGATTTACTTTCCAATGTGGCCTTTATCTGACTAATGGAAATACTTGAACTATGTTTCTTACTACAATACTTGAAGGTTAGAATAAATATAAACAAACATTTTGACTCCCTAGATTTCTCTGTTAGGTAATTTTCTGTGCATACCTGTTCATGTTTCATGGTAAGATTTGAATACCATAATGTTAAAGCAAACTTCTGCAGAATTGGGTAGCTCCAAACAAAACAGTATTATACAATATCCTGAGATTTATATATTTTCATTATAATTCATAACAATGTAATGACGTGAAGTAATAAAAAGTTGTGTGTACAAGTTCCCAAAGATGTAACAATCCATGCAGTAAGTCTACTTAACGATTACGTTAATGATATGAAACTAAATGAAAAGAATGGCTTCTGTATTAAGTAGGATCTCTGTTTATGAAGAAGTTGGACTTTTCTCACGAGCAAGATGTTAGATAACTTCATTATTGTCACCATGTTGGTTTGTGCAAAACATAGATTTTATTTATGGTTTACAACATTGATTACTTTTGTTATGAAAACAGTCAGGAAGTGGGAATTTCAGTTCTGAATAAATTTTCACACTATGTAATCCAAATACATTTCTCTGTCCTCTGTACAATTAGGGAAAATTTGTTAACATATTGTCGTTTTTTGTAAAGAGAACAACTTATAGGGAAGGTCGAGCGCGAACGGGTTACATGTAAAAATTTAGTTAGAGTAAAAAGAAAATGCAGCTGATGACAAATGAGGAACATTTTGAGGAGTATCTGGTTTCAAATACCTAGGAACAATAATCACAAATAGGTTCGAGATGCACAAAGAAATTAAACAGGTTCAATTCTGGAAATGCGTGCTATTATGCATATAGGGACTCTTGTCTCTCAACCCCTTTCAAAAAACGTTAAACTTGAAAATATATAAAATTGTTTGTCTCCCAGTTATATGGATGTGAAACATGACTCTTACTTTAAGGGAGGAAAGAATATTACGAGTATTTGAGAACAATGTTCTTAGGAACATTTTGGACCAAATAGACATGAACAGACAGGCGAATGGAGAAAACTACCCGACAGAGAGCTACAGTGTCTATATAGAAAGCCAGATATAATAAGAACAGTTAATTCTCGTAGACTCTGATGGGCAGGACGTGTGGCACAAATGGGGAATGAAAGAGGTACATGACAGCTTAAGCTTCTTGTAGGAAAACCAGAGGGAAAACGCCGAGTTGGTAGACCAAGAATGAAGTGGGAGAATAACAAAGTAGATTATACAGGGGATTATTGGAAAACATTAGCTCAGGATAGGGATGTATGGAGAGCTTATGTCCGCGAGGCCATGAACTTACGGATTCGATAGAACGAAAGAGTAGTTAGAATATAAGAATCGTGAGAGGGCAAAATTGGGGCTAAATGAAGAAATTTATATGTTATTGATAATAAAAAATTCAGTATGGTATTTGTTTCCGACATAAAATGTTACATATTTTTCTGGCTAACAAGAATTAGGCTTGAAGGCCTAGTACGGTCTCACACAACATTTTCACGCCACTTCTAAAAAGGGCAACCCACAGATCTTACAGCCATGTTGTACATTAACTTTGGAATTCTAGTAATGCTCATTCTTTCAAGATGACTTTCCATTTGGTCTGATGCTGATACGAGTATGTATAATTCGCAACTGGCTTGATTTACAGTTCATTTATATTGCCGCACTTTGTTTTCGAATCCCGCTTAGTATAGGCCTACCCTTTAATTCTCAACATCAATAGCATTGTATTAGCTGTTTCCTTAATGATATTATAATGATATTGTGAAAAGAAAAATTCATGTCTGAACCAGGAATTGAACCGTTGATCTCTAGTTCTCCCGACTAGTGTGCGACCCACTACACCATTCCAGACCTGGCACAACCATTAACAATTATTTCCACATATACAAATATATAATTATTATAATAGAATTGTTAATGGTTGTCTCAGGTCTGGAATGGTGTAGTGGGCTTCACTCTAATCTGGAGAACTAGAGGTCCACGGTTCGATTCCTGGTTCAGACATTAATATTTCTTTTCACAATATAATTATAATATTATAATATAGTCCATTATTGGAACTGTGTTAAAATAACACTATTAGAAAATGTTAAATTCCTTAATGATGTTAGAAGATTTCGGCCTATAAGGCCATGGTCCATAAGTGGTGTTTGCCATAAGTTTCTCCTTCGTCTACGGAGGGCATCTTAAGTGGCGAGTTCTGGGTGATCTTCCATGGTCGGAAGCTCCGCTGTTTGTTTCCTTAATGGCCATGATTCACCACATTAAGCTGTCTTAGGCCTACTTGAACAGTCTTATACCGTATTTACTATTTGTATATATGTGTTTTATTTTAGGTTTGTTCTATATTCTAGATTATAATTGTAAAACGGCCGTCACGCAGATATAATGTAAACGAGAGAATTCATCAGCAAGCCGAATTTACAATTTAACTTTACGGAAATTAATTTTATTTTTTGTGCGATGGTGCGTTTTGTTGTACTTACAACAATGGCGACCATGTTTGAAAGTTCATGCCTTCCTACATTTCGAGGTTGTCAACATAAATAACTACACTGTAATAAGTAGTACGACTTTAGTAGTAGGACTTTATTAGACAAAAAGTAAGATATTTACAATATTATTTACAAATATGGGTCGCACGGGCAGTAAGCCGTACGTGCTGTTGACAGTCCGTTACAATAAAGTAATAATTACTACTAGTGTGAAGAAAAATAAACAAGAAAAAGCAATAACATTACAATTACATAAAGAAAACGCAATAATATTACAATTAATAATAACACAATAGCATTATACACTAAAAAACCATAACATTACAATTACATAAAGAAAACACAGTAATATTACAATTAAATAATAACACAATAGCATTATACATTAATTAATTTATATATAATTATTAAGAATTAATGTTATTGCATTTTGATGACATATATTTATTCATGAATGAGTGTTTTTCTTATTTTCCGCGTTTTGTCCAGAAATTTACAATAACTACTGTAATATTACATATTACAAACACGCGTGTGAGAATTAAAACCACTGCCCTCTATGTATACTACATACAATGTATATACCAAAAATATCCAAAAAGCTAATGTTAATATACATTATACGAAATAAATCACTGCATTTTAAATTAACTGAACTTTATTTGAAACAATATAAAACAATAAATACGTACTTGCCGGCATTTTATGACTAAATTATTGTCATGGCCTCCTGTAATTTCAACTAATAAACATTGCCCACACTGTTAACGTTAGTCAGTTGTTTATAATGAACGCAAATATTTCCAACAAATATGTTATTATTTTACTATTATTTATTATTTTTAAAACACCATCGCGCAAAAAATAATATAGGCCCTACAACGCAAGTTTGTGAAGTGTTTTACAGAATCTCGGATTTCCTCGATTCTATATAAACCAACCTCACATCGTAATATGCTATTGTTGATTAAAAGTTATGTATCCGGTTACACTGCGAGAAAACAAACATGGCGGCCACTAGAACGATTTTTAAATTACGCCTTTTACCTAAACCTCCCCACTCCTAATGGTTACATTTTGCTGATATTTTGAGAATACTTTTTTGTTCTATTTCAATATAACATATACCGAGTTTCATTGTAAAAATCCGAAAAATTGCTGCCGCTAGAGAGAATTTCATATTTTCGTTTCAGGTTAACACTCATTCCAAATTGTCTGGTTTTGCTGGTTAACGCACTCAACCTTTATTTTTTCATTGAGTGCTATATCACGGGTTTGGTTCCGAAAAACGTTACGACCGCTAGAGCGTTAATACACAAACTCGCACATACATACATACATGCATACATGCATACATGCATACATGCATACATGCATACATGCATACATGCATACATGCATACATGCATACATACATACATGCATAGTTTGGTATGGTGTATCCTCCTACGTCCCTATGTGGGGACATGGTTGCTCTAACGGACCTTGCTCAAGAAAGCTAATTTTGCGCTTATATCCTTACATATATCAGTGAATGGCATGTGGTCAGCACATCGCCTCAATGAGATACCTAGTAGGCAACTAAGGTATAACGTGGATGGAGAAGAACTCCAAAACTATATGGTGTGACAGGCCTAGAGGGCCCTTGGCCTACCATCCGGCTGCTGGCCTCACATCCACATGTGTTAATCACAAAATAAACGATCATCCTGTCAATATATCCTATAGGGGTGACATGTGATCTGCATGTCTGGTCCCCCAGCCGTTATAGCTGGTTTTCTCAACCTGGAGCGGCTACTTATTGTAGCTACCCTATTACTCACGATGCTGGGTGGGCACCAGTCCCATACTGGTAAAAAGTACATGAGAAAAATATCTTCTCCCAGGGGGACTCGAACCAGCGCAAGTCCTGTAGCTCTGTGCCAAGTATCTTACCTTGACTACTCGGCTACGGGATGAGTGTGTTTAATTATTTTCAGAGGCCCTAATTTAGGATTAAGATTCTTTTACGAACCTTATTTCCTGACTTGGGACCCATGGCTTAAAATCCACCCGATGAACCTGTCCCTTGGATCTTATCTTAAAAATCTCTTTGGCCCGGCTGGGCTTGAACTGGCGACCGTCAAGACCAGAGGCAGTGAACATAATCCCTAGACCACTGAGGCCACACACACATTCACATATAACTATCTAACAACACCTGGCACTAACGAACCTGTTGGTTTACAATCGCGCGGACATAAGCTCTCCCTATCCTGAGTTAATGTGTTCCAATGATCCCCTGTATAATCTACTTCCCTCAAATCATGGTTAATATCATTCTCCCACCTCATTCTTGATCTACCAATTGGCCGTTTTTCCTCTGGTTCCTAAAAAAAGCTTCCGTGTCCCTCATTAATAATCCATTCGTGCCACATGCCCTGACCATGGCAATTTACGAGATTTACTATTATTATACGTGGTTTCCTATGATCATGAAGCTCACTGTTACTTAGCCTTCTCCATTCCCCTGTCTGTTAATCTTTCTTTGGTCCAAAACAATTCCTAAGAACTTTATTTAAATTATTGTCATCGCCATTTTCTGTATTTATTAGGATCGATGAAGATTTGCATTTTTACACGCTTTATATTAGCTTGACTTGTATCTATCCATCCATGTAACGGAATCTTTCAACGCGATTTTCACCCACTTAAAATCATTGGATTGACTTGAAACTGTGTATACTTCTAAAATGGCCAGAACCATCAGAAAATAAAAAAGTGTCTTTGTATCTATGTAACGGAATTTTTGTACACTATTTTCACCCACATAGAAATATTGCATCGACTTGAAACTTTGTATACGTGTAAAGGACAATACAATAATCTCATATTTATTTTCTAAAATCCTGGCCAGAGTCATCAGAAAAATAAATGTAACGGAATTTTTGAACACGATTTTCATCCACTTAGAAACATTGGATCGACTTGACATTTTGTATACTTGTAAAGGACCCGTGACAATACAACATTTTCATATTTGTTTCTAAAATCCTGGCAAGAATCGTCAGATAATCAAAAGAAGTGTCTTTGTATCAATCTAACGGAAACTTTGAACACGATTTTCATCCACTTAGAAACATTGGATCGGCTTGAAACTTTGTATACTTGTAAAGGACCCGTGACAATACAACAATTTCATATTTTGTTTCTAAAATCGTGGCCACAATCATCAGAAAATCAAAAAATGAAAACTGATATAATAGGTTGCGGACTTGTCGATTTTCTAGTCAATCGTTGTAAGAGCTCAGTTGGTAGAGCGGTGAACTCTAGTGGTATATAATTTCAGTAATCCGTAGGTCGCTGGTTCAAAATCCGGCTGGGAGTTTTTTTTACAAGAGTATTACTTTTAGCTCATACTACAATAATATCGAATTTAAAGATATTAAAATTTTTATCTTATTCTGTAAAATATTAAAACTAAAAAATAAAAAGTAAATAATAGTTTTAAAAAACTAAAACAACATGCTTTATTAGAAAACCGAACTAAAAAATGAAAAATAATTTTAACTTCCAACACGCTTGGGATAAATAATTTTACAATCAAAAGCGTGGGGTGCTTTTTATGATTTTTACATTTTCTTCTTAGAGACTTTACTTTTACCAATATCTGTTTATTATCAAATATATTAATTAATAAAGAGCACGCCACGCTTTTAATGGTAAAATTATTTATCCCAAGCGTGTTGGAAATTAAAATTATTTTTAATTTTTTTAGTTCGGTTTTCTAATAAAGTGTGTTGTTTTATATAATTGTAGGCTTTCACGGCCGGCGTCTTGATCCATATTTGGTTCGTCTTCCGGGCTTATAGACCGTGGTCTGGTTGTCTTCATACTCGACGTTTTGTCTACTGCTGCGGTAGACAAAACGTCGAGTATGAAGACAACCAGACCACGGCCTATAAGCCCGGAAGACGAACCAAATATGTGTTGTTTTAGTTTTTTTAAACTATTATTTATTTTATTTGTTTATGAGAACAATCTCGGTAGCTTCATTCCTTCGGAATTCGCTAAAAGGACGAAGTTGCATTGCTATGTCGGAATTAAAATGGTGATGAATGAGAGAGATGACGTGAAAATATTTTATACCTGTTTGTTATGTATGAGTGAAGATGCGTATATACTCTGTGTATTTGTATTGAGCCGCCTTACAAGTTCTTAGGATTCTGATGGAATTTCTTTAAATAAATACTACAGATGTTTACACATAATGTTCCATGTTCACTTTATTTACTTCACAGAATTTCGCTGATTCTTAGATGTAATCTTAAACTATAAAGAGGCGTTGACGTGAGAAAGGTAGTAAGTCATAAAAACCAAAATTTACAGGGGAAGCAAAAAATAAATTTCCCAACATTAATTTTAATATAATTTTCACACTACTCAGCAACACATTTTATTTGCAAAATAGTTACAAAATATCCATATTAGCTTTACAAAATATATTTAAATTTAAAAGTGTCATACATGTTTATTGCTTCTCCTGTAAAATTTGCGTTTTATGACTTTATGACTTTTTTTTACTTTTCCCATGTCAACGCCTCTGTTTTTTTTCTCGCTTTTTCTTTTACACTGTTTTTCCTTCTTGTTTTACATTTATGTTAACTTTCTTTTATTCTTACATATAGACACAAAGACAGGACACCCAGACCAAAGGTTGAGATTTAAAATTCCTTACCCCGCCGGGAATCGAACCCGGGTCGCCGGAGTGGAAGGTAGGGATTCTATTGACTATGCCTCGGTGACTGGCATGATGAAACGCAGTTAGATTAATTATATTTTTTTATTAAATAAGACAAACACATTTTTGGACTTGGTTTACTTGCTCTGCCCCATCCATATGTAGCCTTACATTTACACTCAGTATAAAATAAGTATTTAATTTCAACCTTCTTTTTCATATATATTTTCAAACTTAATTGTAACATTGTTCATAAATAATTAATTCAGAACAGTGTAAAATAACTTCTTCTTCTTCTTCTTCTTCTTCTCACCTAATAGTAGTTTTACTTGCCGCCTGGGTATTATGGTGTCAAGGCCTCTGGGGAGAGAGATTTTAAGCTTTGGATCGCATATTATTTTCTTAGCCACACAAAGAACAAGGAGGAACGAATGAGTAATAATAAGCTCAATCCAGGGCCTCTTCCGAAACAACACGAATATCCAATCACACATTCATACTAAACATGCCACATAATAATGATGATGATGACCAGATGATATTCGGGGATAGATTTGTTTCAAGACATTTGTCTTACAGGCGAGGAAAAGCCCGAAGAAAGTCATCACCCGGGAAATTTGTTCCAACCGAGGATCGAATCCGGATCGTTGCGTACCAGCCAGATATGCTAACCCGAAACCACAGCGATGGACGTAAAATATTTTCAATGCAAATAATTCAAATTTTTATACGAAATTCCAAATGATTCATAAGTTCCTAAACGTATTATTTATTTTCAAATGTATTTTAAATAAAAGTCAACTTCGTGAAACTCTTTCTAATCTATAACTTACCTTATTTATCTGCACAAACCCGGTCGGGGTGTATGGATTTTTAGAATGGAAAAATCCAAGGGACAAGTACTCCGGGAGGGATTTTAAGCCGTCGGTCCAGAGTCTGAAGATTTTCAGGATTGTAAAACAACAGCAGGCCTGAATAAAAAGGCCTCTATGCAAAATTTAACTGACCTTCATCTATCCAAGTTATATTTTAGTTGGCTTCTGGATGTCTTATTAAAGTAATGTGCTAACAACACATTAGCAGTTGACATCTGTAGATAAATAAAAGTAGTTAAATTAATTTGGTTAGTAACTCCCGATAGAGAGCACCCGTGTCCCACGCGGGACGTATGGGGTGTATACTTACGTATATACTAGGGTTACTAACTCCATGGCACGACAGACTTAAAAGACCTTTTGGCCTACTTGCCGGCTGTTGGTCTTAAATCCACATGTGTTAATCCCAAAAGTGAACGATTTTCAAGCCAATATAAGGGAGACAAATAGCATTCATTTAAATGTTGAATTATTCTTATGATTTTTTCTGCAACATCATTATTAAGTTCGGTTGCAAGTGAATCAGGGTAGACAAACTTATCTACTCTCTTATATGTGAATTCATCGATCTTTAAATTTAAGGTTTCCTTCATATATTATTATTATTATTATTATTATTATTATTATTATTATTATTATTATTATTATTATTATTATTATTATTACTATTATTATTACTATTTTTTTCAAATGCCCAGGTTTGTCTTTTCGACATTTCTGGTTTCTCTCCTGGCATGCCGTACTTGTAACCCACTTCTGAGGTTGGGGCGCCTTGAAGGCGGGGTTACGTTGCCCCGATGATATGATGGGTGATTATAATGGTGCGCCAGGAGAGTCCCTAATCCTAAGCTTTACCTAAGATGAATATGAATGATGATGATTGCGATGGCCATATGATTTCGGGGACCGTTTGGGCCTTAAAATTTTCCTGACATTTGTCTTACAGGTGAGGAAAAACCCCTATAAAAACCTCACCCAGAAAAACTGTGCCGACCGGGGATCGAACCCGGGCCTGCTGCGTGACAAGGCAGCACGCTACCGCGAGACCACAGCGGTGGACATTATTATTATTATTATTATTATTATTATTATTGTATCAACTTTAGGGACGGAAAGATGTGTAAACATTAAAATCTGTATATAAATAAAAAAGTATTATAATAAGTATTATTGTTATTATTATTTTGTTATTATTATCATCTGTTTCGTTTTATTTTTATTAACTGTTCAGTCCCATCTTATCTGCTGCCAATTAGAGATTTTTGACAGTCGTCTTTATATAGCATATGCTAAAATTAGTAGAAAAAAAGTATTCCCCTATGTTTTACATTGGAGCGCCTAATTACCTGTTCCAGTGCAGCGTTGAAAAATAAGCATGTTAGTGAATCATCTTTCCGTAACCCATTCTTTTCTCTCATTTTCTTTCGTTTATACTGTCTCTTTTCCTTGTTTTAGAATTGTTAACCTTTTAACGTTTCACGCATATAAACACAAGGACAGATCCATTCACAATAAACTAACCACTTACTGATAGAAAGAGCCAGTACTTCATAGGAAGAAGTAGTAACGGAAATAATACTGACATAGCGAAACAGAACTCAGACTGTATGAATCACAATGTACTTAGCTGTTAAAGTGTCTTTAAATAAAATGCTAACAAACGAACTGTAATACCAGCTTACTAATTAATATAAATACTTAATATTTCATAGGTAGAAATAGAGCATCCTCAGAATTTGATATAACAAAAGGATTAAGACAAGGATGCGGGATGCCATCAACATTGTTCAAGATATATTTAGAAGATGTATTAATGAAATGGAATAAGTCATGTAGGGGAATGGGAATCTACATTAATGGTCATTTACTGTACAATTTATTATTCGCTGATGACCAGATTATAATAGGACAAGACAAAGAAGATATAGAACATATGATTAGAAAGTTGGTAGATGAATTTAAGGTAGGTGGACTCTAGATAAAATATAGGCTATTAAAACAGAACATATGATAATCGGAGGAAGTTCAGAGAGACCTACAAATAAATAATATGATAATTAAACGTGGTGAAGAATTTAAATATCTTGGATCTATAATAGATAAATCTGGTACTTGTGAAAAAGATATTATTAACAGAGTAAATTGTGCAAGGAAAGCGATTAGATCCCAGAATGGTCTTTTATGGAATATAAATTTGACCAGAAAAACAAAAAAGAGATTATACAGACAATAATATAAAGTATACTCACATATGGATCGGAAAGCTGGACAATGAATGAAAGGATGCAGAAAAGAATCTTGGCGACAGAAATGTATGGATTACGGAGAAGTATGAGAATATCCAGGCTACAACATATTCGAAATACATTTATTAGACGAGAAATGGATGCACGAGAAACTGTTATCGATAGGATAACAAAGAGAGCTTTACAGTGGTATGGACATGTACAACGGATGTCGGAAGACCATTGGCCTAAACAGGTGTTGGATTGGATGATACCAGGCAGAAGGAAGAGGGGGAGAAGTAGAAGAGCATGGTATGAGGGAATATATGATGCATGATGAAGAGGGGTATGGAAGATGGACAATGGGAAGATAGGAATCTCTGGAAAGCAAGAATCAAAGGCAAACTGCTGTAAAGTGGAAAGCCTGTATTAAGTACGTAAGTAAGTAAGTAAGTAAGTAATAAGTAGTAACAGAAGTGAAACTGAAAGAGCGAGACTGAACCGCGTACATGAATTCCGAATCTAGTGATTTTAGCTGTCAGAGTCCATCGTTAAATAAAATACTAACCAACCAACATAAGAGCCTAATATTTCATAGGAAGAATTAGTAACGAAAGTGAAACTGAAAGACCGAGTCAAGACCCTGTCGCGTATATGAATTGTGATGTCTCCAGCCTATAAAAAAAGGACTCTCAACAAAATTTGTCGACCTAGATATGGATTGTGATGCGAATGACCTTAGCCATTAAATAAGGTCGTTAAATAGAATAGTAACTAACAAAATTCGCAGGAAAAATAATTAACTGAAGTGAAACTAAAAGAGTGAGTCAGGACTGCGTCCACATGTCATACATGTTCTTAGTTTAGTTTTTTATTCGGACTGGGAGGACAGGCAGACTATTCGAGCACCGCGACTTGTAAGATTTATTGCGCAAGGAGTGTTGTCACATAGTCTCAGAGCTCCGCTGCGCTCACACAAACATTACCGCACTGACTAAAGATAAGAGAAAATTCAAACCAGTTCAGTGCTGTGTCTTCCAAAATACGTATTCTGTAGTTGAAATATACTGGTGACGTAAAATGTACTGTATCCAACTGACCAGACTTAATGCCGTTTATGTATGCAACTAAGGAATCGAAAACTATATACAAAGAGAGGCCTGCTCTCACTAAATATCTACACCGTCCGGTCCTGTATTGCGCTATCCCAGTATTAGAAGATGAGCTGAATGAAACTGTACTTCAGTGTTATGTAAGTTGCAGGTCGCCTCTCAGGTCCGACACACCAAATTCTACTCCCTTGACCCTTAATGCTAAGTTTGGGTTAGGCTTGTGGTCGGGAAAGGCAATTACAATCCACCCGCTGGCCCCTTCTACTCTTTTTATTGCTCAAATTTGGTGTCATGAGTCAGCACTCTGGTCGGCCCACCCACTAGTTCCCCGCAATCACATATTTTCAACACCTGTGGGTTCCCAACCAAACTATTTTTTCCTAACATGAGATGAAGTAAGGGATGATATGAATGAATGAGAAATGAAATGACACAAAGCGGAGAGAAGGGAGAACGGAGAGCGTTAGTGGGACGAAATTCGGGAGATTCAAGAACCTCTAGAAAACCCCAAAAATTGCAATCGCCAGCCTCGCGCGCGACCCATGCATTTGCAGAGGCATATCAAAAGGGTTAGCGGATTCTACACCAAAACAAACGTTATAGATTACGCGGAGTGTAGAGAGAGAGGTAGGGATTAGTATGCTGTCCTGCGTCCGATTACTATACAAGTGTAATACGTTCAGGGAGTAACATTCATTTCAGTTCTGATACACGTACTATAGATACTGGTAGACTTATAAAGTGTGAATTGTGAGCATTGTTTTGTTAATGTTTGTTTCTCTGAGTTCTCATCGACAAAACTGCATAGTTTTTAGTTACTTTTTTATACAATTTTAATTGATTTATAGACCGTTGTGGACTAGTGGTTATGCTCCTTGCCTCTGGTTCCAAGGGTCGAGGGTTGAAACCCGGCCGCGGTCGATGGATTTTTTAGAAGGAAAAATCCAAGTAGCAAGTCCTCCGGAGTAAATATAAGCCGTGAGTCCCGAGTCTGAAGATTGTCAGACTCGTAAAAGATCCTTAAGCCTGAATAAAGAGTCCTTTAAGCAAAATTTACCGACATCAACGTCTAGTAATACCTTAATTGCCTGTTAGATGTCTCATTGAGCAGATGTGTTCACCGCATGACATCTACGAGCAAATAAGGTAACTATAAATTAACATGGTTTAGTAACTCCTTATAAAGGAGAGGTTATGGTTCAACTATGGGCTACGCCATCATATATAGATAGATAGATAGATAGATAGATAAATAGATAGATAGATAGATAGATAGATAGATAGATAGATAGATAGATAGATAGATAGATAGATAGATAGATAGATAGATAGATAGATAGATAGATAGATAGATAGATATATAGATAGATAGATAGATAGATAGATAGATAGATAGATAGATAGATAGATAGATAGATAGATAGATAGATAGATAGATAGATAGATAGATAGATAGATAGATAGATAGATAGATAGATAGATAGATAGATAGATAGATAGATAGATAGATAGATAGATAGATAGATAGATAGATAGATAGATAGATAGATAGATAGATAGATAGATAGATAGATAGATAGATAGATAGATAGATAGATAGATAGATAGATAGATAGATAGATAGATAGATAGATAGATAGATAGATAGATAGATAGATAGATAGATAGATAGATAGATAGATAGATAGATAGATAGATAGATAGATAGATAGATAGATAGATAGATAGATAGATAGATAGATAGATAGATAGATAGATAGATAGATAGATAGATAGATAGATAGATAGATACTGTATTATACATTTTTGCAGCGCTTAACTATATCTCGTCCCATCTTGACGTTCTATTCCTTTCCCCCCGCCCCTCGTCAAAAGTATTGCTTACATCGTTTTTACAGTCACGTCGTCCTGCACTTGAAGATTTCGATGTAAGATCCACTAGCCTTGCATGTCACACATGAATTGAGATGTAAGGCTTTAGCCTTAACTATATTTGCTAAATTAAATACAAGTAACAGAAAGCCAAATAATTTATAGGAAGTGAAACTGAAAGAATGATACAGCACTAAGACCGCGTGTGTTTGTCAGGAAAGTAGGCCTAATTATGTAAGTTGTAGCCGGGAGGCAAAGAAGAGCAGAAGACATTACAAAGCCAGTGGACCGCATCGGCGTGAATACGGTAGGATGACCGTTCACTTCCTGAGAGGGGCCCAATAGCATCGGAACGCGGAACGCATCATATACTCGTATAACGTACCTTAGAAAGTAAAGCGGAGACCACTATTAAAATTATAAAGGGAAGGTGCAGCAATAATTTACCAAGTTATTACTTTCAAATTGGGTAATGGAAAGCGTCAATGAGAAGATTAAACAAAACATAAAGTAATCCTTACTCATAGCCGTAACCTACTGTATGTTACTCAAATAAATGCCTTCATTGTCTGCTAACTGCTTCAATTATCGTTGTTCAGAAGTAACATTTTACTAAATTAACCCTTGAGGCTGTCCAGCACTGTGGCTCAGTGGTGACGTCATTGTCTCAGCTAGTCCGGATTCGTTCGCCTGTCAGGAAGTCTCCTGAGTGAGGTCTTTTTCGGTTTTTTTATTCCTCATCCGTAATAAAAATGTCAAGAAACCTTAAGGAACAAATTATCCACGAACACCGTCTGGCCCTTACAATCATCCATATCACATTCATCTTGTTTAGTGTGAATATATGAGTCCTGTCTTAAATGTACCTGTTGTCTCGGAGGTAATCCTACCATTAAACCAATCACTCACCCAAGAAGCCCACCATGTCCTTGTGTGATCGTTTACTTCTGCGATCAAAAAGTGTGTGTGTGTGTGTGTGTGTGTGTGTGTGTGTGTGTGTGTGTGTGTGAACTAAAGTTTAAAATCTTGTCCCGACAGGTTGTGTCCATGTAAGCTCCATATGGTGTGGTGCATGTAAAAAGTACTAGCAATGAGTATATCCATTCTATAGTAAATCTACCCGAGGGCAGGTCTTTCACTGCAATCATAATATTTAATGTTATGCTTTGCAGCTTTACTAGGGAATTATAGGTGTGGTAGCTTCCCGTTGCTTTCCACACCGATGAAGGATGATGATGGTGATGATAATGATAAGGATGATGATGATGATGATGATGGCCGGATGATTTATGGGGACCGTTGGGCCGTACGCGTCCTGACATTTGTCTTATAGGTGAGGAAAAATCCCGAAAAAATCTCACCCAGGAGCATGTACCGAACGGGAATCGAATCCGGGCCCGCTGCATGACAAGGCAGCACGTTACCAGCATAGAAATTTCTTTTAGGAAAACCAGAATAAAAGCGGCCAGTAGACAGGTCAAAAATGAAGTGGGTGAATGACATTAATTATGTTTTGTGGGAAGTCAATTATACAGGAAATGATTGATTGAAAACATTAGAAATAGGGTGTATGGAGAGCATACCTCGCGGCCATTAACCTTCGATTTTGATAGTGCCAGTGAGTTAATTATTATATTGTTTTATATTATTATTTATTATCGGCCTCGAGTGATTTAAGGCATGACACCTTGATGCAGCGACTTGCACTAGTTCGAGTTTCCAAGGGGGGAAATTTTCTCTCATTGAATTTCGGCCTGCATGGGACAGGTACCCATCTAGCATCGTGAGGAATCTGGATAGCTACGAGTAACGGCTCTAGGTTGAGAAAACCAGTTATAACGGCTGCAGGACGCCACGCGCTGACCACATATCTCCCCTATACTGACTAGATATCTGTGATAACACATGTCGACCAGCTGTATGATCGTTTACTTCTGTGAAAATGCATATGGATGTGAAACCAGCAGCCGGCTGGTAGGCCAGGGACTTTGTAGACCTGTCGTACCGTAGAGTTTGTCTTATTATCAGCATCGGTGATCCCGAGAATCGCGGGTTCAAACCCGCTAAAGATAGATTTTTTAGGAATGAGAATCCCAAGATAAATCCTCTGGGAGAATCTTTAAGCCGTGAGCCCCCTGTCTGAAGATTTTTTAGCTAATAAAAGAACCTGAAGCCGGAATTATATCCTCTGAGCAAGTAATACCCTAGTTGCTTAATAGATGCCTGATTGAGGCAATGAGCTAACTACTTGCCAGTCGCTGACGTGTATAATAATAATAATAATAATAATAATAATAATAATAATAATAATAATAATAATAATAATAATAATAATAATCGAAATAGAATTTGAAGAAGAGGTAAGGGAAGTGGAAAGCTTTAATACGGGAAAGAGGGGAGATACTACAACTGTTAAGCGGTTCTGTTGGAGAGAGGATAAGACACAGGAACTGCTTAACAAACTAGATTCTTATACCGCAGGTAATAGACGATGTGGAGGAAGAGGTGAACAAAATTAAGATTACTGATGTGGGAAGGGGGAGAAAATCAGGGAAAAAACAATATGGAGGCTGGTATGATAATGCGTGTAGGGAAGGAAAAAGACGAGCGGAGAGGCCTTTAGTGAGCTTCAGAAAAAAGGGTGGCGACTTCAATCGGCGAGTGTATATAGAGATGAGGAGACAATATTAAGAGATAACGGCTGAGATTTATAGCAAAATGAGCGTAATTAAATTAACATAATTTCTCCACGTGAGAATAGACGGTTATAAAAACAGAAATATGATTTATTAATATTTTGCTTCTGATTGGTTCTCCGGTATATAAGGACTAGAAATCTTACACAGAAAAAACAATTATAAGTTAAAAAACAGGCTATGTTATGGGACGTTCCAGTCTATGAGTATTATAATGGAGAACAAGCTAGCGATATGTTTGCCAATATATTTAGTCACGTTTCAGTTACAGCCACTTACCAATGTCTTTATTGAAGTTACGTAGGTTTAATTAGGTGGGTTTGGATTATATTTGACCGATTAAGTTAGATTAGATTAGATGGGATAAATTATGTTAGGTGTTTTAGATTATATTAGATGGGTTAGATTAAATTAGGTGGGTTAGAGTAAATTTGGATATGTTAGATTACATTAGGTAGAATAGGTTACATAGATCGACGACCTTTTTCTTTTAGAGTGTTTCTCGTAAGTTGGCTATTCTGTTCGAGCAGTGAATATCTTCCACTGTTGATTTGACGTATTGTAGGTTTTTTTTCCCTCAACTTCTCGTTCATTCTCAACACATTTTTCGCATTTGATACATATAAAAACTCCATGGCGCGGCAGGCTTACAAGATACTTGCCCTACCAGCCGGCTGCTGGCTTTACATCCACATGCGTTTATCATAGAAGTAAATGATCATACAGCCAGCATAGGAGTAAGTAACATGTGGTCAGCATGTCGGTCCCCAGCCATTATAGCTGTTTTTTTAACATTGAGTCGTTACTTATTATAGCTGCCCAAATTTCTCACGATGCTGAGTGGGTACCGATCCCATACTGACCGATATTTCATGAGAAAATACTTCTCCCATGGAGACCCGAACCAGCGCAAATCCCGTAGCTCTGCGCCAAGGTAATTTGCCTTAACCACTCGGTCACGGCCTGTATCATAATATATATATATATATATATATATATAATATCTTAATATATAAAAATTGTGTGTCACGTTGTTTGTCCGCGATGGAATCCTAAACTACTGAAACGATTTTAATAAAATTTTGCACACTGTGTGCTGTTTGATCCAACTTGAGACCTATGGTTGTTTATAACTAAATTTATAGTCGCATTATTTTTTATTGCAAATTATTTATTTTTTAACAAAGAGTTATAATTATCTGCGAGTTCCATGCGATTCTAACAGATGACGGTGTAAGGAATTGATTTATTATTTAACCAGGTGGCTGTGCTTTTTGTTGCAACCGCGAATTTCAATTGAATTACAAATATTGATTATTTCATAATTTAAGTGTGTTGTGTTTATTTTATTTTCATATATTGATAATAATATTAATTTCGTGTGTAAGTATTAGTTTTTGTAGGAGTGTATGGACCAGAAGAAGGGAAAATTGAAGACACTGTTATTTTCTATGATAAATTACAACAAAAAATAAATGATATTAAAAACACAGCAAAGTATCCTCTTAGGAGGTGATTAACGAGCCAAGAGTTGTAAGCTCATCTCCCCCAATCCCCACGAGATAGTAGTAATGTTTGCAGAAGATGTAATAAATAGAAACGGGGAAGAACTTTCAACAATTTGGCTACTCTATAATAAAACTAAACAAAAAATCACGAATCTTTCTCTATAGTGAAAATGACATACACCAGTGAACATGGTGCGCTAGAAACCAAAGATCTTTACTATATTACACAATGATTAATGATAGTGCGTGCGAGGAATCAAATACAAGTTGTAAGAGTATACAGATGATGTGACATATATACAGACCATTATGGCTGAGGACTTGGTAGCCAGCGGGTAGTACTTATAATATCCAAATGGAAAAAACCAAAAAACCCAACACTCAAGAAAGAATAAATGAAGAAGTTTTTAAAGTATATCTTCTGAGAAGATGAAAGTAATAGACCATTTTAACCAAAAAGTCTCCAAAGAAAACCTAGAAAGAAAGCAGCATAATGAAGAGTGGGGGAAATATTAAAACATGTATTAAATACGTGGTGCAAATGAAGCTATAGGAAAGAAGAAAAAGATTAGCAACAAAAGAGGATTAAAGATATGGAATGACAAAATAGAGGAGGCTGTGCGAGACAAAAAATTAGCTTATTTAGAGTACTTACAAAAGAAAACTGAAGAATCTAGAACTATATATAAATAAAAAAGAAATCGAGCAAAACAAATAACTCGAACAGCTCATAAAGATTCCTGGGAAAGATTTATTTCCAAAATAGAGCACGATGTACATGGCAGACAATCGTTAGCATTTAAAGTAATAAAAAAGTAAAGTGATCCCACAACAGGCCCGGAGGCCCTTGGGGTAGTAGGAGGTTAAGGCTCCCACTTTTTCTTGACAATCGGCACTTTATGTCAGCCGGGTTGTCAACCCTGCGTGACGGCCGCCTTTACCCCCAGAACAAGCGTCTGGTACTCATTTCCGTTAGAGGCTGAGTCGACCCCAGGGCCATAGTGCCGCCAGAGGGTTTGGGCCAGTTTAAAAATCCTGACCCCAACGGGACTTGAACCCTCGACCCTCCGACTTGTAGCCCAGTGCCTTAACCACTACGCTACGGCGTGCCCCCATTTTAAGTAATGAAACAATTAAATACAACAGAAAACGATACTGCAAAACTAAATACCATTGATCTGAAGACATGGGAGAATCACTACAGAGATTATGGTGTAATGAAGAAGAATTAGTTATAGAACGCCCTTCTGAAAGTGAAAATAAATCAGAAATAGACAGAATTACTCTAAGCGAAATGAGAGAGGCATTGAAAGAAATGAAAAATATAAAAGCACCCGGCACAGATGGTATAAACAATGAACTGATAAAGTATGCAGGTTTATTTGAAGAAATAAGATTATTAAACTTAATAAAAGAATGTTAGAAGACATGTAAAATACCTGAAAATTGGAAGATAGGTGAAGTCATATCCCTCTTCAAAAAAAATAAATAAATAAATAAATAGATTAGATAGTAAAAATTATAGAGGTATCAGCTTATTGAACTCCACTTATAAACTATATGCAAAAATAATAAATAATAGATTGAAGAAGATATTTGACACACTCTTAGAAGAAGAACAAGCAGAGTTTAGAAAAGGAAGGTCCTGTAGTGATAATGGTTTTATTTAAAGAGACTAATTGAAAAGAGAAGAGAATTTAACCTGCCAACATATTTGTTATTCATTGATTTTGAAAAGGCCCTTGACAGAGTAAATAGATCTATGCTATGGGAAATAATGAAGGAACGAGGATATCCACACCATCTAATAAATTCAGTCCAAGGCTTATATGAAGAAACTAAAGTAGTGATAAAAACTGATGGAAAAGGGTCAGAAGAAATTTTAATAAATCAAGGAGTTAGACAAGGGTGTAATCTATCTCCCACTCTTTTTAATATATATATATATATATATATATCGACGACATTATGAAACAATGGAAAATTATAATGGATAAAGGCCTTAGATTGAATAATAACTCAAGTATTAATAACTTAATTTTCGCCGATGATTTAGTCTTACTACACCATGATGAAGATCTGTTACAATTGGCTGCTTACAGACTAAATGCAGTATGTAGCGATTATAATTTTAAAATTTCAATAAGTAAAACAAAAGTAATGACATTTTGTGGAAGAAATACTCTGCGTGCAAAAATAGTAATTAGAGACGAAATTATTGAACAAGTATCCCACTTTAAATATTTAGGATATGACATCAGCTATGGGTATGATAAAGATATTGAACACAAAATACATCAGTTTCAAGCTATTTGTGGTACAATAAATAGAACATTGAATAATAAAGCCCACAAACAAACAAAATTAAAATTTTATAAAACAATGGCTGTCCCTGTCCTTTTGTATGGGAGTGAATCTTGGATTACCACTACCAAACAAGAAAGTAAAATCCAAGCAGCCGAGATGAAATTTTTAAGAAGAGTAAAATGCTGCACTAGAATGGACCAGATAAGAAACGAGGATATCCGCGAAGAACTGCAGATCTACTCCATAAAAAGAAAATATATTTAACAACAAGATACAGTGGAAAGAACATGTAGAGATAATGGAAGAAAGTAGATTACCAAATAAATCTTCCATTATTTTCCAAGAGGAAGAAGAGATGTCGGACGTCCTCGGAAGAGATGGTCTTAGATCTCTTAGTGACGCCGGCACAGGCAACTCTTGCCTAAACCAGGAAGTGAATAAGAAGAAGAAGTATTAGTTTCAAGTAATCTGGCTGATAGACAGCAACTTAATTTAAATTTAACTGGACCGAGAAGGGACATTGAACAATATGGCGAATCAGTTCTAGAGACCACGAATGATATGATAGGAAGTGAATTTCAGCAAATTGGTATAGGTCTATGTGACATAAATCTTACATTTAAGAAGAATGTTCATTTAAAAACATATGAAGGTCCTCAGGAACGTAATAACAGAATTGTAAGTAAGTCTGTTAGTTATAATATGATGCGGGGTAATTCCTAGAATTAATTTTGTTTATTATTTGGGTCCATACAATAAGCTTTTGTTATACAGTGATTAACGGTAACTCAAGGGTTGGCAGGTACAGGTACCTAGTGAAGTGAAACTAATGTTTATCATAAAAGTATAAATTTGATTGACGTGTTGAATATGTTCAAATTTGCAAAACAATAAATTTTGTTAAAAGGAATACTTGAGCCAATTTAAAACTTCCTTGGAAAATTAATATAAAAGGACAAGGAATTGTATTTTTAACACAGTGTGGTTAGTCGCTCTCATACGATAACACAGTGTGGTTAGTAACTCATACACACACACACACACACACACACACACACATACAGTGTGGTTAGTAGCTCTCATACACACACACACACACACACACACACACACACACACACACACACACACACACACACAGAGTGTGGCTAGTTTATCATATTACATGTATTCAGAGGAGCCTCTTGCTCCCATATTATATTATTATTAATTTGTTGTGAATATTGTGTTGTTCATAAGAGGCTAACAAAATAAACTCTTTTTAATTAATTACACAAATCATTGTTACTGATCATCGAATTCCTTGTCCTTCACACCAGTAGAACCCAGAAGGAAGGTTAATCTAAAAACACGCCCTGTAGAGACACTCGTTCTACTTCCGGCTGCAAATAATATGCCTAATATTACAGAAACAATCTTCATGCCTCAATTAAATGAAAAACAAGATGACTGTAATATATCACAAGATGATATTACTATACAGAGACTGCTTGATGATGATGATGATGATGAGAATCCAAACTGCCAACAAGTTCGTAGAAAAAAAAAGTATAATGAAATCAGCAAGCCTCCTCAAAATATTTCATCAATAAATGTATATAATCCTTATGATACACTTATGGATGATACTGAGAATGCAGACAACATAAATTCATCTCAATCAACAAAACCACTTCCACATAAACCACCACCCATATTTATACCGGGTGTAGTTAACGTACCAGAACTAAAAAATTGTGTAAAACAAAAACTTCCTGATTTAGATTTCTCACTTAGTTTACTACAACATAATTTAACGTATACCTTAGCCACAGCAACGCGTGGCCGGGACTTCTATATATATATAATACAAAATCGGATTAGTTACCTATTTATAACTCAAGAACGGCTGGACCGATTTTTGTGATCTTGGATTTGTTTCCGCCCCGAATAGCAGATAACTATTAAAACATCGGAAAAATAATGTAAACATATTTAAAGGCGATACGACGTTCGCCGGGCCAGCTATATATATATATATATATATATATATATAATAAGGGCCAATACAGTATGTAACTAAGTTCCCATTACAAACTTTCAGGCCGTATAGTAGGGACCAAGACGATTACGTTTACCATAGGATCTCTAGTTCGAGAACGTACCGTTTTTTCTCGCTACACACGCAAAACACCACAACACATGTTGATCTCTTTAACGCCTGCTGTTTGTCATCTGGGTCTACTTACAAAAGAATCGATGTGACGACATCCATGTCAACACAGATACGATACATCCGTACCATGTTGTTATAAACACGATCAAAAATCGTTGGTCCTACATCAGCTGCATCCATAACCCGCGGATGCCACAGGGGTCTCGTAAATAAGAGATTTCATACGACCCCACAGGTATTCTAGCGGGATCAAATTGGGAGAACGTGCAGGTCTTTGGCGTTGAAAATGCGGTAGAGTTGAACGTGTGTTGTGGTATTTTGCATGTAGCGTGAAAACGTTTCTGGATATGATTCCTATGATTTTCGATTTTCTCGGATATAAGTATGATTAAGAAAGTTTTCTTGGGTTTTCCGCGTCATTTATTCAAGGTCGGCCTCTAGCACTGATTCCGACTTGATAATGGCATATGGGATCTTGCCGAAACGTCGGAATCAATGGCCAGACCAGGCCGATATTGAATCCATGACGCGGAAAACCCAAAAAAACTTGCTTAATCATATATATATAGCCTACATACATATATATATATATATATAAACTTTTCATGTCATATTAATCTTGTATTGCTCAATGCAAAACATTTAATTATAACATCGAAATATAGAAACGTCACTGCTATAAAGTAAAACTATTATCTTTAATTTTCTTACTTGTTATAGGAACTACTAGAGGGCAGTGGAGAACGAGTTCCCGCTACCCCTCGTAATAGAGAATATATATAAAGAAAAATAAATTATATACTATATATATATATAATATATATATATATATATATATCCCGTCCAGGCATTTATTTTTCCTATCATACCATTATATTGCTCGAGTTAATACTTTTTGCGTTTTTATTTGAATTTCTGTACAATGGCACGCCACATAGAACCCCCTGAAAAACCGTCTGGATTAAGTAAATTTTAAAATCTCAACTCCTGTTAATACTGTTGTACATTCATACAAGTAGATACAACTCTTGTGTTCTTTACCGAAGTTGTTTTGAATGTGTAGCAATGACAATGACCGCGAATGTTTTCACAGGGACATGTCACACGGGCTTTCTATGCGACTGCTTAGAAATACCGTGACTTTGCATATTTCACGCTTTATTCACAAAAACAACGCACTTGGAAGAATTGTAAGTAAAAAGGCAAACAAGCAATAATAATTAACAAATGTGTTCACTGTGTCATCCAAGCGAAAGCAAATAACATGCAAAAAACTATGGAAACTTTACTTTCTTTGTTATTCTTCCAGTGAGTTTACCACTGGAAGTTAAACTACTAAGGTTTATATTTTGCTCTAGGCTGAGAAAGTTTCTAGTTATTAGTTTATCAAATCGAAAGACAAAAATAACACTTCGCTAAGTAATAACTTCTTGCCGGATGTTCGCATTTCTATATTGTTCCTCAGGTACTAGCTAATGCCCGGCGTACGCTGCTACGCCTAAGTAAATAAAACGTGTTTTTACACGCTTTATATTAGCTTGACCTCTATCTATCTATCTATCTATCTATCTATCTATCTATCTATCTATCTATCTATCTATCTATCTATCTATCTATCTATCTATCTATCTATCTATCTATCTATCTATCTATCTATCTATCTATCTATCTATCTATCTATCTATCTATCTATCTATCTATCTATCTATCTATCTATCTATCTATCTATCTATCTATCTATCTATCTATCTATCTATCATCTATCTATCTATCTATCTATCTATCTATCTATCTATCTATCTATCTATCTATCTATCTATCTATCTATCTATCTATCTATCTATCTATCTATCTATCTATCTATCTATCTATCTATCTATCTATCTATCTATCTATCTATCTATCTATCTATCTATCTATCGTATCTATCTATCTATCTATCTACCTATCTATCTATGTAACAGAATATTTCAACGCGATTTTCACCCACTTAAATTAATTGGATAGACTTGAAACTTTGTATACTTGTAAAGAACCCGTGACAATACACTAATCTCATGTTTTGTTTTCTAAAATCCTGGCTAGAATCATCAGAAAATAAAAAAAGGTGCTTTTGTATCTATGTAACGGAATCTTTGAACACGATTTTCACCCACTTAGAAACATTGGATCGACTTGAAACATTGCATACTTATAAGGGACCCGTGACAATACACTGTGTTCATATTTGTTACTAAAACCCTGGCCAGAATCGTCAGAAAATCAAAAAAAGTGTCTTTGTATCTATGTAACGGAATCTTTGATCACGATTTTTACCCACTTAGAAACATTGGATCGACTTGAAACTTTGTATACTTGTAAAGGACCCGTGACAATACAATAATTTCATATTTTGTTTCTAAAATCCTTGTCAGAATCATCAGAAAATCAAAAAATGAAAACTGGTATAATAGGTTGCGGACTTGTCGACTTTCTAGTCAATCGTTGTAAGAGCTCAGATCGTAGAGCGGTGAACTCTAGTGGTATATAATTTCAGTAATCCATAGGTCGCTGGTTCAAATCCGGCTGGGAGGATTTTTTTTAGAAGAGTATTACTTTTAGCTCATACTACAATAGTATCGAATTTAAAGATATTTACATTTTTATCTTATTCTGTAAAATATTAAAACTAAAAAATAAAAAATAAATAATAGTTTTAAAAACTAAAACAACACGCTTTATTAGAAAACCGAACTAAAAAAATGAAAAATAATTTTAATTTCCAACACGCTTGGGATAAAATTGAAGTGGTCAACAAAAAAAATCATCTCCAACACATATAAAGAATAAAATTACAGCTATAAACAAAAAGAAAATAATTTTACCATCAAAAGCGTGGGGTGCTTTTTCATGATTTTTACATTTTTACATTTTCTTAGAGACTTTACTTTTACCAATATGTTTATTATCAAATATATTAATTGATTTAGAGCACCCCACGCTTTTGATGGTAAAATTATTTTCTTTTTGTTGATAACTCTAGTTTTATTCTTGATGTGTTGGAGATGATTTTTTTGTTGACCACTTTAATTTTATCCCAAGCGTGTTGGAAATTAAAAATTATTTTTGATTTTTTAGTTCGGGTTTCTAATAAAGCGTGTTTTAGTTTTTTAAAACTATTATTTATTATGTTCAGTTGAATAAGTAAAAAGATAGATAACTGTGCATTTATATCGTAATTAATTTAGATGCCCCATGCGGATTAACCGGCGTTAGCAGGGAATCTACTTATTCTGATCTTGGTATCAGTGACCTGAAATGGTTATTATGAGTTATCCGTAAAACATAAGACATGTGTTTGTCCCGGAATGTTTTGCAGATTCTTTTGAGATATTAAATTCTGTGTTCATTAATTTTGTGTATTTGTTACGGTTTAGACAGCGCAGCGGAGAAGTAATTTAAGCGTCCAAATAGCTACTTTTTTAGTGCACCGATGCATTTTTTAGCTCAGTCTATGTAGTTTGTACGCTAATACGTATGTTATATACGTCAATTGTCCCAGAAAAAATATCTAAATGATAGTAAAAACCCCATTCACATCGGTCAGATAGTTTATGAGTCCATAAAGGACAGTTGGGGCAGACTCACAGATATTCACTTTTGTACATCAAGCAGATGTATATTATTTAATGGGTTATCTCATACGTACTGCCGGTTTATAGTAGTAGTAGTAGTAGTAGTAATAGCAGGACTTTATTAGACAAAAAGTAAGATATTTACAATATTATTTACAAATATGGGTCGCACGGGCAGTAACCCGTACGTGCTGTTGACAGTCCGTTACGGTTTATAATGTAATGTTGTGTGTCTGGTGGAATTTTGAAGTTCACTTCAGACGGGTGTGAAGTCGATTTGTATCTTTATTCTCATCATCTGGAACGAGTTCGTGAAATTTTTAGGTTCAAGCCCGACCCGACTCCATACTGAACAAACAACCATGAATAATAATAATAATAATAATAATATAAATAATAATAATAATAATAATAATAATAATAATAATAATAATAATAATAATAATAAATAGCTTCATTTTACCTGGCAGAGTTAAGAACTTAAGGCCCTTGTCTGCCACTCAATCAGGTTTTAAAAACTACATAAAATAGTATTACATCTAAATTACAATAAACATAAACGACTACCTAATGACCCAGACGACTAGATAGGGAAGTCTGGCTTGCTATCTAGTAAGAGGAGAAGCTTGCTATCTAGTAAGAGGAGAAGCTTGCTATCTAGTAAGAGGAGAAGCTTGCTATCTAGTAAGAGGAGAAGCTTGCTATCTAGTAAGAGGAGAAGCTTGCTATCTAGTAAGAGGAGAAGCTTGCTATCTAGTAAGAGGAGAAGCTTGCTATCTAGTAAGAGGAGAAGCTTGCTATCTAGTAAGAGGAGAAGCTTGCTATCTAGTAAGAGGAGAAGCTTGCTATCTAGTAAGAGGAGAAGCTTGCTATCTAGTAAGAGGAGAAGCTTGCTATCTAGTAAGAGGAGAAGCTTGCTATCTAGTAAGAGGAGAAGCTTGCTATCTAGTAAGAGGAGAAGCTTGCTATCTAGTAAGAGGAGAAGCTTGCTATCTAGTAAGAGGAGAAGCTTGCTATCTAGTAAGAGGAGAAGCTTGCTATCTAGTAAGAGGAGAAGCTTGCTATCTAGTAAGAGGAGAAGCTTGCTATCTAGTAAGAGGAGAAGCTTGCTATCTAGTAAGAGGAGAAGCTTGCTATCTAGTAAGAGGAGAAGCTTGCTATCTAGTAAGAGGAGAAGCTTGCTATCTAGTAAGAGGAGAAGCTTGCTATCTAGTAAGAGGAGAAGCTTGCTATCTAGTAAGAGGAGAAGCTTGCTATCTAGTAAGAGGAGAAGCTTGCTATCTAGTAAGAGGAGAAGCTTGCTATCTAGTAAGAGGAGAAGCTTGCTATCTAGTAAGAGGAGAAGCTTGCTATCTAGTAAGAGGAGAAGCTTGCTATCTAGTAAGAGGAGAAGCTTGCTATCTAGTAAGAGGAGAAGCTTGCTATCTAGTAAGAGGAGAAGCTTGCTATCTAGTAAGAGGAGAAGCTTGCTATCTAGTAAGAGGAGAAGCTTGCTATCTAGTAAGAGGAGAAGCTTGCTATCTAGTAAGAGGAGAAGCTTGCTATCTAGTAAGAGGAGAAGCTTGCTATCTAGTAAGAGGAGAAGCTTGCTATCTAGTAAGAGGAGAAGCTTGCTATCTAGTAAGAGGAGAAGCTTGCTATCTAGTAAGAGGAGAAGCTTGCTATCTAGTAAGAGGAGAAGCTTGCTATCTAGTAAGAGGAGAAGCTTGCTATCTAGTAAGAGGAGAAGCTTGCTATCTAGTAAGAGGAGAAGCTTGCTATCTAGTAAGAGGAGAAGCTTGCTATCTAGTAAGAGGAGAAGCTTGCTATCTAGTAAGAGGAGAAGCTTGCTATCTAGTAAGAGGAGAAGGGAAGCGAATTAGCTCCAACGCGGGAACCTCAACGGCTTCAGAAGCGGGAGAAGAATATTGTTCTCAACGGCAAAGAAGGCGGAAGAGGAAACCTGCAAGACAAGGGGTAGATGGGACAACCCATCTGGGAGAAGGAAACTCCGAAATAAATCCCCGATCCACTAGGGAATGTGGTTGTGCGTCTGGGCTGCTAACCCGACCACGTAAAAAATTTCCAAACTCATCTCTCTCACAGTGCTCAGCCGGTCGGATTTAATGGACGACGACTTGAGCAGAATGTAGGAAGGCTAGTGAAAAGGTGGACAGAACAACTGTGAGGCCGAACAGGCATTTTGCCTAGCCAGTGAAGTGAAGAAGAAGATAAACGATGACATGTTATAAATACAATACAATTATTATTTATAATGTATTTTGATTTACTCTAGATTTAACGAATTAAATATAATATATGCAAGATATATATAAAAAGAGATAAATTATTAATGGCATGGTATAAATTTAAATAAATAGAGAAAAATTAATTATTAGACAACAGGTAACTGTATACGCGTGACTTAAAAGTGCCAAGTGTGCGGCAACTCCTGATATCTTGAGGAAGGAAATTCCAGGAGCGGGTAGAGGCTACTGTGAAGGAAGTAGAATAAGAGGAACTGCTACGTATGAAGAGGGATTATTAGCTAACTGTTATCTTGTGACCTTGTGTCAATATTGTGGTAAGATAAATCAGGTATTGGGAGGAACCGAACTGTTACCACACCCAAAATATATATCTGTGATTTTTGCGCCTTCAGGTTACCATTTTTCTTTCGATCTTTGGTCCATTTCTTTCGTGAAATTTAAAAAATATTGAAGATATGGAAGTGGATCACAACGAATGATTTGCATAAAAACCAGAAGACTGGCACCGTCGTGGGATAATAAACGCTGAAAAATTACTCAAGGCCGTAGAATCTGGTGGTCTCTGCTTAGAAGAGCGTTTAATTTCTTGTCATAAAACATTCCAATAACATTTTGTTTTAAAGAAACGTTATTTACGAGAGCGACAGTATCTGTTTTTGTCATTGACTTCCTTAATTTTACGTTTCCGTTACAGACAGATTTTAACAGGAAACAAAATTCTATAGTATATATAAAACATCGATAACACGCACACTCTTTTGAGTAACACTAAGAAATTGGGACTGGAAGTAAAACTAAATATATATTTACACATATAAATACATTATAATGGAAACGAACAGTTAATAACAAATGTGGGAAATTTTAATGAAGTGTCTAAATTCAAATATCTACAAACAATAATCACAAATATGAATGAGATACACAATGAAATTAAACATAGGTTCAATTCTGTAAATACATGCTATTATTCATTGCAGGGACTCTTGTCGTCCCAATTTCTCTAAAGAACGTTAAACTGAAAATATATAAAACTTTTATTCTCCCAGTTATATGGCTGCGGAACATGGACTCTTACTTAAAGGGAGGAGAAAAGATTACGAGTATTTGGGAATGAAGTTCTTAGGATTTTTTAGACCAAAGAGATATGAACAGACAGGCGAATGGAGAAGAATTCATATCAGTGAGCTACGTGATACTTCTAGAAAACCAGTTATAATAAGACGGTTAAGTCCGCTAGACTACGACTCATTGACCCTTATATCACGAAGTGAGGAGTGAATTTGTCTAGAGAATTTGGAAATCAAGAGTGGCATTTGTTAGGACTATTTAACGAATAAAATTAAGCTGTTTACTCACAAATCATTGTTTAACTATAGTTATTTTAAAATATTTATATATTTAATGTAAACGGCGATGTTTGAAAACAAATCAGAAATGTGCTGCTTGATCATATTATTTATTGCCAAATAAGATCGCAATATTCTAAGAATGCACCCAAGTGGGGAAATAATGAAACACATCAAACTATATATCATTATCAACATTACGGGTTATTCATTTATTTTTTAGTAAACAACTCAGTAAAACCAAGGAATCCGTTCATTATTTGCTATATTCAGTATATTTGTTGGAGAAAAATAATGATCTGTCCTATTCAGAACATTAAAAAGGAGGAGCTTTCTTTATCACAAAAGCAGGAGCTGATATAGAGAAATCGATAAAGAGCGAGGTGAAACACGACTGTCGTTGGTGTAAAACAGAACTCATTGAAACGTGATTGGTCATTGACTAGAATTTGTGGCATGAGTTAAATGTAAATAAAGTAATGCCACGAGTGATTTCCAAATTATCGATAAATTCACGACTCACGAAGTGAGGAGAATTTGGAAAGCAAGAGTGACATTTGTTAGGACCATTTAATGAATAAAATTAAGCTGTTTGCTCACAAATCATTATTTAAATATGGTTAGTTTAAAATATTTATATATTTAATGTAAACGGATCAAAAGCGAAGTGAGGATATACGAAGAGAACTGAATATACGTATTCAAACTATTAGGTAGAATTACACAATACAGAGATGAATGGATGGACCACATCAATAGAATGAATAACAATAGAATTCCGAAACAGATTCATTACAAAACCACTAGAACGAAGAAATGTTGGAAGAGTCAGTAAAAGATGGATAGACCAGTTCTAACATGAGATCGGAACAGACCAGCAGGTCTAATCCTTGATGCTGATGTAAACGGCGATGTTTGAAAACAAATGAGAAACGTTATGTTTCACTTGTTCATCACTGCAATCAATATTATTTATTGCCAAAGGATCGCAATATTGTAAGAATTCACCCTAGTGGAGAACAAATGAAACGCATCAAACTGTATATTAATTAATTTCTGATATCCTATGATGTAAATATGTCAATTATATTTTTCTGGAACGTTATTACCTGGGAAATAATACGTTTAAGAAAGCGCAAACAGGTTGTGAAGTTTATATCCATTTGTTATTTAAGATTTGTTTTTTTAAGACTATCAAATTTTGTTTTCTTTTTTTTTTTTGTGGTATAATCATTTGCTACAAATGTTTTTATATTATATCCCGCAAAGATCTTTTTGGTCACTTTCTTGCACTATATACAATCTGGCAGCCACATGCAGTTAATGCAAAATAATGCTATGACCTATTCAGAATGTTACAATGAGGAACTTGATTTTAAAGTGATAAAATTAAACTGATAAAATCGAGGTGAAAAACGACTGTGATTGATTGTAAATCAAAATTCATTGAATGTGTTTCGTCATTCATTCCCATTTAGGCATGAGTTAAATAGTCAAACTAAAATGCTTTATAACGTGGTATTCAATAAATATATGAATATTAGTGCATATGTTTGAACTTTTTCAAGCATAATTATGAACATATTTCAACCTTCTTCAGGTGTTTCTCTTTTTTTTTTCTACTCTCCACTCTAAGATATTCTTAAGGATTCTATCAGGCGATATCCTCTTGAGATGTCCGTACCTAACATCTTAATAGTTTTTCTTCATTTGTCTCTAATACATTTGTTTTAACTTTCATAGTTTTTCTAATTTCAACTCTTCCATTCTTTAAATCTGGACTTCCGCGATGAACTTTTCCAGTAATTTTCTGATTGTGATGAACTTTCTCTTTTAAAAATTGATTGTAAATATCTAAATTTCTTGACTTTTTAATTTCATTGTTTCCCGTAAAATGATATTTGTTAAAATTTGTGTTTTGTTTATATTAATTTTTAATCTCCATTTTTCATATTCTTCAATTAATTACCTAATAGTATATGATGCATCATCTATATCTTCTGTAATAATTACTGGATCATCTGCAAATAATAGATTATGAAGAGAGAAGAAACATGGGTGTACAGGGACTTACAGATGAGGATGTTCAGAATTGCTGCAAATAGAGAAGACGTTTTCTTTAGGGTGAATAAATTCCGAAATAAAGATTATTATTATTATTATTATTATTATTATTATTATTATTATTATTATTATTATTATTAAAATGTTAATACATGCAAATTATATATTTGATTGTCAAGATATTAAACCAAAAATTCAACCAAATATACATTTAGGTAACTTCAGTTGCGGGAAATGGATATAGTAGACTATTTAACTCATGCCATAAATGCTAGTCAATGACCAATCACGTTTCAATGAATTTTGTTTTACAACCAATGGCAGTCGGTTTTCACCTCGCTCTTTATCCATTTATTTTTATCAGCTCCTGCTTTTGTGATAAAGAAAGCTCCTCCTTTTTAATGTTCTGAACAGGACAGAACATTATTTTTCTCCAACAAATACATTGAATATAGCAAATAATGAATAGATTCCTTGATTTTACTGGGTTGTTTACTAAAAAAATAAATGAATAACCCGTATTGTTGATTATGATATATAGTTTGATGTGTTTCATCATTTCTCCACTTGGGTATATTCTTACAATATTGCGATCTTATTTGGCAATAAATAATATGATCTAGTTGCAGTGAATGAACATAACCTCACATTTCTGATTTGTTTTCAAACATCGCAGTATACATTAAATACATAAATATTTTAAAATAACTATAGTTAAACAATGACTTGTGAGTAAAAAGCTTATTTTATTCGTTAAATAGTCCTAACAAATGTCACTCTTATTTCCAAATTCTCTAGAAAAATTCACTCCTCACTTCGTGAGTCGTGAATTTATCCATAATTTGTAAATCACTCGTGGCATTACTTATGATAAATATAGAGTTAAGAATAGAGAATGGAATTTGTTCCACATTTCCGATGACTTACTTGTAGCCTACTGGTATTGTAGATAATGGAATGTATTGCTTTTTTTTTTCAGAATAAAGAAAATACATATGCATTTACATTGCGCACGGGCCTGCTTGGCCGTACGTGCATTATTTTTCCATGAATAAAAAATAAAACTAATAATATAAACAAATACCTACAAATACACCTGTATCAAAAAACAATAACAGGCTACATATAAGTAAAATCTATGTCTACACTACATCACAATAATACATATCTACATTCATCCATATTCCGTACATTAATATTAAAAAAAATGCTAGAAAACAAATTTAAAAAAACACACACATACACCCACACACCCCCACACATATACACACCGCACGCTCATACCCCCCGCCCCCGTCCCTGCAGGCATCAAATACACTATCAGACTATTCAACTTATCGGACCTACTTATTATGTAACATAATTAAAAATCGAAACAAAGACCATATTGATACTGGTATTGACTGTAATAGAGTGATCGGGAGGTTTGGGATGGGGTGTATCACATGTCTGCATATCTATCGGGCGCATCTTCTGCAATATAAACATTTGGAATCAACATAAGGTGCATAATACAATAAAATATACTTAAGTTATGCATTACTTACAAGGTAATTATACGTTTTAGGACAATGATTACCTTATCGCATCACATTTGTTTTCATTTGGGGGTGACATTTCACTACGCATAAGATAAGGTACACGCAATGTCAACAACCGACAAGAGCTCCACTTCTTTGCTAAATGAAACCTTGTTTACTGCGTCTGTCTTTCTACATGACAGAGCTCTCTTGATAGCCCGGTAGGTATACAGCCCCCATCCCACCCTCTAGCAGGTTTTCACATATTCTATACAAATTCAAGTAAGCCTTTGACACTGTGGAACAAATTCCACTCTCTGGTTATGAGATATCATATGTTGACGTGTGTCAAGTGATCATCATTTGATCGTGTGTTTATATTAATTATTAGAAGAACTATATTCAAAATGTGTATAATGGCTTATATCCATTGCACTGGTATATTTTGTATAGGTTATCCAAGTGAATTTAATATGTAATTTCAATACTTACTATATGTAGGCCTATGTTACGACATTGTTAGGAAATAAGAAGTTATTAATGGTACATGTATCCTATAAATCACGTATGGGTAATTCAATTTATTTTGATGTTGCAAACCTATTTAATGGAATAATGTCGGCTACTCACGAATCAAATTAACTGAGAAATTAGCTATATTCTTCCAACAGTAGCTCGTGTTTCATGTCAAGACTGAGTTATGTCAGATTTATTTAAATAGGAATAGGATATACGTATCTATGTAGAATCTACTGTAATAAAATGAATAGTAAAACTCCGTTGAGGTGTTCATAATCTTTAGCTCGACAACCCATCATGGAACCTGGCTGTCCAAAGAAGTCTCCCCATTCGTCCCTCTCCCTTGCCACGCCCATCCAATTTCTTATTCGTTTGCTAGGTCTTTGTAAATAGGTCCATCCGGCTGTTTCCTCTTTAGATTTCGTAACGGAGTGTTTTTTACAAGATGGAGTCGTCAGCACCAAGGTTAACCACCCAGCAATCCCCGGCGGGCGATGATTTTCTGTCGAGGTTTTTTACCTTAGCAGATGCGTCGGAAACTCGCCATCTGCCCTTGCATGACTTATTGTTATCCAGGGGTAAGCATGCGTACATAGGACTTGGTAGGTACATGTGGCCTTACTCGAGTTTTTAGATGGTATATAGTCATCAATACTAATAAAATTCGCTGTTAAAACCGTTGAGGCGGAGAGTCATAAAATAAAATAAGTTAAAATATACCTTCTTAGGTAAACTCCGTCGTCCTCAACTTATAAAATATGTAATCTTTATGCCTGTAGGCCTTTCAGAACATCCGTTCCATCTTCAGCAGGTCACTCTTCGCTACAACATCCAGTATGATGGTTGATGCTGCTGGTCCTAATGTGACCTTTGTCATCAGCAGACTATATATCCTCGAGACCTCCTACCGCTTTGGTCCCCCGTTGAGGTGTTGGTCGCAATATTAAAATTATAATATAACATTATGTACCTTATAGGCCCGTCTCCTCTACTTCTAAAGTAATATTTTATTGTAACTCTTTCGTGACTAGTTCC
This sequence comes from Diploptera punctata, assembly GCA_030220185.1. Classification (NCBI taxonomy): domain Eukaryota; kingdom Metazoa; phylum Arthropoda; class Insecta; order Blattodea; family Blaberidae; genus Diploptera; species Diploptera punctata. The sequence continues at coordinate 1,607,883 of JASPKZ010010686.1, read as the reverse complement.
ATCATCAGCAGAAGGTAGCAGGTCAGGTTACTGACTCTCTGTGGATTACTAACTTACTTGTGAAGATTTTATAGAGATGATTATGTATAGGCCTTCTAGGCGCATTCTCATTTAAAATAAAGTTGTTTGAAATCGTCTATGATTGCTATATCTTCCAGTACCGTATGTTTATTTTCGTTGGAGTATTCTCTCATAAGCAGTATTGTGAGGGTGTTAATATCTTGCATACGATGTCCTGCCTGAATGATATATTTGGCTTGAATGGATTTCCCTTCCGCGTACAAGTTTTTCTCTTAGATTTAAGGAGCATTTCACAGAATTCATATAATAAACTCGAATATAATATTTGAATAAGAAAAAATAATATGAATCATAATCGGACCATTAAGAGTGCCTGAAATTTTATTGAGAACATTTTCAACGTTCTACCAGGTGCTAATTTTGTTTTGTCGTAATGAAATTGGTAGTTGATATACATATGATTTAATACTTTTAAATTCATTAAGAATTACCAATGAGGTCACTATGTAAAAGTTAAAATATAAAATTAGTACCCGATATCTCAGTCGTCCTCAATAAGATTCAATACTGTAAAGTGTTTAGGAGGCTTTTCGGAAAACATGTTCCATCTTCTGCATATGAAACGCTACTATATGGTTTAGTTAACAAAATAATTATATATTACGTAAACTAGTAAAATCGGACCATAAATTCAATGTACTGTGGAATGCAGTTATTTTCGCAGTACCTGCGTGACGGAAATTACATTCTCTTAATTTCAGAGACCGTGCAGGCGTAAAGCCTATAGGTATATATTGAACAAAAAAATGAAATAATATAGTTCATATTTTCATTACAAGACCTGATAACATTTATAGAAAATCACTTTGTAAATGTCAAGTAAGTCTCCCTATTATCATTATGGAAATTTAAGTTTAATTGGATTACGAATAAACGAATTAGAATACGGGACAAACAATTTGAATAAAACTCCCCATAAGCCAGCTTGTGGAGCGCTGCCAAAAGTTCCATTAAAAAATAAGGAGGGACTATGTTCGGGGAATTGATTTAACATGAAACGTTTATATCAGCCAGTCGCTTTTAGCGTATTGGATTGAAATTAAGAATGAGACATTGGCTGCGTACATTTTTTTAAGTATCGTTTTCAAGCGTTCGTCCGCTGCACGCCAATGGTCCCTGCATCACATTATTTCGACTGATGTTGATAACCATCTACTCGGAGACGTCTCCGACGTCGTCCTCATTCACTATGACCATTTTTTTCGGGTACAGAAGCGGTAGAGTAGATGCTCGCGGCGTCTTTCACTGAGCATGCCGTGTCAGTTTAAAAGTTCCCGAACTCAAATGAAATATAAAATAAATAAATTTTAACTTCAAATAAAAAATAATGAACCCAAATCACATCCAAGGAAAATAATACAATATATATTTTCTTATAAAAAAATTATTGCATGACGTTTCCGAAATGGTTTTGCTAGCTTGTCACCGAACATTGGGATACATATTCGTGGCCCTCTTTGAACGATACGCGTAATCTATATTTTCAGCTCGCTCTTGCACGGGCTGAGGTCGACGTGTTACCTTCTTTACAGTTTTTTACACGCCTACTTAAGGTTTTACATAGAAATATTGTCCGAAATACACTTAGTATTATTATTTAAATCGATTGATCGCGTCACATTCTATAAATAAACACGCGATCCATCGCGCTACCATGGCCGAATTGTGAGTTATACTGAATAGCAAGGATCGAGAGCATCGGTTTTGGTCAATCAGCGCTTTGCGCCATCCCTGCCCACCTGGTTGCCCGCGACGTGAACTCTAGGACGTATCAGTGAGCTGCTATACACCTGTCTTACGTCTCTGAGACTAATAATTAAGGCAAGACGATATACACTTTTTCATTATAGTACAATTTTTGTTCTGGTTTCCTTACGTGATTTTAAAGACGTTTCACAAACAAAAACTACGAGATGAAGAAAGTAGATAACTGAGACGGATCACGTAGGTAGTCAGATATACAAAGAATACTGAAATAAATACCTTTCCAAATTACGAGATAAGGATATATAAAAAATAATTATACCAGGAAAACAACGATGGTAGTAATATAATGTACGGTTAAAAACTATAATATAGTTACCTTGTAGGTCCGTCTCCTCAACTTAAGTTCTTTTAAAACTCTGTAGGCCTTTCGGGACTAGCCCCATCATCAGCAGAATGCATTAGGTCCGTTCTTGTTGACCCTTGTTGAAGCACAACAGAACGGACCTAATGCATTCTGCTGATGATGGGACTAGTCCCGAAAGGCCTACAGAGTTTTAAAAGAACTTAAGTTGAGGAGACGGACCTACAAGGTAACTATATTATAGTTTTTAACCGTACATTATATTACTGTGAACTAATACCTCAACGGAAAATCACCATGAATTTTACTAGTATCAACGATGGTAGGTTGGCTAAAATTCTACATGATAACTATCTCACGTGCACTATCGAACCCGTAGGTTGATGGCCGCGCGGATATGAGCTCTCCATACGTCCTATCCTGAATTAATGTTTTCCAATCATCCCTGTATAATCTACTTCCCTCAAATCATGGTTAATGTTATTCTCCAACCTAATTCTTGGCCTACTTACTGGACGTTTTCCCTCTGGTTTTCCTACAAGTTGCTTCCATGCTCCTCTTTCATTCCCCATTCGTGCCAAATACCCTGCCCATGCAGTCTACGAGACTTAACTGTTCTTATTATATCTTGTTTCCTATAAAGAACATGTAGCTCACTGTTAAGTGGTCTTCTCAATTCGCCTGCCTCTTCATCTCTCTTTATTCCAAAATGTTTCCTAAGAACTTTATTCACAAATACTCATAATATTTTCTGTCGCCTTAAAGTAAGAGTCCAAGTTTCGCATCCATATAGTTCTAAATGCTAACTTATAAATATAATTTTACAAGATTTTAAAACCCAACCTATAATTCTATTTCAACTACCAATAAGGGTCTTCCACTTCTCGATGACCTTCCTCTAGACACCCCTCTCCATATAAAGCAGTTCCCATTTCATTCTTGACGCTCATAATCCCGCCATCTCTTCTTAGGTCTTCCTCTTAATCTGATTTTGTGAAGTTGCGGGATTCTATCTCAGGAGTCCACCTACATTAGTAGGTAAGTTAGGGTGAGAAAATGGGGGAGGTTGTGTACACTAATATTTTGATCCACCTTTATTTATTTGGCATTGTAAAAATATGCCCAATGTATTTAAAACGACCAATCAAATATTTGACACGATATCAGTATTTCCTAATAATTATAGTAATGATTTGTAATATATTTTTCTCCAGATGATATCTACACAAGCTGTCGCCAATATTCTTCTGAGAACCTTCCTTCCTAAAATATTTAAATAATTACCAAACTATAGCCTACTTGATTATTTTATAAATATTTTATTGTCCACTGCCATGGTTTCGGGGTGACGTTGCATCTTACATCGTACGTACACAGCGGGCCCCGGACGAAACAAATATCCAGGGTAAGGTTATTTCCGGGGTTTTTTCTCACTTGTAAGACAAATATCGGAAAACGTCAAGCCAAAATAGTCACCAAACATCATCCGGCCATCACAATCATCTATATCACACTATCCTTGATTAAGTATGAATGGATAAATGAATGGCGAGTCTTGTCTTAAATAATTGTTTTGTCTTGGAAGGACCCTGGCATTGAACTGATCACTCATCCAGGTAGGCCCTCCAAGCCCTTGCGTGGTCAAAAAAGTAAATATGTGATCAATAGATGCAAATCCTCTCTTGACAAGTTGTGTCCCTATAAGGTCATGTAGCATGTGGCATGTAAACGTAGCGCACCTATAAAGAGAGAGGTTAAACTAAGGTAAAAAAAGACATACAAATATTTTACTGAGTTACAAAATGTATTTTTTTTTAAAATCCATATATAACCTTTATGATAATAAGAGCCTTGACAATCTTATTTTATTGAAATTACAATTTCACTCCAAACATACAATAATGAAATCACGGGGTGAAAGTCAGATCCCAGCACTGGAACTTTCTAGAAAAAAACAAAATAACGCTTCTATGCTACTGCTGAGAAAAAAAAATGTCCACTCTGTGTCAGGCCTTGAAGAATTTGAATTGGAATACGTATACTTGCATCTAAATTGTAATCTTAATCTATTGCATAAAATAAAACTTTATAAATGCATTTTAAAGTCATGGATACCATATAAACTTCATAAAGTAGTGACGTATTAACACTAATTCCATAAAGAAGTTTGTAATAATTGTAACGTCACTTTTTTTAATATAGATTTTTAATCCTTCCGGGAAATTCTCGTATAAGACTTGAAAGCATAATAATAGTCCCTTCGATTTGGATATTATCTATCTGGGATGAAAAGGATATCCCTGAAAAAGTTACTAGTTATAATAAAAGTTTAGTAATTATTAATCAAGTTATGAAAACCATCCCTTGTACAAAAAAACACCAGATTACGTTTATATAACACTTTGGCTAGACCAGTGTTGACCTATGGTAGTGAAGCATGGACACTAAAAAAACAACATGAAAGCAGAATAACGGCTTGTGAAATGAGATTCATGCGCAGAACAGCGGGTTACACCAGATGGGATCGGAAAAGGAACACCGATATCTTAAAAGAATTGAAGACTACGCCAATTTTGGAATATATTAAACAGTACCAACTAAATTGGAAACACCATCTTGAAAGAATGAGTTCAAATCGGATCCCCAAAGCTGTTTATAATTATATACCAAGAGGACGAAGATCACTGGGCCGTCCTGTGAAACGCTGGAGGGAAAATTTTCTATAGGATCTTAACAGACCTTGGCCTAATACTTGGAAGGAAGAAGAAGAAGATTTTTAATCCATCTCTCCTCCGGACGCCGAAGGATCACTTTCCAGTGGACGGTAATGAAGCATAGCGTTTGAGATTCTGTTTGTGGACTTATGTTGTACGTGAGATTTCTAGTTGCCTAGTATTTTTTAATAACATTTATAACTACTTTTTACTGAAGTTCTTAGAGAATATCTTCCCATCAGGAATAACCCGCCATTACTCTCATGAAATTCATCTCGCTAGTTGTACTTAGATGGGTGTCCTTATCCCTCATTGTCATTATAGTCTGTGATTATTTCGTTGTCCAGTCGTTTTAAGACAGAGAAGTGGTCTGGTCGGTTTAAGGAAGAGACGGGTTATTATCTTTTCTTCCGACCCCGTAATATGCCTGAGGGAAGACCAAAAACAGTTGAAGGCCATGATTAACTAAATTACCAAGCGCTGGAATGTGATAGGGGGATGGAGATGAAAACACAAGCATTTCCAAGAATTTTGACAAGAGAAGATCATTGGCAATAAATATTATTTTGCGGGATAGTGCGTTTTGTCGTACTTACAGCAACTTCCTACATTTCGGGGTTGCCAACCTAAATAACATGTATTGTAATAAAATAACTATACTGTAATGCTACATATTACAAACCGCGTGTGGGAAGTAAAACCACTAACCTTTATGCATACTACGTACAATGTATATACAAAAATATCCAAAACATAGTGTTAATATACATTATACGAAACAAATCACTGCATCTTAAATGAACTGAACTTTATTTGAAACAATATAAAACAATAAATATGTACTTGCCGCCATTTTATGACTGCCTCCTGTAATTTCAACTAATAAACATTGCCCACACTGTTAACGGTAGTCAATTGTTTATAATGAACGAAAATATTTCCGACAATGATGTTATTATTTTACTATTATTTATTATTTTGAAAATACCATCGCGCAAAAATAATGTACACTTAGCAACAAAACGAATGGGCCGCTTCAAACAGAAGAGTCCTGTTATGGCCCATTGCGCATGCTCGAAAAGCTAAAGCTGTGGTTCACGAGGTAACGCATTGTTAAATGTTTTAAATACACTACATTTGGTTTTAATCGTCTTAAATAGTTAAAGAACAGTGCAGGAGGCATGTTTTTACATATTTATGAATGTTCGACAAATACAATATTACTTAAATTGCGACATTTAAAATAAAGTTTAATTTTCGTTCATAGTGTAAAAGTAAACAAGACAACTAGTATCCGACGTAGCGTAGATTGGTAAACCACTTACAAAAAGATGAAATATTTATGAGAGCCAGGGTTCGAGTCCTTCGACAATGTTTTTTTTATTAATTTGTATTTTCGCAAAATACATTCTATAACATTTAATTCCTGCCTGTTATCTACGTCCACTTTACACGATGTTAAGTAATATTCCTGCCTTCGTAAACTCTATAACACTATTTAGCTACCAGTATAAATTTAATTGTGTGTGCAGTACCACGTTTTAATAATAATGCTATAAATTTATGTAATAAAATATAATATAGCTTCATATATTTATGTATTTATTTATTTATTACGTATTAGTGAGGAACAAGTGTCACCCTTCAATTAAAGTTTTTGTTTATATATGTCACATCCAACATAATAATAGCCCATAGATGATGGACAATAACAATAATAATAATAATAATAATATTACTATTACTATTATTAATATATAATAAATAATAATAATAATGGGATGTGTCAAAGGATGTGAAGAATGTAATTACCTGGGGATCAAAATTAACTCAAAATGTACCCAAGAAATGACATAAAATATAGAACTCAAAAAGGCAGATTGGTAATAATAATGTTAAACGACGTTTTGTGGGATAAGAACATAAAAATGGATACCAAATTATAAATTTATAAGTCCATAATTCGAAGCACGATAGCATATGGTGCAAAAACTTGGCAGTTGAATAAAATGTTTAGTTTAAAGCTTATGTCTACTGAAATGGATTGTTTCAGACGCTCAGCTGTACATCTAAATTGGAAGAAATCAGAAATACAATCATCAGACAACAAATGAAAGTCCAAAATTCAATATTAGATTATGTGAGATACAGACAACTAGAATGGTATACACGTAGGATGCCAGAGAAATGATTACCCAGACAAGCTTTGGAATGGATTCCACCTGGAAAACGAAAGAGAACTAGAACTAGATTTAAATGGATGGATGATATAAGAAGAGGTATGAGGGAGCTAGTTCTGGAAGAAATGGAATGAGAAGATAGAGAAGAATGGAGAAAGAAAATAAACATTTAAATAACTTTGGGGCACAGGAGATATTTTATTACATTGTAAACCTATTTATAGGCCTATATAAATAATAATAATAATAATAATAATAATAATAATAATAATAATAATAATAATAATAATAATTCCAAATAGTACGTATTTTCTTTCAGAATGGACATCTAATATATAAAAATGCTTGTTTGTTTGTTCGTACTTTATCCGATATTGATGGGGCTTTTTGCAAAATGTTCAGAAGAATCCCGGTACGAACTTAGGCTATAAAAGAGTTGGGATACTTAACTCCTACACCTTTAAAACACCCTTTGTAGTGAAAAACGTGGTAAAAGTAGTTTTTTGGACGCTTAAATGACCTGAACTGTACTATACTGACCCAACCTGAAACGAACATGACCTATACTAACCGGACCTGACCGATCGTGACCGAACCTAACGTAACCTAACCTGAATGAACATAACCTGAACCTAACCTGAACCTAGCCTGAACCTAACTTGAACATAGCCTCAACGTAGCCTGAACTTACCCTGAACTTAACCTGAACCTAACATGAACCTGTACTCAACCTAACCTGAACCTAACCTAACCTGAATCTAGCCTGTACCTAACCTGAACCTAACTTGAAATTAATCTGAACCTAGCTTAAACCTAGCTTGAACCTAACCTGAACCTAACATATACCTAACCTGATACTAACTTGAACTTAGCCTGAACCTAACCTACACCTAACCAGAACCTAACACGAACCTAACACGAACCTAACCTCAACACTTAATTGATCCTAACCTGAACCTAAACTAAACCTACATTGAGACTACACTGAACCTACAATGAACGTACAATCAACCTACACTGATCTTAAACTGAACCTAACACGAATCCAACCCAAACTTAACCCGAACCTAAACCTAACCCTACCGAGCCTAACCCAACCGCGCCTAACCCAACCGCGCCTAACCTAACTTAACCTAACCTAACCTAACCAGAATCCAAACCCGATCCCAAACCCAAAACCAAAGCTCGAATCCAAAACAAAAAATCCAAAACCCGAAACCAAAACTGAAAGAAAAACTGAACTCAAAACTGAAACCCAAACTGAACCTTAACCCGAACTCAAACTGAACCCGAACCCAAACCCGGAACTAAACCAGATCTAAACCTCACCTAAACATTACCTAAACCTGACCTAACACTGACCTAACACTGACCTAACACTGACCTAACACTGACCTAACACTGACCTAACACTGGCCTAACACTGGCCTAACACTGACCTAACACTGGCCTAACACTGGCCTAACACTGGCCTAACACTGGCCTAACACTGAACTAACACTGACCTAACACTGACCTAACACTGACCTAACACTGACCTAACACTGACCTAACACTGACCTAACACTGACCTAACCCGGACATAACATTATGCTAACTCAGACCTAACACTGACCTAACCCGGACATAACATTATGCTAACTCAGACCTAAACTAACCTAACCTTGACATAACCGAACTTAACTAAACCTAACCTAATCTATCCTAACCTAACCGAACCCAACCTAACCTAACCTAACCTGACCGATACCTGGCCAATACCTGTTTTCGATACGTGGATTACGTCATACTGCGCAATCAATACGTCATCGCGTCTCCATTTCTTCTGTCATCTTAGTGAACTGTGCCAAATTCTCTCCTACATAGCCCCCTTTTCTTTATGCGCCGTGTTCTATCGCGCATCCTCCCCTCTCCTAGTGAACCCTCAAATATGTTGGGCTTACTAACATCAAAGTCATCATCTGTTTATTAACCAAAGGGTCAAGTCGATATAGCTTGGAGGAGCTTGTTTTGGTTTATTAGTCCCTTAGGCCAGGGTAGGGCCACAAGGACCGTGTACCTTAGCCCTTGGCGGGACTGGTGTGAATGAATAGTGTACGTACGTTTCATTATTATTGTTTTATTTAGATTATCGGTAAGGTTATTGTTTCTTTTCTCGATTTATTTTTCAATGTTATTTGAATGTTATATCTGACTGTTTATTAGTCTTATTAAATATAATATATCTGTTATAGTTAACTTCTCTTTATTGATTCAGTGGCTAGTCATGTCAGATATGAGTATAAAGTTCCAAAGCTTTCTCAAGAGAATATGATTCCCTCTTTCCTTGAAACTTCCACGATTGTAATCAGTATAGCTTACAATATATTATATGCTTAACAATCTATTGAGGAAAGGTGAATTAATCTTTGCCTTTTATGGGCCCGGGCAAAGATATGTTTATTTGAGCAATCTATGTTCTCAACTCAAGGTAATTATCAACAACATTGGTACGATCCAGCACCAATATCGGTGCACCTGCCCTAACCGAAACCTAACCTAACCCACAAACATAATCTGAAAAAGTCCAACCGATCCGACCAAACTACCCCTAAACCGATTAAATTACCTCTATAACGACCAAATTACCAATAACATCAAAATACCTCTATAAAGACCCAAACTACCAGTAAACCGATTAAACTACCTCTAAACGAGACTCTACCCGTAAACCGATCAAGCTATCTCTAAACTGATAATTACAATATACATTTATAATCATTTTTCTATTTATTATTTAACTAAACATAAAAACACATTTAATTCATTTAGGTGTAGCAGCACAAGCCGGTTACTTATTCAAATAAACAATATAACACATTAATTTTCGTCTTTCAACTCATTTGTGGTAAGAAGATCGGGATAAGCATATTCCCGGGCAACTCAGGTAATCAGCACGGGATATTTAAAAATAATTACGATATACATTTTTTTTTTTTTACTCATTCAATTAAAACATAAAAACACATTAATTTTCATTTCTTCTACACTTAGCGCACGCCGGGTATCTTTATACAAACTGGTTTTTGCTTCACGTGTTGAATATTTTGAATATAAATACTTCATTTATTGGAAAATATGATTTGTTAGCATTCTGTATTCTTTTATTTATTTTTTCCTGGATATTATTATGTTTATATAGTGTCTTTAAACAAGAGTCCATAAATTAATCAGTTATTGAAGTAATGTCAATTTTAGTTTGGTACTTGCTGATAGTAAGTGCCAATTCTAACAAAACCATCACAGTCTTATTCAACTGAGTGCATTCAACTCGATAAATACCGTAACCTTAAATTGCCGAAACCATGATTTATCCTGCCAGTTATTTAAATGTTCCGGACTGCAAAGAAAACAATATCGTGCAAACTCTTATGTTATTATGAAATTTGCTGCAAATGTAAGTAATTTCTATCCATTTGTTTTTCTATTGTTTTGTCTGTATATAAACGAATGTATGTCTGTCCTTTATAGACTTCTAAAACGTTCAACTGATCTTTGTAAAAATTTGTGGAACAGGAATTAAGATGCGGCGAGTGTTCAGCCGTTATCTATCATCATCATCATCATCATAGTACATTCACGAATTTAGGCCATTTGTTGACCTGTTTCGGCCTCAAGAGAAACACCATCCAGAAGTCTTTTGAGTGGACGTCCTGGTCTTCTTCTTCCTGCAGGTTGATATCTTAACATTTGTTTGGGTATTCTGTGATCTTCCATTCGATGAACATGTTGCATCCATCTTGACTTATAATCAGAAATTTTGTTTTCTAAAGATTCCATGCGTAATTCTTCTAAGATGTCTTCATTTTTTTTTGTGATCTAGTAGTGTGTATCCTGCAGTCCTCCGAAGATATCTCATTTCAGCAGATCTAAGTCTCTGTATATCCTTCTGTTTCAACGTCCATACTTCGCTACCATACAAAAGAATTGGAAGAGCCAGTGTTTTATACACTTTCAGTCTTGAATGCTTTTGGACTAACTGTGGCTTGAAGATAGAATTTATTAACCCTAAAATTCTTAAAAATTTAGATATTTTTGCATTTACATCCTTTTCTTCTTCATATGAGATATTGCATCCTAGATATGTAAAATTATTCACCTGCTCCAAAATTTTATCTATAATGTTATAAAGTCATTGGGTGTAGGAGTTCACCTGAAATGAACATTTAAAAATCGTTCTAGCAATCGCAGTTTTTTTATGTTTCACAATAAAATCTCGGAATATCGTATTAAAATAAACCGAGGTATGTATTATTCCAAAATCATCTAAATTCGACCGTTAGAAGTGGAGGTTTACTTGAAATGTGAAATAAAATTTTTACTCTAGTAACCGCCATGTTTGGTTTGTCGCAGTGTATACCATATAATTAATTAACCCTCAATATTAATTTTCCTTTTAGGCCTAGCAGCGCACGCCGGGTATTAGCTAGTACAGAATAAAATAGAAAGCATTTTAAGAATTAAAAAATTAACCTCACCGGGAATCGAACCTGTGACATTTTGCATACGAACACTAAGCACTGAGCTAAGCATTCGCTGCCTTGTTGTTTTTAAAAAGAATGTACTTCAAAGGAAGGAGAGAAACGTATTGTAGTTCTACTGTGCAATTGTTTTACTCGTCTGAATCGCGCGTTAGAGCTTAAAATATTCGAGATCAAAAGTCGGTCCATTCTTTTTGTTGCTGAGTGTACTACGCATGTTTGTGAAATGTTTTACAGAATCTCGCAAATTAAAAACCTCGCTAGCTCTATTTTTAATCATTTTCCTCGCTTCTGTAAATACCACATCCCAACCTCGCACCGTAATATAAAATTGTGAATATTGTTAAACAAGGACGGCACTCAAAGTTTGAAGAGGATAGTACAATCATGACAACTTGTTTCGTAACATAGTACGGTTCTTATTCAAATGCTTTATATATATTCCTCTGTTTTTTATACCATCCAAGTTTTCATAATGAAACCTTTAAATTTACAATGTATCCCACATGACACATTGGTGTGCTCATCACTAATACAATTCATGGTAAAATCCCATTGAAGTGTTAGTCATAATACAAAATTATAGGCATAATATAGAACTGCGTACCTTGTAGGTTTAAGTCCGTCTACTAAACTCGTAAAATATTTATTTGCTGTAGGCTTTACAGAACTATACCCATCATCATCTGAAGGTAAGTTTATTGTTTATATTACCTTCTGCTGATGATAGCACTAGCCTCGATAGGCCTACAATTAATATTCTACCAGTTGAGGGGACGGACTTAAAGCCTACAAGTGCATTATTATCATTATTATTATTATCATTATCATTATCATTATTATTATATTATTGTTATTATTATATTATTATTATTATATTGTTAAAATGTCCACCGCTGTGGTCTCGAGGTAGCGTGCTGCCTTGTCACGCAGCGGGCCCGGGTTCGATCCCCGATTGGGGCAGTTTTTTTATCGGGAGGTTTTTATAGGGTTTTTCCTCACCTGTAAGACAAATGTCAGGAGAACTTTAGGCCCGAACGGTCCCCGAAATCATATGGCCATCATCATTATCATCCTTATCATCATCATCATCATCATCCTTCACCGGTGTGGAAAGCAACGGGAAGCTACCACACCTTCAATTTCCCTAGTAAAGCTGCAAGCATAGCATGAAAATGCTCTGATTGCAGTGAAAGACCTGTCCTCGGGCAGAATTACTTTGGATGGATGGATTGTTAAAATGGTTTAATTTATTGAATATATTAATAAAACAATACATAAACGAATGAACAGAAATTATTTAAATTTCTGTTAAATTATGATTAAGCCTATACAGTAATAACTTACTGTTACACATAATTGTTCTCACTGCAGTCCGATGCATTTAAAGAACTGGCACTAGACATTAATGTTTCACCAATTTAAGAGTTAATAGTTACTCCCTTTGTTCTTCTAATTATTGATTTTATCAATAATATCTAATTGAGAGGAAATATAATTTGTACACAAGATACGAAATAGTATAGGGCCTATCACGATGCGAGGTTGGGAAGTGGTTTTTTACATAAGGGAGAAGAGATCCTGTAAAACACTTCACAAACGTGCGTTTGTACATTACTTTTGCATGATGATATTTTCAAAATTATAAATATAGTATAATAATAACATATTTGTTGGAAATATTTGCGTTCATTATAAATGACTGACTAACTTTAAGAGTCTGGCCAATGTTTATACGGTAAATGTAAAAAACAATTTAGTCGAGACTACAGCAGGCCGTGACACCAATCAGTGATAAAATGGCGGAAAATACGAATTTATTGTTTTATATTGTTTCAAATAAAGTTCAGTCATTTAAAATGCAGTGCTTTGTTTCGCACAATGTATATTAACACTACCTTTGGGATATATTTTTGTATATACAGTATACGTAGCATACATAAAGGGCAGTGGTTTTACTTCCCGCACTAGGTAGGTAATTTTTAATATTACAGTATAGTTATTTAGTTATTTATAGGTTGGCAACTCCAAAATGTAGGAAATTGAACTTTGTCATGGTCGGCATTCCTGTAACTACGACAGAACCCACTATCGTGCAAAAAGTAATTTTACTTTTTTTTCTATATTGCTCTCCATATCGTATTTTCACCTAACGTTTTTAAATTATATATTGAACATTGAGAATAATTTTCATTTGTCGCTGCAAGAGCTTAGTTATTTGCAAAAAGTAATACATTAATTCATAAATGTTGATTGTTTGGGATAGATCGATGACGTAACTGAGTCCATTCGTGTATAATTCTATTCCATGTTTATAATAAAAATAGATTTTGAAAGATGTAATTTTATCTAGCATAAACTCCCTTGCACTATCGAACCCGTAAGTTCATGCTTGCACATGCTGCTGTCCAATCATCTCCTACATAATTTACCTCCCTATCGCAATTTTATTGTGAACCGTTTAATGAATAATTTCCTTATATTTCTAGAGGGTTATCACTAGGAATAAATTTATTCCGTGAAACTATATAATTGAAGACCGCAGGGAAGGAAAGTTATGAAAACAAGAATAGAGAAAACGGTCTTAATGTTCGTACAATGCTTGGATTTTTATAGGATAGCAAAACTTGAATATTTCATTTCATTGGGACATTGCATGTTTTTCCATTTTTTATCACTTCAAATTGAAAGACTAAAACAAAATTCCTGCAGAAGTCAAGACAATCTCTATTTTTCTTATTTAGTGATATACTTACTTACTCATACTTACTTACTCACTGGCACTATGGAACCCGTAGGTTCATGGCCGCGCGGACATAAGCTCTCCATACATCCCTATCCTGAGCTAATGCTTTTCAATCATTCCCTGTATAATCTACTTCCCTCAAATCATAGTTAATGTTGTTCTCCCACCTCATTCTTGGTCTACCAACTGGGCGTTTTCCTTCTGGCTTTCCTACAATAAGTTTCCATGCACGTCTTTCATTCCCCATACGCGCAACATGTCCAGCCCATCGCAGTCTACGAGACTTAACTGTTCTTATTATATCTGGCTTCCTATAAAGATCATGCAGTTCATTGTTATGTAGTCTTCCCCATTCACCTGTGTGTTCATCTCTCTTTGGTCCAAAAATTTTCCTAAGAACTTTATTCTCAAATACTCGTAATCTCCTTTCCTCCCTTAAAGTAAGAGTCCATGTTTCGCACCCATATAGGTGTAGTAAAACTGGTAGAATAATAGTTTTATATATGTGATATATCATGTTTTTCCTTCTGGTCTTAATTATCTTTGACAGATTTTGCCTTTATCTTTCTAACGGGTTATATAACTAACTCACTGGCACTATCGAACCCGTAGATTCATGGCCGCGAGGACATAAGCTATCCATACATCCCTATCCTGAGCGAATGTTTTCCAATCATTCCCTATAAATCCACACAGTTAATGTTATTCTCCCACCTCATTCTTGGTCTACAACTAGGCGTTTTTCCCTCTGGTTTTCTTACAAGAAACTTCCTGCACTTCTTTCATTCCTCATTCGTGCCACATGTCCTGCCCATCGCAGTCTACGAGACTTAACTGTTTTATTATATCTGGCTTCCTATAGAGACCATGTAGTTCACTGTTATGTAGTTTTCTCCGTTCACCTGTCTGTGCATCTCTCTTTGGCCCAAAAATGTTTCTAAGAACTTTAATCTCAAATTTCTAACGGTGTATATATTTATTAAATAATTCGCTAACATGACAAAAAGTTGCATGAAAATAAAAATTATTAATTGATGCTCATAAAAGTTGTCCTATTTCATAGAATAAAAGTCCGTCACGCATGAACTGCGTGATATCACCGATTTTTTTACAATCGAAGTTACGGTCGGTCCTATTTTGCTAGTTTACGAAATATATCTTTAATTTGTAACCCTTTAAATGGAGAAATTGTCAGTCAGTCGGTAATATTTTGAGCGTTCTTATGGAGGCTCTCGTTAGATTTTTGGCCTTTTCTATCTTCATTGTTTTTAGGGATGTTTTTTTTATTTTATTCTTCTTCTTCTTCGGCTTTCCCCCACTTATAGGTTTGCCGTCTTCAGTTTCCATTTATCTCTATCATTCCAATCTCCCTCTTCCAAATTCCTATCCTCCATTATTGTTCTGACGTAGGTTTTCCATTTCCATCTTGGTCTACCACGTTTATTTCTTCCAGGGGGTGACCATTGGTATATATTTTTTGGCCATCTTTCATTTTCCATTCTTTGTACATGGCCATACCATTTAAGCGTTTGATTTTCAACCCTCTTAACAACAGATGTGGTGACCTTCATTTCTCTCCAAAGGAATTCATTTCTTATTTTATCCTGTCTTGTTTTTTGGAGGCTTCTTCTAAAATAATCAAATTTCAACTGTTCTAATTTTATTCTTTTATAATTCCGTCAAAGACCAAGTTTCGCTTCCATATGACAAAATATTCTGTATTATGCTCTTATAAATTTTCATTTTAGTTTCCTTTGTAATATTTTTGTTCCAAATTACTCCATGTAATGTCTTAGTTGCATTTTTTGCCATTGCAATTTTAGTCTGTACATCTCTCTCACAGGTACCGAAACTTGTTAATTATTGACCCAAGATATTTAAAAAAATTCACATTTTTTTTATTTTCCCAGTTTCAAGTATGAGGTCA
The DNA here is from genome assembly GCA_030220185.1 of Diploptera punctata. Classification (NCBI taxonomy): domain Eukaryota; kingdom Metazoa; phylum Arthropoda; class Insecta; order Blattodea; family Blaberidae; genus Diploptera; species Diploptera punctata. Next base: position 1,591,647 of record JASPKZ010010686.1, on the reverse strand, counting down.
TCTACATCCTTTCCCAAACACATATATTCTGTTTTCTGTAAATTTATATTCAGTCCCCATTTTTTATATTCTTCCATTAATTTATTTATCATATATTTCATATCATCTTCATCCCCTGCAAAAATTATTTGATCATCTGCAAACAACAATGAATGCAGTACTTTTCCTCCTATAGGAATACCCATTTCAGAACATTTTTTATAACCACAAGTTAAGAGCCTGGTCTAAATAAATGTTAAAAAGGATTGGTGACAAACTGCATCCCTGCTTAAGGCCTTTATTCACTGTGAATTCCTCTGTTAAATTATTCTGTATTTTTACTTTAGCTTTTGATATTACTATAGATCCTCCTAACAATATTAATCCATTTATCACAGATATTCATATTTCTCATTGCCATCCATAACAATTGTCGAGGTACACTATCATAATGCCCACTCTAAATCAATAAAGGTCATATGTAGTTCTTATTTTTTGCTAGGATTTTCTCTTGTAATTGTCTAATACAGAAAATATTATCAATACATGATCTTCCACTCCAGAATCCACATTGTTCTTCTCTTAAGTTATCTTTTACCTCCTTAAGTTTAATATTTATAATTTTACTAAAAATCCTAGCTGTTGAAGGTATAACGCATATACCTCTGTAACTGGAACACAGTTTTTTATCAACTTTTTTAAAAATAGGAGTAATGTACAATAAATTCCTGTCCTTCTGGGATATCGTCTCCAATTTCAATTTTATTAAAAAGTTTTGTTAAAAATATTACTAAAATATCTCCCCCATATTTTAGGAGTTCCGTCTGAATATTTCCTGGTGGTCCTGGTTGCTCTCCATTTTTTGCCTCTTTCAAAGCTCTTTTAACTTCATCTTCTGTTATCTCTGGAGTGTTCAAATTTATATTCTACGTCTGTATCTTGAAGTTGAAACTCATTTCTATTTTCTTGAAATAAACCTATATAATGTTGCATCCATTCTGATGGTCTTATCAACTGAATATTTATCTTCTTTCGTTCTGATTTCCTGATATTTTGTAATGTTTTCCAAGCTTCTTTGAATCTAGCATATCCAATCGAATGATCTATATTCGAGCATATATTATCCCAGTGCTCATTTTTTGTTCTTCTCACTTCCACCCTTGTTTTATGTTTTAAAGTGATATATTCATTTCGAGATGTTGTTGAGTGATCTGATAACCATTTCATCCGTGCTTTATTTTTTCTTCTACTAATTTTTTAATATTGTGTTTAAACCATTCATTAATTCTTTTTAGTTCTCGATTTTCTGTCCCAAGTGCTTCTAAAGCTGCTGAATATATACTTTCCTTTAGTCGATCATACATTTCCCTGCAGATTTAGTTACATTTAAATTAAGTTTTTGCTTTAATCTTGATTGAAAAAGATATTTTATGCTCTCATCATAGAGTAAACTGACTTTATATCTTTGTTCATTCAAAGGGGTTGTATTTGTTCCGTCTTCCGTTACTTCACTATTTTGTTTTTTCCTACTTGTTAATATGAATTTTGCCAAAAGCATATAATGATCACTTCCGCAACCTGGTTTTCTATACACTCTAACATCTTTCACTATCATATCACGTTTTTGTTTCACAATTATATAATCAATTATTGATTTGAGACTTTTTGTTGTCTGTTCCCATGTGTATTTATGTATTTCCCGATGTTGGAAGAAACTACTCATTATCATATAGCCATGTTGTTTACATAAACTTATCTATCTCCATTGTCATTTTCCACCTTTTCCCCAAATGGTCCAATCACTTCATCTCTCATTCTGCTTTCATTCGACTATTAAAATCTCCTGTTATTATTACATCTTGATGTTTTTTTATTTTGTCCAAAATTTCTGAGAGTTTGTCAAAAAATGCAGTTTTCTCTATGGTTGTTGCATCCTAATTTATGGCATATACTCCTATTATTATAAGCTCTATCCCAAAAAGTTTGAGATTTAGTTTAATAGTTCTTTCATCAATTTCTTCCCATGACACTATATTTTTTACCAACTTATTTTTTATCAAAATGGATATACCTCTTCTTGCTCTACTAGTTTTTGGTACTCCACTCCAGATATGTGTATAATTTCCTAATTTTTCCTGTTCTTTCCCTTTCTTTTTTGTTTCTGAGAGCACAATACTATATGCATTCATTGCTGTAATCTCATCTATTACTTCTTGTTCTTTAGTATTCAAAGCCTTGAACATTCCATGCGCCAATAGCAACGATCCGTTTTCGTAGCTTAAGTCTGTCATATTTAAATCCATCCGGCTTACATATTTTACTGAAATACGTAGCGATATACTTTTTTTCCAGGGCCAGGTTGCCAGCCTGCCGCCTAACCCCCAGACATGCAGGACCTGGGTTTTTTTTTAGGGTTTGCTCCCATAGCCGACAGGTCTCAGATTTAAGGCACTGAGAACTCGCCTTTCGTCCCATCCTGTTAGCTACAGTATATTACGACTGCAGTCAGGGAGCACGACGAGAACGAAGGATTAGGACTTGCTGGCAGAGCTGCTAAATAAGTCGCAGTGGCATTTCTCGAGATTTATTAAGGTATACATAGTCGGCAACTGTACCCTTCTCGAGGCCGTACCAACCATTTGCTCCCCTGATTTTGTTTTTTAAGGGTTATTTTATTTGATAGCACGTTTGATCGCGCAAAGATTGATTGAAGTTGCTCGTCCGCATCTAGCCCATCCATGATTTATTCTTATCCTCGCAGGAGAGAAGAAATTCAATTTCTTATGATAATTTATAAACCAAATTATTGCCTATTATATATTGCATGTCCACCGCTGTGGTCTCAAGGTAGCGTGCTGCCTCCTCACGCAGCGGGCCCGAGTTCGATCCCCGGTCAGGACAGGCTCCTGAATGAAGTTTTTTCGGGGTTTTTACTCACCTGTAAGACAAATGTCAGGAAGCTTAGGGCCCAACGGTCCCCAAAAATCATCCGGCCATCATCATCATCCTTCACCGGTGTGGAAAGCAACGGGAAGCTACCACACCTAAAATTCCCTAGTAAAGCTGCTAAATGCTATGATTGCAGTGAAAGACCTGCCCGCGGGCAGAATTACTATGGATGGATAGATATATTGCATAATTTGAAATACAATTAAATAATTTATACTGATTCATTTTTTTCCATTGCTATATTAAATAAATTAATAAATTAACTTACAGGATACCAATTTAATGGTTAAATAAATTGTATGGTATACAGATTCATAGCGACGAAGCACACATGGCGGCTGGTAGTTATTTTTTTAATCTTAGGTTTCAGGTAAACTCCCACTTCTAAAGAACAGATTTGGTTGATTTTTTTCGAAAATGTCTTTCTCATCTTGTTTTCATAATCTATACTGAGTTTAGTTACTAAAAATAGAACAATGTGACCGCCAGAGTGACTTTTAAATTTTCTTTTCAGGAGAATACTTATTTCGATTTTGTTCGTCGATGAACTCGACCTTACGTTTTTTAATTGAAAGATATATGGCGATTTTTGGTTTCCTAAAATCAAATTGTGCCAGCTAAAGCGATAACATCTTGCACACACCGCACACACACACACACACACACACACAACAACACCCACACCTATATATATATATATAGTATAGTATCACACACACACACATATATATATATATAGATTGATTGATTGATTGATTGATTGATTGATTGATTGATTGATTGATTGATTGATTGATTGATTGATGATTGATTGATTGTAATGGTCATTTTCGATCTCAAGAAGATAGAATCGGTAAAGATATGTATAAACATTTTTCAAAAAATATATTTTCGTAAGAAAATTCCCTTCGAAATTCGCTAAAAGATATAGATAATCAGCTATGATATTGTCCAACAGAGTGAAATTGAAACACAGTTAACTTGGTTCTCACAAATTTTATTCCAGCAATAATCTGAATACAATGGAAATGTCTATAAATGCTTTTTTATGTATGTGAGGTTTTATTTGTGAAAGGAAGAGGTAAACTCTCACGCTGCATTTCCTTATTGCCAATCCATGTGTATTAAGAGCTCACTCAGCACATCTTCCTCAAGTGATTGTGCATTCCTTCAAATTAAAGGCTGCACAAAAGATCTGTATTTAATTGTAACAACTAACCGTCGGATTTTAAGCTCCAAAATGTAGATTTAAGATCTCAAATAAAATTCTTAATAACTTAACATATGTCTAAATATGCTAGGTATTCGATACTTTTAAAAATTTGTAATATAATGTACCTATATCACTATCACTAAGCAAACAAAAGATGGAAGAATTGTAAAACAATTAAATAAAATAATTAAATATCTAAATGATCAATTGATTTAGTGTTTACTTGATGAGAATCCATTATGTACTTCATCATCATCATCATCACTCCAGGGATTACGCAATTGCCCGTTCCGACTTCATAATGCATCAGCCCAACGTCTTCTAGGTCTTCCAACATCACGCCTTCCTCTTGCTTGATAATTTCTTGCTAACAATGGATATCTCTCCTTACTCATTCCATCCATGTGTTCAATCCATTTCTGTCTGTAATTCGTGACTTTATCCAATAAAGGCTGTACTTTCAATTCTTCTCTTATATCCTCATTTCTTATTCTATCAAGTCTTGTACATCCTTTTACTTGTCTTAGGAACCGCATCTCTGCCGTCTGTATTCTATCCTTCTGTCTTTTCACTGGAGCCCAAGTTTCACATCCATACAATATTGTGGCAACCGCCATAACATTATACATTTTTATCTTGGTTTCTTTTCTAATTTTATTTTTTGAATGTTCTCTGTATTGTTCCACACACCGTCTGAAATTTATTTATTTTGGAGTCAATATCTCTTTCCACATTGTAGCCAACATCACAGCCCAAATATTTGAAACTAGACACCTGTTCTATACTTTGATTTTCTAAAATAATTTGGGATCTCACTGGATTTCTTCCTCTAAAAGCCATGGTCTTCGTTTTTCTTACAGAAATCTTTAGATCGTATAATTTACATATTTCATTTAATGCATGCATTGATTTCTGTAAGTCGTCTTCATTTTTCTGTATTATGATTACATCGTCAGCAAATAGAATATTATTTATGCACACTTTATTATCCATTCTTATTCCTGGATTTACCAAAACTTTCCATTTATTTAAAATATCGTCTATATATATATATATATTAAACAAAGTGGGTGATAAACTACATCCTTGTCATAATCCAGTATTTGTTTTGATTGCTTCTGTTCTTTTGAATCCGGTATCTATAATTATATTTGTGTCTTCATATAATTTCTTTATTGTTTCAACAAGGCACAGCGGGTATCCTTTCATTCGTAATATTTCCCATAATTTTTGTCTGTTTATTCGATCGAAGGCCTTATCCAAATCTATAAATCCTATGTGAGTTTCTAAGTTATGTTCTCTTCTCTTTTCTATGAGTTGTTTCAGTGTAAAGACATTGTCTATACATAACCTTCCCTTTCTGAATCCATTTTGATTTTCATTTATTATTACTTCTGTTATGTTTCTCAATCTATTATTTATTATTTTCGTATATATCTTGTAGCCAGTATTCATTGAGCTAATCCCTCTGTAATTCTCGCAATTTCTCTGGTCTCCTCGTTTGAATATATTCTTCACAATTGCTGTTTTCCAAGTGGTTGGAATCCCATAGGTCTGCCAACACATATTAATTAGATGAAGTATTCGTAGTTTACACAATATTCCACTATATTTGACTAACTCCATATTTATATTATCTAATCCTGTTGCTTTCCTATTCTTAGTGGTTTTCAAAGCCATTTGTAATTCATTTATGTCTATTACATCAATATTTTCCACTTTTATTTCTTCCTCATTATTCTCTTTTCCTTCAATGTCCTCCTTTTTCCAAAGTTTTTCATAATGTTGGATCCATTCTTGTTCTGGGATTATATTCAATCTGGCAGAATATTTCTCAGTCTGATTTAGATGTTTCACTAATTTATAACCTATTTCTTGTCTTCCATACATATCATATGTACTTGATGAATAAAAACATCAAAGTTTTAGGCCTATATGATTTCAAGCCACAGTTAGTCCAAAAGCATTCAAGACTGGCTCTTCCAACTCTTTTGTATGGTAGCGAAGTATGGACGTTGAAACAGAAGGATATACATAGACTTAGATCTGCTGAAATGGAGGACTGCAGGATACACACTACTAGATCACAAAAAAAATATGAAGACATCTTAGAAGAATTACACATGGAATCTTTAGAAAACAAAATTTCTGATTATAAGTCAAGATGGATGCAACATGTTCATCGAATGGAAGATCACAGAATACCCAAACAAATGTTAAGATATCAACCTGCAGGAAGAAGAAGACCAGGACGTCCAATCAAAAGACTTCTGGATGGTGTTTCTCTTGAGGCCGAAACAGGTCAACAAATGGCCTAAATTCGTGAATGTACTATGATGATGATTTTCATAAATGTTAATTTTATTTAACATTCGTACACTTTATCTTTATCAGACAAATGTTATAAATACAATTTTCTTCTATTTACGAGTATAGTCAACTATATATTACGTATTTTATATTGCGAAAACAATCGCTCGAGATCACAGAACGTCATGGGCGAACACGTAAGCAGATGGACGTGTACGTTAAATTAAGCATTTGACATAATATGTAAAAATGTGTGAATATGTTTAAAATATGTAGTATTGACCGGAATATGCAAAAATATATAACATGGACATGAAATAGAATGGTCTAGTAACCAAATTTATTAACATTTAAGTACACAGACTGATACATACGGAAGAAAAATGTCGTATAAATTCGGTCTCTAATTATAATTTTGAGGAAGTTCACAGTATTACATATCTAGGATCACTGGTCACTAGCAATAAAAAAATGTCCAAGTAATCTGTAAAGGACTGATGATAGCCAATAGAGCTTGTTTTGACTTGAAATATAATTTTAAATCGCATGCTTTAACCAGGAAAGTAAAGACAATTCTTTATAAGACATTAGTAAAGCCAGTATTTACATATGCGGCAGAAACATGAACTATTTAAAAAAATATGAAAAGGACTAGAGATTTTTTAAATAAATATTTTACGAACAATGTATTGCCTGTGGAGGTAGATATGTAATCATAAACTATATAGCCTTTTAGGAGAACCAAATATAGTCAGTACAAACCAAACAACACATTGAGGTTGGCAGGATGTAAGCTTGTAAGAAAATAGCATTTACAAGTTCAGGAGGTTAAAGAAGTCGAGGTCGACCACACCTAAGATGAATTGCCAGAAGATAAAGGTGCAGGAATTCGACAGAGATAGATTGCGAAGATTGTTGAGGAAGGCCCACGCCTATGGAAGAATTGTATTTATAAATATGCTTTTTTGTGTGATTTTCCTTGGGTGCGATGTGTCTTCTTTGTTATTTTACTTAAAATTAGATTCATCTCATTTTTATTTATTTGGGAGTGCTGTAGTGCCGACGATGATGATGAATATTTTCAAACCCGGGTCGCTAGTCAGGAAGCAGGTATGCTACTATCTAAACCAGCACGATGGATTATTCTGAATTAATATTTTAAAGTAACGTGTATTTTCTGGTTGAGTGGAAGAGAAGGCCACTTTTCATAAAAATTTGCGTCTATATTGTTTTTTATTTATTTATTCGAAAAAAAAACCGACATCCGAGGTCCAATAAAAACAAATATGGGACATAAGTATCCATTAGATTCCATTGGACAGTATTCATTAGAGACCGAGAAATTTCCATCTCCCTCCCTATACAGGGTGATTCAAAGTCTCTTGACATTTTTGTCAAACCAGTGTTTTATGCCAAACCTGTTATTACGTATGGAAAGTAATTACTACTGGATGATAAACTCAGTACATTTCAATGTGGTGGTCCTCTAAGTCACGGCACAGACTCATTTGTTCATGTGTACGGCGAAACACTGTTGCCAGCATAGCTGGTGTGATTGCAGCTATCGCTGCAGCTATTCGGTTTCTCAATTGCTATAAGATGTTTATCTCACTTCACACACTTAGGACTTAACGAAACCCCAAACAAAGAAGTCTAGTGGTGTTATATCTGGAGAGCGGGCCGCCCAAATTCTCGGTGAATCACGGCCGATCCATCTACCAGGGAAAACTTTGTTCGGGTGGTCTCGAACAATGATTGCAAAATGGGGTGCTGCACCATATTGCTGGAAAACCACAGTATCTTATACAGAATCCTGTGCCAGCTACGGTTCCAGGCATTGTTCTAATATGTCAAGATAGTTATTTCAAGTTACTGTTGTTTCCGCAAATATGAACGGCTCATAATTTTTTGTTTTTCTTATTCCCATCCTTACATTTACCTTTGGCGTGTCTCTCTGAAACTCTTGCATGGCGTTTGGCTGTTCGCCTGCCCAAATCCTACAATTATGCCTATTGACATGTCCATATGTGTGGAATGTTGCCTCATCACGAACAATGCATGTTCTATGAGGTCTTCATTTTCAATGTCAGTTAACAGATCATCACACATAGCTTGTCGAGCTACATAGTCTTGTGCATATCTGGATGTGATGAGGGTGTTTGTTCACTTTGAAGCGCAAGTTACACCATACAGTGCTTTGGGACATACCCAACTATCTGCTGAGTCTTCTGGTTGATGCACCGGGACTTCGTAAGATGGTATGATTTGCACTTCTTCTGATGTTGTAGCCGACCTCCCTCTACGTGCCTCATCATTTGCAGTACCAGATCCCTAATAGCTTGCCTGCTAGGACCTGGTTTTCTGAAATTTCTGGCGAATTCTTCTTGGACCTGCCCGTACGTCAATCCTCGTATACGAGCGAAAACGACAGTTGGTCTTTCATCTATTGTTAGCATAGTTTGCAATTGCCTATAACAAAATTACATCAATTAACGATATGAGGAAAATGTCAATGGACTTTTGAATCACTCTGTATAATCTGCCTCTAGAGATTGCAGTCAGTTGCGTTTTGGCAGCGATAAGTGGGGTGTGTAAAAGAAACAAATTGTGGCGAGTGTACTCATCAGAAACTGTAAAATAATTGTGAACAATATTTTTTGTTACTGAAAATTGTGATTATGTTACTACTCAAAATTTTTAGAAGTAAATAAAATGATTTGTGAGATTTTACTCGACATCTGTGTGTGATTATTTCCGACGTAAAGTACGAGAGGACTAACCCAACGCAATCGCTACAGTATTATAAATAGGATTAGACTCCGGTAGTATGGAAAGTTATGTCTAATAAGTGTAATATGTAGAGAGTACAGATACTAACAATATCCATCCATAGTAATTCTACCCGAAGGCAGGTCCTTCACTGCAATCAGAGCATTTTCATGCTATGCTTGCAATTTACTAGGGAATTGTAGGTGTGGTAGCTTCCCGTTGCTTTCCACACCGGTGAAGGAGGAGGATGATGATGATAAGGATGATAATGATGATGGCCATATGATTTCGGGGACCGTTTGGGCCTTAAAGTTTTCCTGAAAATTGTCTTACGGGTGAGGAAAAACCCCGATAAAAACCTCACCCAGAAAAACTGCCCCGACCGGGGATCGAACCCAGGCCCGCTGCGTGACAAGGCAGCACGCTCCCTCGAGACCACAGCGGTGGAACTAACAATATATAGTATGAATATCTGTTTATTTGGAATGGCTCGCCGAAAAAGTTAACTAGAGTTTTCCTTATTTTAGAATATATTTTACCCTAAATGGTTATTCATTCGTTCATTGACTACTAAAATTGAACTTATTTCAGAGTGAGAAAAAAAAATGCACTTATCATATAGGACGCAGAGGGACTGACGAGGATACAGATATAAACAAAGATTTGCACGATATGACATTTGACTATAATTGAAAGTTTGCCCAGCGGGTAACATGACACAGCGGACATTAAGAATCTCTGCTATTGCATCATCGCGGTAATGACCACCTCATAACATGACCAGACTTCTTTCTTTTCTCGGAGAAATTTCAAGTTGATTTAATTTGCTAATAACTTTATGGTTCAGTCGGTACAGTTGTTACGCAATACACGTGTTTATCGTGTTGATTTATTTCATTCTCAAGTTACACGTGAGCTCCAGGAACTACTTCTTGGGCGAATATGTTTACTTAATCTGTGCCATATTTACAAAGGGACAAATAGACCTACACTATTTTATTTCGTAATCCAAATAACACCTTTCTCCTCTCTCCATGCAGCGACTGGTTTAGAAGGCCTTCGTTCTACCACCGGCTGCTGGCCTCACATCCATGTGTGTTAATTATACGGGTGGATGATCATCCAGCCAGTATAAGGGTTACATGTTAAGATGTCCGGTACCCCAGCCTTCATAGCTGGTTCTCTCATCCGCGAGCCACTACTTATAATAAATAGACCACCAGTTACCTCATTAGGTAACTTACTTATTTAGTTACTCACTGGCACTATCGAACCCGTAGGTTCATGGCCGCGCGGACATAAGCTCTCCATACATCCCTATCCTGAGCTAATGCTTTCCAATCATTCCCTGTATAATCTACTTCCCTCAAATCATAGTTCATGTTATTCTCCCACCTCATTCTTAGTCTTCCAACTGGGCGTTTTCCCTCTGGCTTTCCCACAAGAAGCTTCCATGCAAGTCTTTCATTCCAATACGTGCAACATGTCCTGCCCATCGCAGTCTACGAGACTTAACTGTTCTTATTATATCTGGCTTCCTATAAAGAACCATGTAGTTCATTGTTATGCAGTCTTCTCCATTCACCTGTCTGTTCATCTCTCTTTGGTCCAAACATTTTCTTAAGTACTTTATTCTCAAATACTTGTAATCTCCTTTTCTCCCTTAAAGTAAGAGTCCATGTTTCGCACCCATGTATATAACTGGTAGAATAATATTTTAATATATTTTCAGTTTAACGTTTTTTGAAAGGAGTTGGGATATCAAGAGTATCTGCAATGCATAATAGCACCTATTTCCAGAATTGAGCCTAGGCCTATGTTTAATATCTTTGTGCATCTCATTCCTATTTGTGATTATTGTTCGTAGGTATTTGAATTCAGCCACTTCCTCAAAATTTTCCCATTTGTCATTAGCTGTCCATTTCCATTATTTAATGAATTTCTACGTGTGACCATATATTTAGTTTTATTGATATTTACTTCCAGTCCTAATGTCTTAGTGTTACTCAAAATAGTGTGTGCGTGTTGTCGTTTAGTATCTCCTCGCGATCAGCCAATAGTACTACATCATCAGCATAAACTAACAACTTATTAATACCATTGAGTTATAAGCCTTCCTCATTCTCTAAAGATTTAATGGCACGCTCTAGTACAAAATTAAATAGTAGAGGAGATAGTGCATCTCCTTGCTTCAACCCATTCTGGATTTCAAAAGTGTCCGAATACTGTTTGCCTACACGCACCCTACTCTTTGTGTCATTTAAACATATTCGTATAAGTCTAACTAACTTTTTAGGAATTGCGAACTCCAGCAGGATACTATATAACTTCTCCCTCTTAATTGAATCATATGCTTTTTTGAAGTCTACGTATAGTACAGTACTACGTACAGTACAATTATGTTCCCATTTCTTTCCTAAAATCTGTCTTATACTAAAAATCTGATCTGTTGTAGACTTGTTTCTTCTAAATGCACATTGATGATCTCCTAGAATGTCATCAATATAGGGAGTAAGTCTGCTTACTAATATATTTGTTAGAATTTTGTACGAAGTTGAAAGTAATGAGATGCCCCTGTAGTTGTTGCAATCAGTTTTATCTCCTTTCTTACAAATTGGTACAATAATTGATTCTTTCCATTCATCTGGAAGAGCTTCTTTTCCCAAATCATATTTATCAAACGGTGTATCTTGTCCATGAATTTTTCTCCCCCCTGATTTTATGAGTTCTGCTGGGATCTCATCTGAACCTGATACATCTTCAATTCGCCATTTCAACCTCTAATGCACTTGGTTCTACGACTATCATTTCTGCTGTCTGTAAATTATTCTCCTCAGTGTCATGTTCTGTATGTACATTTAATAGCTGATTAAAGTAAATTTTCCATCTATTTAATATAATACTCCTGGAATCTGTAATTATATCCCCATTTTCATTCCGAATTATGTTTGTTTTAGCCTGAAACCCTTTCTTCTCTATAATAATTCCCTGATATAATTCTCTAATGTTCCTATTTTTTGCGTTCATTTCAAGATCATTAATCTTCTCTCTCAAATATTCCCTCTTTTTACTCTTTAGTAACTTGGTGGTTTTTCCGTCTAATACTACCCAAATGCTCTAAATTTACCTCATTTGGCTCGTGTAACCATTTCATTTTTGCTAGCTTTCTGTAACACGGAGCCTAATATACATTAGCTACCAGTCTTCAGCCATGGGGCCAATAATTATATCAGTGTTTTCACATATTAAAATTATCTATTCGCTTAGACAATGCAATTATTTTTTTGGGGTTACTAGACTCAGTCTTCATTCCCTTGTAGGTTTCTCCTGAAACCGACAGGCAGCCGCAACACCAACCACATTCTGCGTTGTCCATCTTGTTTCTCTTTTTGATTGTTTTTTACTTAAAATTGGTTCTCTGTGTATAAACAAGTTCCAATAAAATTTTAAAACTCGTGAACAACATATCGTCATTTCCCAGTACGAAATTCGAATTCATAGTTTTGAGATATTGAGGAAAACCACATCGAAATGATTCAAACAAATATTGCACATATACATTTCAATTGCTCTATTATACATTTAGTATGGTAATTATAAGATAGTTCTGTACAGTGTTGCACTGTAAATATACACGGTAGTAGGCCTATTATCTCAAAAAGTGGATTTCTTTTCGTTAATGCACTGGGGCGACGAGTATGTGTAAAAACAGAATCCCAAAACCCATGCTTCACTACGGTACCGTTCAAATGGAAAGAGGTATATGGGTCGTCCGAGGAAGAGATTGACTGAAAATCCAGCCTTGTAACACCCCATGAGGCCTTATAGATGTATGGAATATGATGACCCAAATTCCTCACGATACTGGGTAGGTACCGTTCCCATACTGACCGATTATCCATGAGAAAATTTCTGCCTGCTTGGGGACTCAAAACAGTGCAATTCCCGGAGCTCTGCACCCAGGAACGATGCTTTAAACCGTTCGACTAGAGCGCAGGGACTAATCAACGCCATTCACTTTTCAAATAATCACATTTATGAATGATCATAATTTATTAATCGTTTCAAACCGATCGAGTTGGCGGGAAATCCCTGGTTCAAACCGTGGTACTGACTAAACTGACATCGGTTTTTTTTCTGGTTTTCCTCAGTCTTCAATATTGAAATGTCATTTCCAGTACCTGTTTCATTATATACACCAATTTATAGATTTATAAAAAAGTTGTTGAAGCGACCATAAATAAAAATGAAATTAAAAATAAAGAACATGAGTCGTTATGGTGTATTGTGGTCTATACGGTCAGCGACGTTACAACTTATGTTTTAGCTCTGACGTAACTGTAAACTCGTAAACACAGAAGTAACGAGAATTTTTATACAGGTAGGACAGTGTTCTACGTTTTATTTAAAAGTCCCTCTCAGCTCTTTTTGAAGTAGTAGTAGTTGTAGTAGGACTTTATTAGACAAAAAGTAAGATATTAAAAATATTATTTACAAATATGGGTCGCACGGGCAGTAAGCCGTACGTGCTGTTGATAGTCCGTTACGATAAATAATAATTGGTAATGGTATAAAGAATAACAAAAAAAATTAACATTACAATTACATAAATAAAACACAATAATATTACAATTACATAATAATACAATAGGATTATACACAAATTAAGTTATGTATAATTATTAAGAATTAATGGTATTGCATTTTGATAACATAATTATTCATGAAAGAGTGTTGTTCTTATTTTCCGCGTTTTGTCCAGAAATTTACCCAAGTTTATCCAATTTTCTGGATATACCAATAACTCTTAGCATGCCAATCTTTCCCGATTTGAATTTAGAAATCTTTCCGGTAATAACTGACGTCTCCAATATTCTAAATCATTACATTTTCCTAATATATATATCTCATCTTCAAAGATCCAGCACAGTGGACATAATACAGTGCATAGGAAAGAAGGGAAGGACGGAGCTGTTGACGGTCGTAATACCTGAAACGCAGCAACACGCTATACAATTCTGCTCGTTTACACTTACAAAAATGCTGTCGATATTTTCGCGATATCATAGTCGAAACGCAAGTGATCCACTAATTAGCCCGTCCATCCTTCAAGCTTCTTCCCTGCTATGCATTCAGTGGACCAGTGTGAATTGCACAATTCTTAATTTTCGTACGCTTACTTCTCACAAGGGAAATGTCAACCATTGCATGCCGAAACCTACCTTGAAATTTCTCCCAGAGAAGTGTTGTGACGTACCAAATCTGTATTAAAAAACCTACAGTTTATAACTGCAAGGCACAGACATTTAAATAAGAATCCAGCAATGACAACTCACTCTGCTAATCGGTGAACGTCCCTGATTGAATAGATCGGTGTGGAGTGCGGCGGAGCGCGTCACGGCGCGGCCTGCAAGTTGTGAGGATTATACAATCCACCCAGTCGGGAGTTTCATTACTTGCCTGTAATTTGAGAGAGAGAGAGTTGGTGCTGAATTTTAGTGTCTTGCAGTTAAAAGCGAAAGAGTTTCTTTGAACATGTCCTCAGCACATCACAGCGCTTCTCTAGGGGAAATTTCAAGTAGGTATCGGCATACAATTGTTGACAGTCCCCTTGTCAGATAGCTGAGACGAACTATAGTTTGTTTATTAATTCAACACAAACTTTTAATGAAGTAACACGAAAACGACATAAGTCCAATGCGAATGTTGTTGTAGTAAACCCTTTACGTAAGTCCTGCATAATTCCAGTTCGAGGGATGAGATGAGATGAATATCTTACTAATGAAGATCTGGTGATATGCAAGATGCCAGCTGACCAGAGCTGTCGCATCATTACAGGGTCAGATGAAATGAAATGGAAGGAAATGAATGACATGAGTATGAAAACGTGGTGTAATGAAGTTTTTGGCAGGTGAAAACGGTACAAACCTCGAGAAAATCTACCCTTCTCCGATTCGACTACCACTAATCCCACATGGAGTGAGTGAGACGCAAACTTGAGGCCACATGTCACTTGAACACGGTGCCACCACATCATTTCAAAATATAATTAAAAATAAAGATACACTGTATCACTTTCGATGCAAAATCGTCAATAAATCAAAGCGAAATGAAAAAAATTATATCGAAATGAAACTCATTTAGATACATATCGCACCCCGGCAGGAATAACGTCACAATTTCCAGAAAAAAAAGGAAGTTCACTTACATCACAGTTAAAATAGTTTAGGAATAGCTATAGGCTATGTGCAAATTCAACTTTTATAAGATTCATGATGTGTTCCGTTGAGGTTTATTCAAAATTAATGTAAAATTATAGAATATTCACCTGAAAGGTCCTCTCCTCAACTTAATTATCATTTAACTGTAGCGCTTTCGGGACTTGTCCCATCATCGGCAGGATTCAAAACTGGTGTTTCACTGGTTCGTTTCACGAATTCTATAATTTTATATTAATTATGAGCAAATTGTACCTTGATTGGTTAGGAATTAAGTTACTGACTTATTTTATAAAGTTTAAACAAATTGTGATGTTTTGAATTGGGGATTAACTCAAATTCGTCAATTTCTGAGTTGTGACGTTATTCTTGCCGGTGTGCGATATGTTCATTGCATAATGATTATATTTCAGTATAGGTTATAACAAGTCCCGCGCCATAGCCGAGTGGTTAAGGCAGGAAGTCTTGGTGCAGAGCTACGGGACTTGCGCTAGTTCGAATCTCCATGGGGGAAGAAATCTTCTCATGGTATTTCGGCATCGTGAGGCATTTCTGTAGCTACAATAAGTAACGGCTCCAGGTTGAGAAAATCAGTTACGCATATTTCCCTAAAGATGAATGGAATGCGGTCAACATACTGATCCAATGAGACGTCTAATAGGCAACTAAGGTATTATACGATGAAGAAGGTCGGTAAATTTAGATTAGAGGCTCTTTATTCAGACATAAGGATATTTTACGAGACTTAAGATGTTCATATTCTGGATCCACGGCTTAAAGTCCCTTCCAAAGGACTTGCTCATTAGATTATTCCATCCTAAAAAAATCCATCGATCCTGGCCGGGTTTGAATCCCCGACCTTCGATAACATAACCACTAGTCCAAGGAACATAACACTAGTCCATCGCGGATAACACATACATTCATATACAAACCGCACGGAAAAGGATAATTGGGAGGGCCAAGGAAACGATGGACTTGAAACCGGAACAGGTCGCATTGACCTAGTCCTGGAAAGGAAGAAGAAGAAGAAGGAGAACTGAGCTTTGCGGCCCTATAAGACATGCAAAGAGAAACCTACCCTCTCCAGTCCATTTCTAGTGCCAGTTTATATAACTTCTTCACATATACGCAACTTAAAACGAAGTCTATACAGTATACCACTAACATGCATAATCCATCAATAGTAATTCTGCCCAAGGGCAGGTCTTTCACTGTAATCATAGCATTTTCATGT
Source organism: Diploptera punctata (assembly GCA_030220185.1). Classification (NCBI taxonomy): domain Eukaryota; kingdom Metazoa; phylum Arthropoda; class Insecta; order Blattodea; family Blaberidae; genus Diploptera; species Diploptera punctata. The sequence goes on along the minus strand of JASPKZ010010686.1, from coordinate 1,574,972 downwards.
TATGCTTTGCAGTTTTACTAGGGTATTATAGGTGTGATAGCTTCCCGTTGCTTTCCACACCGGTGAAGGATGATTATGATGACTATTTAACTCATGCCCCAAATGGGAGTCAATGACCAATCGCGTTTCAATTATTTCTGTTTTACAACCAATCAGAGTCGTGTTTCACTAAATATTTATCAGTGTTATAATTACCATATTAAAGAAAGCTCCTCCTTACAATATTGCGTTCCTTTGGCAATAAATAGTATGATCTCGTTGCAGTGATAAACAAAAGAAGCAGTAGAAGCGTACCTATCGTTTCTTATTTGTTTTGAAACATCGCCTAAAATAACTACAGTTAAATAATGATTTGTGAGTAAACATCTTAATTTTATTCGTTAAATAGTCCTAACAAATGCCACTCTTGATTTCCAAATTCTCTAGATAAATTCACTCCTCACTTCGTGAGTCGTGAATTTATCGATAATTTGGAAATCACTCGTGGCATTACTTATGATAATGAACATGCATAAAAACACTAATAATATGATAGGCCTAATGAAAATAAATTATTTTCGCAGAAAAATGTTTCTTCCTTTCCGCATTTTCCTTTCGATTGTTTTATTTTACTAAGTTCCACACCTATTCCACATTTGCAGTACATTTGATGTCTTGTTTTACGAGAAATAACATGTATAGTCAAATCAGTCTTTTTCGCCTGCGAGGGAGGGAGATGGAGTTAAACTACGCGTGACTCCCATAGCATGATACGGGGAACTTTTCCAGAGATATAATAGCCTATCTTAACATTCCTATTACCGCGGGCCTTCCTCTTCACGTCACAGCGAACTGGTAATAAAACGTGAAACGTCTTGTTTTGTTTACTGGTCAGCGAGTAGCAGTCCAATAGCATACCGTACCTCTCCCTTTAGTCTCCTATCTCGCAGGCCAAACATACTGTGATTCAAGTATAGGCCTAAATAACTGAAATACATCAATATTTTTATCTCATGCTAATATACGTGTTAAAATTGTTGTATTACGTAATCATGATTCTATATACTTGATCTCGAGTCAGCACATATTAAACAGCTATAATTTCCCTCCCTCGACTGGACCAACGCTAATTTATCCACGTTCTAGGGACCCATAGTTGAGTCCCATGCATTAGCTTTTTTTTCAACTATTTGTTCAATTTTTGACATTTCATGTTTAGTCAACATTAATAAAGTTCATGATAAAACTCTGTTGAGGTATTCATCACAAAATTAAAAATTATAATATAAAATTATAAAATTATTACCTTATAGGTCCGCCACTTCAACTTTGCAAAGTATTAATTTTCTGTGGGCCTATCGGGACTAGTCCCATAATCAGCAGAAGGAGCAGGAAAAAGGTTTATATCTATTGACCCTGAATGCAAGACCCGAAAGGCCTACAGAGAATGACAGTTTTCAAAGTTGAGGAGACGGACCTATAACATAACAATTTTATAATTTTTAATTTTATTTCATGTTTACATGTAACTTCTCCATTTTTCTTCCAATTACTATTTTTCAATTTTGCTTTTATGTTCTTTACCTATTTAATTTTTTTCCTGATTTAAATAAGCACTGGAAACACACATGAATATCTAAAGTGAAGATTTAAAATCCCCTATTCCGCCGGGAATCGAACTTGTGTCGCCGGAGTTGGAGTAGGGACTTTAACGACTACGCAGGGGCGACAGACTTAATCATAATGTAGTTATAATAATTACACTTTATTTGTATATTTATTTATTCACGAATGAGTTTTGTTCTTATTTTCACATCTTGTCCAGAAATATGTCCACGTTTAACAAATTTTCTGGGTTTACCATTCATTCTCAACTCGTCAAATTATGACGTTTTGAATTTAGAAAATATTATGTAATACACTCATATACAGACTCAACGGTCCATAATTAGCTAATTTTTATTGTGCACTAGCAGAAGTAGAGTAAAGAATTTCATGTCTTGGCAAAACTAACCCTGATGTGTGGGTATTAACTGATTCTGATAAAAATTAATTTAACAGTTTTGAAAGAAAAATCATGAGAAGGATAAATGGACCATTTAATGGAAATAATTATGTGGATTATATACCTCATCTGACATAGTTGCCTCAATTAAAGTAGTTATATTAAGATAGTCCACCGCTCTGGTCTCGAGGTAGCGTTCTGGCTTGTCACGCAGCGGGCCCGAGTTCGATCCCCGGTCGGACAGTTTTTCTGGGCGAGGTTTTCATCGGGGTTTTTTTCCTCACCTGTAAGACAAATGTCAGGAAAACTTTAAGGCCCAAACAGTCCCCGAAATCATATGGTCATTATCATCCTCATCATCCTTATCATCATCCTTCACCGGTGTGGAAAGCAACGGGAAGCTACCACACCTACAATTCCCTAGTAAAGCTGCAAGCATAGCATGACAAATGCTATGATTGCAGTGAAAGACCTGCCTTCGGGGAGAATTACTATGGATGGATGGATATTAAGATATTGACCTGTGCAAATAATGAAATCTGAAAAAAGTTATTATAAATTACTATAAGAATAACTATGTTACAAACTTTTAGGGACAATAGAGGGGCACGCCGTAGCTCCGTTGGCACTACACTACAAGCCGGAAAGTCATGGGTTCGAGTCTCGATGGATTAAGGATTTATAAACTGCTCTAATCCTTCTGGCTGTACCATGGCAATGGGGTCGACCCAGCCTCTATCGAAAATGAGTACCAGACATATGTTCAGTTGGAAAAGACGGAGTTATTCAAGGCTAAACATCCGGCTGACATCTCGTTCCGATTGTCTTGAAAAATGATAGCCTTAACCTCCTATTAACTATAAACCGGAAAGGAGATGAAGGGTTGGAAGACCCATTGAAGATAGGTTGATGGAGTGTCGGAGATTATAAATAAATTGGCCAGAAAGAACTGGAAGAACGTGGTTAAAGAATGATCATCCTGCCGGGAAATTCTGAAGGAAACTGAAGTCGTTAATGGATTCTAATGATATTTTTTTGATGATGATTGATGATTTAATAATTTGATGCTATACGAATCGTCAGGTTCATAAGAAACAACTCTAACATTTAGTTAGCTTAGAATCTTATTAAATACTTTTTTAATATATTTGAAAAGGAAAAATAAACTTTGGGCCTATATAATTTTACATACATTTAACATTAATTTAGAACAGGCAACAAGGCTTCTATGGACCAGATGAAGCTGTGGAAAAGTGGAAATTCTTCTTCATCCTGTATGGTCACATTGACCTTGGGACCACGCTCAGCATTCTTTAAAATAAATACCAGTAACTTTCTTGAAGTAAAATCTGCCCCAACATCTGCTCAGCCATCTTATCTAATATTCACGCCATTATTATTTTAGAGTGTGTTGATTCTTCTGATCATATCTTCCAAGGGCCTTGATGACTTATTAATGAAGCGCTCTTATCTTCATACTTTTTAGGCCTATAGAAAACAGAGTAACTATGTTATAAACGTTTAGAGACGATAGAGGGGGCACACCATAGCTTAACGCCGTAGTTGGTTAAAGCATAACACTACAAGCCCAAAGTTCGTGGGTTCGAGTCTCGATAAATTCATGATTTGTAAACTATCCTGGCGGTACATGACAATGGGGACGACCCAGCCTCTACCGGAAATGACATGTGCAATTGGTAAAGACGGCGTCAAGCTGAGCTTTAATAGTATATTACAATATGAGGTGGGGAAGTCGCATTTACAAGAATCGAGGGAAATGTTTAAAAACCGAATGATAGCGAGGTATTTTATTTCCGAGATTCTGTAAAACATACCACAAACGTGTGTTGTACATTATTTTTTGCGCGATGGTGTTTTCAAAATAATAAATAATATTAAAATAATAACATCTTTGTTGGAAATATTTTCGTTCGTTATAAACAACTGACTAACGTTAACAATGTGGCCAGTGTTTATTAGTTGAAACAACAGGAGGTCTTGAGAACAATTATTTAATAACATGGCCACAAGTACGTATTTATTGTTTTATATTGTTTCAAATAAAGTTCAGTTCATTTAAAATGCAGTGATTTGTTTCGTATAATGTATATTAACACTACCTTTTGGATATTTCCTATTTATACATTGTACGTAGTATACATAACGGAGAGTGGTTTTACTTCCCGCACGTGGTTTGTAATATGTAATATTACAATATAGTTATTTTATTATGGTATAGTTATTTAGGTTGGCAACCCCGAAATGTAGGAAGTTGAACTTTCAATCCTGGTCGCCATTGCTGGCAATTACGAAAAAACGCACTAACGCGCATAAAATAATTATGCCGATAGTCTTGAAAATAATGGCCTTAACCTCCTGTTAACTCAAGGACCTCCTAAGAACTGTAGTGGGGTCACTTTTTTTTTTAGAGGAGATAATAATGTCGGTTCATTTAGCTAAGCTCTCAGCTTACCTTAATTTCTGTTATTGCAGTTACAGTTGTAACTCATTTAATTCTTCATCAAACAATCTTAAAATTATAATTTTGAGTTTGCTCTTGCCAGTCATATAACAAGATTGGTAATAAGTAAGAAAAAGTTTCAAATAGAAACTTCTGTATTAAAACGTCTCGTTTGATAGATACAACCATAAGTCTTATATTGTCAGAACGGTGTCTCTAAAATATTGTACCGGTAATAATGAAACGTCTTTAGTGAAAAGTGATTAGGAGTTCCAGTTTATTGTCATGCCTCTTCATCTGAATTTAATTTTTTTTTCAAGAAATGTTAAACTAAAAATATATAAAATATTGATTCTTCCGGTTAGACTACATGGTGTTCTTTTTTCTTAAAGTGTGGAGAAAAAATACAAGATTACAAATATTTGACAAAAAAGTGCCAGAGAGAGATGAACAGATGGATAGATGCGGAAAACTGCATAAGAATGAGATATACATCTTTATGTAAAAATATTAAACGTTAATCATACATTTATTATTTAAGGATATAACAATGCGGTGGGCAGAACTTGTGGCACGAACGGGAAATGAAAGAGGGGCATGGAAACTTCTTGTAGGAAAACCAGAGGAAAACGTCCAGTTAGTAAGACCAAAAGTGAGGTGGGAGATTAACATCAACCATTATTTGAGCGAAGTACATTATATAGAGGATGACTGGAAATCATTAGCTCAGGATAGGGATGTGTGGAGGGCTTATATCACCTACGGGTTCGATAGTGCCAGTGAGTTAGTTAGTTTCTTTGTAGCTTTTATTTATGTCCCACGGCACACGGCCTTACAGGGAAATGACCTGTCATGTCGGGAGAGGCTTTGAAAACTCTGAATCACACACTTTTTTAACCACACAACGATATGGATGTTCTCCCTGAATTAGTGATCAGCTCAATCTAGAGCTTCCTCAAAGACAACACGAACATTTAGATGAAACACACCATTCACTCACACATCTACACTAAACATGGCGAATATGATAATGGATATTATGAGGTCAGATGATATTCAGGAATCATACAGGCCTTGAAGTTTCCTTACATTTGTATTAGAGTGAGGAAAAACCCCGAAAAAATCTCATCCAGAAAACGTTCCGACCCGGGATCGAACACGGACTCGCTGTTTGCGAGGGAAATTCGTTACCCTGAGACTACAGCGGTGGATATACAGTAAAAAATAAATAAAAATAACAAGTAATCGAAAAAATAATTGGATATGGATAAGCCTTAATTCTGTAGCGAAAAGTTAAAATAAATATCTGTATTTTAGTCCACAGCTGTGGTGTCGAGGTAGCGTGCTGCCTTGTCACGCAGCGGGCCCGGATTCGATCCCCGGTCGGGACAGTTTCGTAGGTGAGATTCTTATCGGGGTTTTTCCTCACCTGTAAGACAAATGTCAGGAAATTTTAGGCCCAAACGGTCCCCGGACATCATATGACCATTGCAATCATCATCATTCATATTCATCATAGATTAAGCTTGGATTAAGATCTTCTGGCGCACTACTATCATCGTCATCATCATCACCCATGATATCATCGGGGCAACGTAACCCCGCCTTCCAGGTGCCCAACCTCAGAAGTGGGTTACAATTACGCCAATGCGAGGAGATAACACTAAAAATGTCCAAAAAGGACAACCTGGGTCATTTAAAAAACATATCTGTATTTTATATAGACTGTTATTATGGTTTTGCTTTTCACTGTAATTAATGTTAATTATTATAATACTGTTTTTGTAGTAATCTTCAGTAACGGTTGTGCATTAGGCTATAGTTAATTACAACAATTTATATTTAATTATGACTTTCTACATTGCTGTAGTTTTTTTCTGAATCAAACAAAATTAAAAATAGAACATAACATTTGTTCACTTCTATATTTTACATTCTTTCTCAATTGTTACAAAACCAACGCATTTCTCTGTGTCTTTCAGTTCCATACATTTTCTTGCTTCATTAATCCAATTCCCATTTGGTCTTCCTTTTATGTTTCTTTCGTTTGGTTTCCATCACATCACTTCCTTTGGCAGTCTTCCGCCTTCCATTCTAACATTCCAAAATTATTGTATTTTTTTTTCTTGTATCATTTCTACTAGACTACATCATTTTATATATTAGTTAAATATCCTTATTTCTACATTCTTTAGTTTTTCTTTTCTTGACTTTGTAGCTGATCTTCTAAAGAAATCTAATTCATTGGCTCTCAATTTTTATTCCTATAAGCGTATCTATTGTTCAAGTCTCTACCCCAAAAAGCGTCACAATCTCCACTAATAATAAAGATAAATAAATTTGTGATAGAACTATGAAGGCCAATTGAGTTAATTTGACTTTTTATGTGAAAAATACGTTATCAAACAAAAGAGGGCTTTATTTATTATGATATTTCATGAATATCTTACGAATATTTTATTCCTTATAAACATTTTAAACTGAATTAAAATCTCCATACACAGCTATAGAACAGCATAACGAATATTCATAATCAAGGATTAGACGAATCAAATCAAACCTGTAAGAGACGCCATAAAATGCGATTACGAAGGTGGTCATTGCGCTCTCCGCCATTCTATGTTATTAAAAAAGGGTGACTCTCATGCGGGACGAAGACAGAAACCATTAACCATATAAATTTCATGAAATTTAGTAATAAAAATGTAAACAACATGATTAATCATGACATGTTGACGACTGTGCTATATATGGATGGTGTTAAATTTTTAATATAGGAGACATTAATTTTGTATAAATGCATTAAATGGATATTCATTTAAAGTTATATAGCTAGGATATAAAATGCTTCGTAATAAATTCTGTTAGCTGGAGATCGATGGTCACCCATCCATCTGCCTTGAAGTTGGAATAAATTGTATGTCTGCTGTAGATATAATTATATTTATAAAGTAATTTATGTACACTTGAGAGGGGGCATACCGTAGCGTAGTAGTTAAAGCAATACACTACAAACCGGAAGATTCCGATTTCGATTCCCGATGATTTCAGGATTTTTAAACTTGGTTAAACCCTCTTGTGGCACTCTTAACCCTGGGATCGATTCAGCCTCTAACTGAAATGAGTACCAGACAAAGTTGTGCCTGTAGAGGATGCCGTCATCCAGGGCTGGCATATTCTGTTGACTGTCTAAAAACTTAACATCGCTCCAAGGGCCTTATAAGGTTTATATTTAGAACAGTTTACCTTTAGTATTTTCCTTTTCTTTCTGTGAACAAAGTACATTGGTAAGCAGAGATGTCTCACCTTTTCTTTCTCCTTGTCATGATCTGCAAATGCTGTTGTCACACAGAGAACAAGTGTCACTAATAAGATATACAATAGTCTGCACGACATCACTAACTACATGCACTCACTGTCGCAGAGCCCTGCAGGCGTGTTGATGGCACCGGAGCAACACTGAATCTGAAGCTGGTGCTCTGCTGGGAGGAGCGTTATCTACACTTTCACCCATCGCTCCGCCGCACCGCCAACTTTACTCAAAACACATCTCTCGGTTATCCTTGTGTTGTGTAAGTTGGTCATTGTCACAAATGAGAGCATATGTAATGTGGGAGGCTGTATTGCACTCAGCTCCCGCAATATTACGTCAACGTGTTCCATAATGTGCACCTTATGCTCTACAACTAAGGGGTCTGTCTCGCCTGTGGTACCGAGGTTTGCGAGTTCAAATCTGCCAGCGGTCGATGATTTTTTTCAGGGCGTAAAATTATGGTAGTGAGTCGAATGGAGATTAACCGTTAAATTCGCAACATGTCCTATAGGATACATCAATTGTTTTAATTGATCTAATAGTTTTAATAAAAATAGAAGAAAGCTAACAACAAGAAATTACTGAAAGTGTGTGTGGAATTATACAATATACCTTATAATAGTTATGCATGATTTCATTTTCAGTGGGGTCAGCCACATTCAAATAACTGATACGAGAAATTGTTATGCCAATTGAGACAGACCAACACAACGTAGCGCAACTTCCCCATATTGATGCCATGATAACTGAAAATGTAAGCAAGATGCACAAATTTACATCTTTGCATACAAATTTTATGGTACGCAGTATGGGACGCTTGCCCCAGTGGCGTGCTGTACATAGAAACATATTCACCCGATTTACCCCTCATTAAATCCAGCCAGAGATTTGGCGATGTGCTCTCACCTGGAGTATCGTGGCTCATTCCACAATGCTGGATTTCCGACTCTCGGCTTGAAACCAATGTGGTTTCTAATGTCCTGCTTCAGGTCATCACATCCCTATCTCTGTCCAATTTTCATCACCATTCGCACACAAACGCTAGCGCCGCCAAATAGACTCGGGTTAAGTGAACTACAACCCCGTAATGATAGCCACTATTAACTTAGCTGCCAAAGAGCCCTAGTGGGTTCTAACATACGCAGCACACTGGGCGAAGCTAGACTTCGCCTTATCCAGTCCAGTTATGCCAATTGAACGGCGTTATGTAACAACCGTAAGTGTAAGTTCCGAGAAAAACGCGTTTAAAGTTTTTTTTTTTTTTTAATTTTAGACTCTAGCAAGAACTATTTAATTATTTCTGACTTGATAATCGCTTATTAGATAATATTATATATATTGATTCGTACTGTATGAGTAAAATAAATTTATATTTATTTTAACGGTCAATATTTCAATATTGGTGTCATAATCGTTCTGCATCAATCAGATAAGCACCGCAAGAGAGCGTTTACACTTTTGATGCATATTATTGTAGGGTATTTTATAATGTATCAATCAGCCCATCGTCAAGGTAATGCCTATACATTGTTGATGTAAAATATTGTATCATATTAGCAATGTTTATATGCAGAATGCACTTACTTTTGATAAGTGTTTATATATTGTATTGTTTTGTAATACTTCATACATATTACACTATGAAATGTGCACGTAAAATTATTTTTTTCTAAATAAATCCAATTTATTCATACAATTACAGTACATACAGAAAAACACAAAAATAAAATAAAAATGCTGTAAGAATTTTGTGGATCAATTTGTTTATGCCTTAGAGTAAAACCATCGATAGATATCCATCAACTTGCACACTACATTTTTATTTTGGACAATAATACGGTTTTTTAAAAGACATATACATGACTAATAATATACTTATGTAACTGTAAACAATACTTAAAATAAGTGGAATAGCAGTAAATAATGCAAATAGTGTATCTCATATTTTTAATATGGATTATTCGCATTGGAAATGTATATATATATATATATATATATATATATAAAGTAATCCCACTACAGGCCTCAGAAGGCCCTTGGGGTAGTAGGAGGTTAGGGCTCCCACTTTTTTCTGGACAGTCGGCACTTGATGTTAGCCGGGTTTTCAGTCCTGCGTGACGGCCGTCTTTACTCCCAAAACAAGCGTGGTACTCATTTCCACTATAGGCTGAGTCGACCTCAGGGCCATAGTGCCGCCAGAAGGTTTGGGTCAGTTTAAAAATCCTGACCTCACCAGGACTTGAACCCTCAATCTTCCGGCTTGTAGCGCAGTGCCTTAACCACTACGCTACGGCGTGCCCCATATATATATTAAAATTATCATAAACAAATTTAGAAAAAAGTATCTATTTTATTTAAAGAAAAATAGAACGAATTTTACTAACTGATGAACAGTGGATATCTTAACTCCGTCGCCTATTATAATGATCTCTGAATTGAAAAGCTCCTGATTTTTTATCTTTATGTTTATAAAATAGGAGTATATGGACTTTATGTACAAAAAAATTATGATTCACGTAATCAGAAAAACTCTTACATACCTGCAGTGAGACAGAAAATGCATTTAAATTTTCAGGGCAGTTCTTATAAACCATATCTAAAATTTTCTGAGCTGTGGATATCATTATAACTAGAGTCCGGATGTTAGGCACTTAAAAAAATTCAAAATAGGCAGGCAAAAAGGCGCTAAAATCATTAATATAGGCACTAAAAATTCAAAAGAGGCTCTTACAAAAAATGAACAACATTACTTTTTACAGCCTTACGTAAAGAATATAAACGTATGCTATCAATAGCACACTAAGATATCACAGATAATTTTGGAACTTATTTTGCATTTTTACAAAGAACAGACTTACGCTTTGCAGTGTGTAAGTGTTGCGAAACATGACACTTTTTCACGCTATTCACTGACATTTTACACACTTTGCAAAACAATATTGAACCGTCACTTGATAATATTTCCACATCACATTCTTTAACGAAATTGGTCAGGTATCTTTGACTGTGAACCGTTCTTTACGCATCGTAAAATAACTGTTCTAAAGGTATATAAATAAGCCACATACAATTGTCGCACCACTTTGTCTTTGAAGCACCTGTCTGTGAATAAGGAATACAGACTGAATTCAGTGTTACCAACATCAAAAATAATATTGCCAGTCACTTAAAGGTCTCAGCACCAGGTGTGAGACAGAGAAAGAAAGCTTGAATCATATACCCTCTTTATCACACAGCAACGTTTGTACTGAAAAGAAACAAAACTGTACTATAGAACTTTCTTCAAACCTTAGATCCGAAGCATAATACAATGGGACATAGTTTAGGGCTATTTGACTTAACGTGAGTGCATGAGGTGAAAAAATACAATAGATGGTACTTGTTATTTCGCCTAACGAGAGTTCATTGAGGGAGAATCCATCTACCTGCTAGGTTATTGGTTATTACAACCCTTATCGTAAAATATTATAACAGAATTTATGAAAAGAACACTTGAAAATTTCTGTGCAATGATATGTGTCATGACGTTTGTCCATTTTAATTAATTTAATTGAAATACTGAAGTAATTTCGAGAAAAAAATGGCAAATAGGCATTTATAGGCATTGTAAGCTGAAATAGGCATTTATAGGCAAAATAAACTTAATGGAAAACAGCTCTATGGTCGTCGGTATGAAGTTATATGAAGTCACTTTTACAATATCTGTAATGCATAACTGTAGGCATTTTTCCCTAACACCCGGTCTCTAATTATAGCATTAAAAAATCACACTGACTTGACAATCTTCACTATTTATTGTAGCGCCAAATACTCGGTTATTATGCATCAACAATATAAGCGGGGAACATTTGGCTTCGAGCTGCATGATGCAAAGTTTAGATTGGTATTTAAGAAGATCTAGTTTCATAGCCTTTGTTTCTAAATACACAATCTCTGATAGGACTGATGGCGTTTACATTTTTCTTTAATAATAAGGCTATATTTAAAGATTTGGCGCTAAAAGTGTGCGTACACTTACTTCATGAACCAGTGCAAGAGATGACATCAAAATATATTTTTAATGGAGCTTAGCCGGTTGTTATATAATGCCGTTTAATTAAAGGATTAATAGGAAAGTTAAATCAATTTTTATAGATATTCAGAGGGAAGAAGATCAAGGTGTCGACCGAGATCAAGATGGTGGGACTCTGTGTTGCGGGAATTGGGGAGGGCAAAAATGGGAAATTGGAGACAGTTGCCGAGGAACAGGGATGAATGGAAGAGAGCCATAGAGGAAGCGAGGGCATAATTGGGCTGTTATGTTAATTAAGAAGAAGAAAATGTGAATGACTTCTTTCAGATGTAAGGTAGAGCCGTGAGATCTGTGCCGTAAATTTACAGCACTGAAAAAACAATCCTGAAATAAGAGACCACTGTGCAAAATTAGTCTGCCCTTACAGACCCAGATTTAAATTATGATGATAAATACCTGAGTGTTAAAGAGCGTCGTTAGGTAAGAATATTATTTGCAACAAAACGGAAACAAGATGTGTAAACAGTGGCAAATACTATTGAAATATTACGTTATGTAGTGTAGTGTAGTGTAGTGTAGCGTAGTGTAGCGTGGTGTAGCGTAGCGTAGTGTAGCGTTGCGTTGCGTATATATTTATAACTTACTTACTTACAGTCAGGCACTATCGAACCCATAGGTTCATGGCCGCGCGAACGTAAGTTCTCAATACATCCCTATCCTCAGCTAAATGTTTTCCATTCATTCCATGTATAATCAACTTCCCTCAAATAATGGTTAACGTTATTGTCCCACCTCATTATTGGTCTACCAACTGGGCATCTTCCCCTCTGGTTTTCCTACAAGAATCTTTCATATCGCTCGTTAATTTCCCATTTCATGCCACATGTCCTATCCATCGCAGTCTAAGAGACTCAACTTTCCTTATGATATCTGGTTTCCTATACAATCATGTATCCCACTGTTATGTAGTCTTCTCCAATTTCCGCGGAAGAATATTAGAATATTAGACAAAATGAAAGTAGACTTGTGAAATTCGATCTTCTCACATTAAGTTATTTTTCTTCTATTGTCTTACACATAGAGGCAACTTCGCTATTCAGAAGATGGGCGTGGCTAAAATAACTATGTCCAATTATTTGGATGTAGCCATTTGCATCTTCATAAACTCACTGGCACTATCAAACCCATAGGTTCATGACCGCGCGGACATTACCCTCTCGATACATCAGATACCCTGAGCCAATGTTTTCCGTTTATCCCCTGTATAATTTATCTCCCTCAACCATGATTAGGATTCTCAGTCATGATTAGTATTATAATCCCATCTCATTCTTCACCTACCTACTGGGAGATTTCCCTCTGGTTTTCCTACAAGGAGTTTCCATACCCATTCGCGTCACATGATATGCGCTTCGCAATATACAAGTTCAGCCTTTGGAACGGAATCCCTGAAATAGCTCCAGCCCGGAGAACCGACTGAAGGCTGTTTTACCCGCGGAAAACTTTACGTCAGTCGAACCCATGTTCGCATTTCTTTATTGTTTATTTCTACGGTGAAAGATCATCACTCTTTCAACCAACATACGTTTTTCGTCTAGCTAATAGTTGGCCTACTCTATAATATGTCTTGTAAGACCTTGTTTCTCTCAACGAGATTTACGCGCTCTCCCCTACAGGGAAGATATTGAACCATATTAATTTAGTTACACTTGTTTTCGTATAGATGTCATTGGACAGGTCCGTGATCAGCGTTCCGCCTCACACTGACATCTAGGAAACCAAAGTAGTACTAGGACGGGAAAATTCGGTAAATTTTGTTTAGATACCTTTTATTCAGGTTTAAGGATCTTTTACGTGCCTGAAAAATCTTGCTCCTTGGATTTTTCCATCGTAAAGAATCCATCGACCCCGACCGGGTTTGAACTCGCGACTCTCGGGACCAGAGGCAAGGAGAATAACCACTAGCCCACCGCGGCCGATAATACTCTATAATATAAACTAATAATTCCATGGCGCGACAGGCCTAAAAAGCCATTGGTGTAAAAGCTGGCTGCTAGCCTCACATCAAAATGTGTTAATCGCAGAGGTGTATGATTATCCAGAGATATGGGGTGATATGTGGTCAGCATGTTGTGTCTCCCAGCCATTATGGCTGGTTTTCTCAATCTGAAGCCACATCATATTGCAGCTACCCAAATCCCACATGATGCTGGGTGTGTATTGATCCCATACTGGCCGAAATTCCAGGAGAAAATTTCTTCCCTCATAGGGACTCGATTCAGCGTAAGTCTCTTAGATCTGCACCAAGGCATGATAACTTAAATTGCTCGGCCACCGCAAGGGATTTATACATTAATAACAGAGTTTAATTTAGTGTCAGCCTTATTTACATTATTTTTTTGTACACACCGTATTCTGCTGATAAGTATAGAGCGATTCCATGAAAATGTCATACCGAGGCTGAAAATTTTGAAATTGATGCAGGAATATTTTTTTGGCGTAAGGATCAAATTTTCTGATTCTGCAAGATAATGTTCCAAAAGTGTATTATTTTAATCTAATATCAGTGGTAGAACTTGTAATATTCCAAACCTGTAAAAACACGCAAAATTTTACCAATTTGTTTAATGATTTGGTCTTATTAATTCGTTTTTATTTTACAAACTATTTTGTTAAACCATACTTTTGTCCTCCCTAGTCGTAAATTTAATAATATTAATTTATTCTAATGTTCTATATACCTTAAATGTGTCCTATAATTGTTAACTGCAAGCTATGGTCAGTCAGTCACGTAAAACGTATAAAAATTACTGTACACAACACAATAATTGATGGAATAAAATTTCCTCTTAGATTCTACGTTATCGGTACACAACTAACAAAAACGTATTGAAGACATTTTCTTGTAAAGTAATTATTTTTCCCGCTAGTGTCCCGTGACTGACTGACTTTTTGTCCTATCATATATATGCTAATACGCATGGTGCAGTCAGTTGCTTGCCACACTCCGCTGAGGATTAACATAAACATGGTTTAGGAAATCTGGTAGACTGTTCGGCTCAGCTGTTCCATTAAATAGTTACTGATACTTTTTCTGTGTCAATTTGATCTAAAAGACAGCGGAAGCATTTAAACATATTCAGGAAAAAGGTTGCAGTAAACGAAGCAGCCATACTTGTTGATTTCTCAGAAAATTATACCTACAAAGAACAAAATGAAATCCAGGCAGTTCATTGGAAAAATTAGCATAGGGCCTATCTAAATATTAACTGATGTTGCCTAGTTTAGATGGAAGGTGACAGAGAAGTTCAGAAGAAATACTTTGTTCCAGTGTCAGGTTATGTGACACACAGCAAGTGTGCTATACATGTTTGCTATAGAAAAGTGTTTTTTTTAACTATAGTGATTTCTTCCAAAACTTGAGATGATAAAAATTTTCAGTTGGAGCAGCAGGTAATAGAAATAGACCTATGCATTTAGTAATCTATGCACTGATTACTCGCATATTTGGATTTTGACATAAAATGGAATTTCTTTGAATCATACAATGGAATGGGGGCTATAAATGCGATTGACGGCGAAGTAAAAAAGGATGGCACGGATGTATGAAATATCGGGAAAGAAGATATAAAATGGTGCAGAATTATGTAATGTGAGCTGTAAAACCAACCAAATAACTGAAGTCACAAAATGATATAGAAGAAGGAAAGATTTTTTAGAAAACAATTTGAATATATTGCATCTATCACAGACTCATAGCGTATACAGCGTGATAGCGTTGGACTCGTATGTTATGGAGTATCCACAACTGTCAAACAACCAGCGCAACAAATTCGTAAGTTCGTGTGTTAAAAAAAACTGAATGGTGTGACAGGCCTAGAAAGTCCTTGGCTGCTAATCTTACATCCACGTATATCAATCACAGAGGTGGACAATCATCTAACCAACATATAGGGTGACATGTGGTCAGCATGTCGGATACTCCAGCCGTTATGGCTATTTTTCTCGATCGCAACCGCTAGATATTGTTGCTACCCAAATTCTTCATGATTCTGGGCGGGCACCAATCCCATTGTGGCTGAAATTCCATGAGAAAATTTCTTCTCTCATGGGGCTCAAATCAGTGCTCTCTATTGAGACATCTTGACTCAAACCATTCAGTTACAGCGTGGGACTTCATGCGTGACAGGAAACATTATTTTTTTAATGGGTCAAGTCAGGTCAAGTTAGTGTCGAAGACTAGAGAGAAATGATTGTATAAACGATGTCATATACATCGATGTTATGATGTGAGTCATCAGAACTCGGACTAATTAGAGTTACGTTTTTATGGTTGTTTAACCCTTAAATTGAATCGTTTATTTCAGAAACCAGTCAAACAACAAAAAATCCAAAATTGAGTTATTGGGCGATTACTGTTTTGTGAAGGTAAATACATCGTTTAATGCACAAAAAAGTCAAATGCTGTCCCCATGTGATAGTGAATCAAAGTCTGGAATTTCTCTTCTAGTGCAGAAAGAAGTCAAGTGACAGCGCTTGACTGGTTTCTGCTCTAAACTGCAGGATTTTTGGCGATGTGCTGGATCAATGATTTTGGCAACCGTGCTTGTGAATCACAGCTGTCTGACTTGCATTCTTCAGTAGTCATTTGGTGTGTGACAACATTGTTGTCCGTGTGTATTACTTTACAGTGTCCAGTTTAATAACTGTTTCTTAGTAATGTTTATGCTGAATTTAACATTTTGTGGTGATTACATTGTAATAGTAATGATGTTTAGTTCCGATGAAGAACATGCTCCAAAGCGAAGACGTGAAGTTGTCAACAAAGAGACCTACAAACGTAATGTTATTAGAAACGCTAGGATTAAACGAGAAGGTTGTGTTTCACACTCTTGTAAGCAAGTAGCTGAAGAAGCTAAGCCTAGCCTAGACAGTTTAGCCTGTAAGTGTAATGGTAAATGCTCAAAGCAAATTAATCGTCAAACAATAGATAAAGCTTGGGATTACTTTTATTCCTTTGAAAATAAAAACTGTCAGGACACATATATTCAAACATTGATTGCAGTGAATGAAGTCAAACATAGAACTGAAAAGAAAACTCTAGAAGAAGAAACTGGCGAGGAAAACGAAGAAGACAGTTTTAAAAGAAATCATTCTTATAAATATCGCTTAGGGATTGGAGGAGATAGACAGGTCATTTCAATATTCACATTGTGACCACTCCAGACATTACATCTTTAAAAAATAGTGCCCTCAGTCATACAAAAAATGACAAATTCTGATGAAATCTCTGGTACAGCCTATAAAAAGAACAAGAGGGAGACTTTTAAGATTTCAACTTACATACAAACACTTTTGTTATAACAAGAACTTGCCAGGGAAAGTAGTTGTGAAGCCATTTATAGAGATGGATATATATCATCAACATTCACGTTGCTAAAAACACATCCTCCTCCTGCCTTACCTACACAGATAGGAAGGATGAGTAAAAAACAAAATACTTAATCAAAACATCATATTCTTTTAAATATTTTTATAGTGAGATGAATAAAATATTATTGTGCTTAAAAATAAAACAAAATGGTTTAATTTTTATTTTATGATGATCTAAAGTATATATTGTTTGTGCAGAATTTTTATTCTATAAATTTTCAGTTTGTGTTTATGGTTTATTTTACTCTGTGTAATACTGGGCCCTAATCTTTTTTTTTTTTTGAGAATTTTGTAGATCTCAATAAATGTGAAAAAGTACAAGATTTACAAGCTCTAAAACCATATTTGGTTGGATACGAGGAATTTTATTAGAATATTTTTCAGTTGCCTACAACGGAAGCAGAATGCGCTGTATAGCGAGAATATGATGATGAATAGTCATTCCCGGACAAATATGTATCAATAACAATTATATTAAACTCAAAAAGTTCATTTTTCATTTTACTTTTTAAGTCCCTAGTTAAATTCGAATATTTCTTACAACATTTACAATAGTGATTGTTGTTTATTTCAGAAACCAGTCAAGTGCAAACATTTTTTTTTTCATTTGTCTATATAGATAACAAAGATATTTTGTTTATCAAATAGTTACATAAATGGATAAATTTCATAAGAAAAAATATGAATTTTCTAAAAATAAATTTGAAGTTGCTAGGGAGTTTTCTTTGATTTACTCAAAACCAACAATTTGTTGTTTAACTGGTTTCTGAAATAAACGATTCAATTAGCAAAACACTTATTTCTTGTGTCAGTTATTTAAATGTGGCGGACCGCAGTGAAAAAGTAACTGTTATTATTAGGTATATTGTGAAATTCTAAAAAAAATAAGTAATCTCTTCTCGTTAGTTTTCATCTGTTTTTATTAAAAATATTAAATGAATGAAACACATTGATGTATCTTTTAAGATACATTTTAAATTTAAGGTTAAAAGTAGAATTCAATACGTCAGCAATTGTTTACTAACTACAGCTTAGTAATGCGATTTACGATAATTTGTTTTGAAAGTACATGCACTCTGAAAAATATCTAACTTATTAAGAATGTGTATACATTCTGGGGGGATTAATTTTTCATTTCGGTGGTTTAATCTAGAAATAAAAAATATTAAATCTTACATCAGGTAAACTGTAATAAACTCCACTCCAAGCGCGACAGGCCCAGAAAGCCCTTGGTCTACCAACCGGCTGCTGGTCTCACGTCCACATTTGTTAATCACAGAGGTCGACGATCATAAGCCAGTGTAGGGGTGACATGTGGTCAGCATGTCGGGTCACCCAGCCGTTATAATTGGTCTTATCAATCAGGAGTCATTACTCATTGTAGCTAACCAATTGCCTCACGATGCCGGGTGGGCATCTGTCCCATACTGGCCGAAATTCCATGAGAAAATATCTTCCTCCATGGGGACTCGAACCAGCGCAAGTCTCATAGCTCTGCGGCAAGGCTTCTTGCTTTAACCACTCGGCTATGGCGCCGGACTAAATTGCAATCAGTTGCTATATATACATATATACACACACACATGCATACAATTTTAGTAGGTATATTTAACAATACAGAAGGCACTTTGTTTTTAATAGTTTCGTTATTTTTATAATTTAAAATGGTACATTGCAAGCGAGTTAATGTAATTACATTATTGATTTAAATTAATATTTATTTTACAGCAAAATTAAATTTAACAATTTTCTCAGAATTGGTAAAGTATTTGCAGTTCTTCATTAATCCCTCTTACTGAAGCTGTTTATCTACTTCCATAGTATTGTGTTACATTTGTGTAATATTTGCATTTTTAAATTCTAAATAAAATTCAGATGTGTCATTCAGTCACAAAATAATGTCAGTCAGTCACACATCACATATTAGGCCATAAGTTCGGTATTAATTGTGATTTAGGTTTATTTTTTATTTAAAATGTAACTTGAAATGTGCCCTCCGAACGGTATTTTGGAAAATTTAATTAAGAAGCACATTTCAGAGAATGATGTAGATGAACCTGTTAATCTGCATGATGAGTTGACATTTATGTCTGTCAGTCACACGTACTTTTATAGATAATAAATAACATTGTTTTTCTTCAGAAGTTGTATATTTATATACAATCTTAATCGGACACTTTTCCTCTATCATATCACGTATATAACACCTCTAATTTCAACCAATTGTAATATTTATGCAAGCATTTTGCAGCAAAAGTGTATTGTAAATGTTAGTCACATATGGAATTGCTCTGTAATAAAATAAATAGCTAAACGTTTTAAGCTAACACAAGTGTAAGAAACGAAACCAATTTTTACAAAGAAAGAAAAGTGGGAATTGTTTTTACCTTATGTCCCATGAACCTCAACATAGTTCCAACATACGGGAGATATCCAACCGGTTTTCCATTTCGACGCATGTGTTATGAAGCATTTGTGATATTACGTTGTTGTTGGCAGGATAAAATAGTTCTTGCAAGTCTGCGAAATCAAATGTGAGGACCTGGTCCTTAACAAATCCCCCCGCAAGAAAAAAAGAAAAATCCGATGGTGTTAGGTTTGCTGATAAGGCTGATGTATGGGAATCCTTTTCTTATCCATCTTCCAGGATCATTTCGTAGATGATTGCCATTTGGATGTGTGATGTGGGAGTCAGGTAACACACATTAAACGCTTTCCATGTTGAAGCTTACATTTTTTTTAAGTCTTCTCCATTCACCTATCACTTCCTCTCTCTTTGCTAAAAAAATTAATAGGTACCTTGTAATAGTATATTACGATGCAAGGTTGGGAAGTGGTTTTTACAGAAGCGAGGAAAATGTTTAAAAATCGAGCGATAGCGAGGTTTTTAATTTCCGAGATTCTGTAAAACACTTCACAAACGTTGGTTGTAAATTATTTTTTTGCGCGATGTTGTTTTCAAAAAATAAATAACAGTAAAATAATATCTTTGTTGGAAATATTTGCGTTCATTATAAACAACCGAATAACGTTAACAGTGTGGGCAATTGTTTATTAGTTGGAAGTACAGGAGGCCGTGGCACGAATTAGTTATAAAGTACGGCAAGTACGTATTTATTGTTTTACATTATTTCGAATAAAGTTCAGTTCATTTAAAATATAGTGATTTTTTTCGTATTATGTATATTAACACTACCTTCTGGGTATTTTTTTTATATACATTGTATGTAGTATACATAGAGGGCAGTGGTTTTACTTCCCACACGCGTTTGTATGTAGTATACATAGAGGACAGTGGTTTTACCTCCCACACGCGTTTTGTAATATGTAATATTACAGTTTAGTTATTTAGGTTGACAACCCCGAAATGAAGGAAGTTGAACTTTCAATCATGGTCGCCATTGCTGTAAGTACGACAAAACACACTATCGCGCAAAATTGTTTTTTTTTTGTTGCCCTTTTTAGTGAATTCCGAAAGAATTAAACTACTGAGTATGTTCTCATCAGAAGAGTTTAAATACGTTTTACAAGCATGAAACTTCCAATATTAACAACATTGAATTAAAAGCGCCCACCGCTGTGGTCTCGAGGTAGCGTGCTGCCTTGTCACGCAGCGAGTCCGGGTTCGATCCCCGGTCCGGGCAGTTTTTCTGGGTGAGGTTTTTATACGGGTTTTTCCTCACCTGTAAGACAAATGTCAGGAAAATTTTAAGGCCCAAACGGTCCCCGAAAGCATATGGCTATTATCATCATCATTCTTATCATCATCATCATCATCATCATCCTTCACCGGTGTGGAAAGCTACGGGAAGGTACCACACTTATACTTCCCTAGAAAAGCTGCAAGCATTGCATGTAAATGCTATGATTGCAGTGAAGGATCTGCCCTCGGGCAGAATTACTATGGATGGATGGAATTAAAAGATGTAACCTCCTCTTTCAAATGCTGCTAACTTTAAGCATTTTGGATGCATAGTTTTAAATTGTTTCTATTTATTTCATTTGGCCTATACTTATAAGCGGAACACGGAATTGTATACTTTTAAGTGACTTTTAGAGATAACACCAGTTTGTATTTTTGTACCCAGGTTCGCAAACACGAAAGATGGCTAATTATTCCACTAAGGGAAGCACGTAAGTAACTTTAATTTTCATCCGCCATACCCATGTTTACATGGAATTCACCAATAAAATTAGCAAGTCTTACAGTCTTTATTACAGGAAGACATTAATTTTCTGCAAAGGTTAAGTTGAAATGTTGAATTAGCAGGATTGCTAAGGATAATAATTAGTGTTCCGAGTAACCTCGGATCCCAAATAGTATTTTATTAAAGTGCTACAGGCAACATTAGAACAAAAAAATGCTAATGATTTCAATAACCTAATCTGTACTTAGTTGAAATGCCTAATGTGGAAACAACTTAGTACCGTACTTACGTTTAATTATAAAACCTTTATTTATTATTTGCAAATATTTCTAAACATTTCCTGGAACAATTAATAATATGACATTTGAAACATGACGGAAAATTATAAATATATACATTTTAAATTTCAAGGAATTTTACAATTTAATATAGGTATACCATTCCATAAATACTTTGACAACTTGAACAGTTCAGCTTTCTTCACACCTGCAATTGCATTGCACCTAACTTGCAACTGTTATCATGGGCCGACTTTCAGACAAGTACTGACCTTCAACTGCTCTATAAGGTCATTTATAGCCGGCATTAAATGTTATGGAAAGATCGGTGCTCGTGATCAGTCGCGAAGACGATTCTTCTCGATCTGATACCTAGAAACGCCGCGCGCCAATAAACGACTCGCGAAATTTCAAACAAAGGCGGAGCAACAATGCATCAAAATACGTAACTTTCAGATACGTGTATCTTAAACCATTCAGCCTAATTAATTTTTAAGTAATTATAACTGAAGTTTGGTAATCGCATACCCACATTGAAGTACAGTTTTCTCATTTTCTGTAATGAATAAAAAAGTTAAATTTAAACTACAAGTAGTCAACATTTATAAAATTCATTGTAATTAATGGAATGCAGTAGATGGAACATGATTCTAAAAGGTTTTAATAGTTTTAATTACTTGACGGAGTTTGTTAAAAATAAATGTTATTAGTTGAGGACGATTTTTTTTTCAGTTATTTATTTTAATATTTTATTACAAGTAGTCATCGTATATTAAATTCTGCCGTAGCAGATTTTATTTTTTTGCCTGTAATACTTAGAAAGTAGATTGCAATTTTATTTTAAATTCGAAAAAAATATTTATTTTGTTTATATAAACTATTGATGAAAATACCCCACGGCATAGTCGAGCGAAATAAGGTATGATGCCTCGATGAGCTACGGGACTTACGCTGGTTCGATTATCATAAGTAATGCCACGAGTGATTTCCAAATTATCGATAAATTCACGACTCACGAAGTGAGGAGTGAATTTATCTAGAGAATTTGGAAATCAAGAGTGGCATTTGTTAGGACTATTTAACGAATAAAATTAAGCTGTTTGCTCACAAATCATTATTTAACTATAGTTATTTTAAAATATTTATATATTTAATGTAAACGGCGATGTTTGAAAACAAATGAGAAACGATAGGTACGCTTCTACTGCTTCTTTTGTTTATCACTGCAACCAGATCATACTATTTATTGCCAAAGGAACGCAATATTGTAAGAATGCTCTCTAGTGGAGAAAAAATGAAACACATCAATCTGTATATTAATTCTTTTGATGTCGTATGATGTAAATATGACAATTATATTTTTCTCGATTATACCTGGGAAAAAATACATTTAAGAAAGTGCAAACAGTGGTTTCTTTTTTTGGTGGTATAATCAATTGCTACAAATGTTGACATGTAAGCACTATTATATACAATCTGGTAGCCGTATTTGTTATAGGCTCAGTCACTGCAAAATAACGGTCAGACCTGTTCAGAATATTAAAAAGGAGGAGCTTTGTTTAATATATGATAATCCTAACACTGATAAATATTTCGTGAAACACGACTCTGATTGGTTGTAAAACAGAAATCATTGAAACGTGATTGGTCATTGACTCCCATTTGGGGCATGAGTTAAATAGTCCAAGAGAGATATTTTATTATAGAATATCAGGCAGTATGAGACCAATGCGCCCATCAGCATCGTAAAGAAATTGGAAGCCAAAATAAATAGCGGCTTTAAGATGAAAAAAACGCCTATAACAGCTAGGGATCCGACATACGGCATAGACGAATGTTACTCCTATATACGCTAGATTTTCATCTACCTCTGTAATAAACAGAAGTACAGTAAAAGCTCCTTATTCGCGGGGGATATGTTCCGCAAATATGTCGCGAATAGAGAAACCGCGAATATGGAATGGTAATTTGTATGGGTATATAGGGGATACGTTCCAAGATTACAGAATAATATAAAAATTATCAAAATAAAATCAATTATTGAGAGGTTTTGAACAATTTATACTAATTATTACTGTCAGGTTTAGGCAAGGACTTAAATAATTTAGTATTTTCTCCTGTTTTGCCGCTTTTAGAAGGTCTTTCAATTAAGATTGATATTCAGCTGTTAATTCTGCGATAGAATTCCTTATTTTGTTTTCGGATTTCACGATTCATTAACATTGAAAAAGCGTGATATAGATGCAAACGACTCGCCAACGCTTAACGGTCAAGCATTTCTATTTTTACTTTAAGCGGCAACACTATTTTTTTTTTCTCTTCGGTACTATTTTTTCTTTCCTTTTACTCCACATTATAAACTGGGAACAAAGCACAAGAGACACGTGTTATTCAATCAAAATTATTGCAACGAATGGCAAGTCGAAACAATAATATATCGACGTGGCGATGGAGTACATATAGGCACGTGAAATACAACAGCTTTTAACAATGAACTTTAGGGTTAGTGACAATAAGTTTTGTTTTGTTTTGATATTTATTTGTCCATTTGGTTTGTAAAAGCGTCTTGGCACCTGACTGCAGAAAAAAAACTGCTGATGGTTAATAAAGGACACTAATCCTTGTAATATACCGACTGGATCCGCGAAAAAAGAAATTTTTAGCCGCAAATACAGGAACTGTGTCATAATTTTTTAACCCGCGATTAATGAAACCGCGAATAAGGAGCTTTTACTGTAGATGTAAGACTAAAAGCCGGCTGATGAGACAAGGGCATTCTAACCATATCGCACCAAAGTTTTGTATTGATAAAAATATAATATTTAAGGAGCTGTTTTATTGAATTACCTACAGAAACTGCATCATATACAGTGTCCTGAAAATTTTATAATCCTGGCTCTAGTAGCTGTTGAGACCAGTAGGGAGATTAGAATACATATATATGAATGTATGTGTGTATGTGCCGGCATAAGTTTCGAACGCTTGAAGCAATCTTAACCAAATTTGATATACACGTAAAATATGATAAAACAATGTAGCTGAAAATTTTTAGATAAGGACAGAGAGAGTTTCGTTAATCCGTTCTGCTCACATAAGAAGGGAGTCTGAGAGGTGAAATCTAAAGGGAGAAAAAAATATATAATAGTGCCGAATGTATAGTTTTTAGGGTCGCTTAACACATTAGTGACCAGTGCTGGTGACATTTGAAGCCACATTTAACCCATAGAACCCTTAAGAGAGTAAGGGTGTGATGAAAGGTGAAAACTCAAATGAAAAAAAAAACACGGAGATTTGTGTCGATTTCATAGTTTTTGGGATAGCTAAGCTCGTTGGTGACAATCCAAATGGAATATGGAATCCTAGTCTAGACCCTTTTAAATGGAAGGCTCGAGAAGCTGACATTCTAGAAAGCTAATCAGAGACCCATTAAGTGACCGCGGGCCCCATCGATTGGTGATTCGCCGGCTCCTTCTTCTTTGACCACATAAGCCGATACCTGAATCTCGCCGTGAAAGATGCATCTAGAAGCTCCCAGCGCCCCACCGACTGGTGATTCGTCGTCTCCTCCTTCTACCTGATTCTCGCCATCGCCCGCTAATTTCAAAGACAGCATGTAAGCAACGGTTCAACAACGTATCACAGAACTTTTACATGTCCCACGACCCTTAGAGTGGCACGACCTTTCGGCAGAGGGATTTTAAATTTTGGATTTCACACACATTGAACATTTTTGAACACAGTAGGACATGGATGGCCTCTCCGAATGATTGATCAGGGCCTTGTCTCAGACAACATAACATTGAAGTCTACACACATCATTCATTCACACATTCATTTGAGGAATTTTTTATATGCTAGATTTTTCTTATTTAATATAATCTTGAAGGTTATTAAATACATGAACCTCAGGGTTCGACA
Organism: Diploptera punctata; assembly: GCA_030220185.1. Taxonomy (NCBI): domain Eukaryota; kingdom Metazoa; phylum Arthropoda; class Insecta; order Blattodea; family Blaberidae; genus Diploptera; species Diploptera punctata. Next base: position 1,549,425 of record JASPKZ010010686.1, on the reverse strand, counting down.
GTTCCAGTTAATAATAATAATAATAATAATAATAATAATAATAATAATAACTCAGTAATAGTAAAATTATGTAATAGTGGTAATAGTAGAAGTAATAATAATAGTAATAATAATAATAATAATAATAGTAATAAAGTAATAATAATAGTAATTTTAAGAGTAATAATAATACATTTTAATATTTCATAATAAAAATATTTTTCAAGATATGCTATAGAGGTATAATTAAAGTAATCGCCGTTTTATATATACTTTGTTTTAAAGTTTTGTTTTTAGATAATTTGGAACGACAATAGTCCCTGTAATGCATATGAGTATGCGTTTCAAGAGTTGAGGTTACGTTTAATCTCTTCCTGCGTCTCATTTCATTTTGTAATATTTTTTGTTCCTATGTAGTTGAATTCTGCCAATTCTTGAAAGTAGTCTTCATTTGTTTATCAGTTATTCGCATTTATTTCTACGTGTCACTATAATTATATTTTATCTTGCTGATATTCCTCCCAATCCCAGTTCCTTTTGTTTTACTGATATTTCTCTCAGTCCCATAAAGATGAAATAATTATCAACGCACTAGAAAATAAAAATCACTTTTGCCAGTTGGAAGGACTGTGTATCATGTTGAAAAAAAAGGAATAATTCACACCAGATTGTCATCTCTGGTCAAGTATAAGGTAGAGTACAGTGTGTTTATGCTCCCAGGTATTTCTATATGGGAGGTTGTGCATCGGTGAGCAATCGTGCCTTTACTATCACGCTATGTGTCAGACCTAGCGTTCCGCCCCTTTCACAATATTATTTTATAATATTACGCAAGTTTATTTAATGCATCCTCTTAATTAACTTGTATAAACTTTCATTGTCGGCATGTTTTAAAAATGTTACTTTATACTTCACAAGATATGATACATATCTGACAACTGAGAAGTCCTAACGGACTTGTGTTAGACCGCTCGCCTTTGATTCCAAGATTCGCCGGCGGGATCAACGATTGTTTTTCAGACCTGTTGACCTGTTCCAAACCTCCTCAAAGTACATAGTAATATTCTGTTTATTTCTTCGATGCATCGTAATCTGTTATTAGCTAATTCCGAAGTATTGTACCTATCAAGAATGGTCCAATTAAACATTGGAAATTGTCAACAACTGTATGCCGAACTTATCTTGAAATTTCTCCCAGAGAACCGTTGTGATGAGCCAAGGTTGTGACAAAAAAAATTATCTGCTGTTTTTAACTACAAGGCATTAAAATCCAGCGCCAAATCTCTCATTTAAACTACGGGGACTTGATGGATTGGATTACCCTCACAATCTACCGTCCGCGCCGAGCCCCACCTATATCCACTCCGCTCAATTCAAGCAGGAACACCCAGTGGTTACAATTGCTGAATTGTATCTTCAATTTCTGTGTCCTGTAGTTAAAAGCGACAGATTTTGAATACGGCCTCGGTACATCATGAGAGCTTATTTAGGAAAAATTTCAAGGTACGTTTCGGCATGCAATAGTTGACAGTTCCGTTGTTAGTATATACCGGTACATATATAAATATAGGGTCTACATATATAAAGTAGTGTAACAGTGAGCTATATGGGCTTTATATGAGGCCAGATATAATAACAGTTAAGTCTCGTAGACCGCGATGGGCAGGACATGTGGCACGAATGGGAATGAAAGAGGTGCAAGGAAGCTTCTAGCAGGAAAACCAGTAGAGGGAAAACGCCCAGTTGGTAGACCAAGAATGAGGTGGATAATAACATTAACCGTGATTTGAGGTAAGTAGATTATACAGGGAATGATTGGAAAATATTAGCTCGGATATGGATGTGTGGAGAGATTATGTCCGCTCGGTCATGAACCGACGGGTTCGATAGTGCCAGTGATATATATATCCATAATAATTCTGTCCGAAGGCAGGTCCTTCACTGCAAACATAGCATTTTCATGCTATGCTTGCAGCTTTACTAGGGAATTGTGTAGGTGTGGTAGCTTCCCGTTGCTTTCCACACCGGTGAAGGATGATGATGATAATGATAATGGTAAGGATGATGGCCATATGATTTCGGGGACCGTTTCGGCCTTAAAGTTTTCCTGACATTTGTCTTACAGGCGAGGAAAAAACCCGATAAAAACCTCACCCAGAAAAACTGCCCCGACCGGTGATCGAACCCGGGCCCGCTGCGTGACAAGGCAGCACGCTACCTCGAGACCACAGCGGTGGAGATATATATATATATATATATATATATATATATATATATATATATGGGTGTGTGTGTGTGAGTGTGTTTGTGTGTGTGTTTAATGCTCTGCCGACAGCAATGTTTGTTTACTGTATTACGGAAACCACACGGTATATAGTAATCGATTAAGAAACGTGGAAATTGACTATTTAAAAATAAGTTCAATATTGTCGAAAATGAACAAAATCCCACGTCAGCAATTGAGAAAAAGGATGGATGCAGAGGAAACAATCACCAAACGAATTGAACAGTAATCATTAAGAAAATTTTGGACTTGTTATAAGAATAAGAAATTATATATGGTTGATGATCTTCAATTGACAACATACAGGTAGAGCAAAGAGAGGAAGACCAGGATCTAAGACGAAGGAAAATGTGCTAGTAGAAATAATTGGAAAGCAGTCTCAGCCGAAGAAACCCTATAATGTATAAAATAGTGTTATAATGTTTAATCTGTGAAATGGAATCTAGCGAGGCCAAAACCTTAATATGAAGACGACGAAGAAGAAGCAGATTACTAAGGCACGTTCATTATATAACTTAACTAGAAAGAAAATTTTTCATCTCCGTCTGGTATTTTAACCCAAGTTATCCAGTTTTACGTGCTGGCGTCAACTATTTACGCACATCTTCCGGAACAAACAAATTCATCTATCTTTAATCCCCTTCTGAAAAGAAGCTACTTATGCGCATTCCGGGATTAAAAACAGAACAACTTGTTCTTGCTCCGGGAGATGTGCTTAATTAGCTCAGTGACCGAGCGCTCAGCTCGTAAAGCTGGAGATACTGGGTCTAATCCCGGCTAAAGTACACATTTATCATTGTAGTTGTGTTAAACGTGTCTACAGATGGCTTGTCTGGAATTATTAATTTCCATATAAAGTTCATTTAAATGTTAAAAGATTATTGAAAAATCTTGAAATTAATTCTTGTAATAGGTTCTAAGTTGTATTCAAGGTGGATTTAGTTATATGAAAAAATAATTGTTTTACGAAAAATGTTGAAACAAATTTTTGTAATATGTTCTAAGCTGTATTCAGGCCAGTTTTAGTTATGTGCAAAAAGTTGTTCATGGTCTACATAAACTTGAATTTGGCCCTGCAGCTTAACAAGCATTCACGCGCAATACGTTTAATACAGATATAAAAATATCAATAATAGTGAAAGTTTGCATACTTCAGACAGAAGACAGCAGGTCACGTGTGCCCATGGGTCATCCACAGATGATTATTTGCACTTCTTATCAACATTTAAGAAAAAATGCAAGTTATTTTTTTAAATCTAAATGTTACCTACTTTCCCTTTTAGACATTTAGTTGACTGATTTATTAGATCATGCGAATTTACGTTTGAAGTATGTAGTATATTTTATTTTAGAAATACAAATGATGCCAGGTTATGTAAAAAAATTGAGCACACAATTAACTAAGTAACTCTAAGTAACTCACTGAAACCATCGAACACGTGGGTTGATGACCCCATGGATATAAACTCTCCATACGTCCCTATCATGCGCTATTGTTTTAAAATCATCCCCTGTATAATCTAATTCCCTCAAATCAAGATTAATGTTATTATCCCACCTCGTTAATGGTCTACCAATTGGATTTTTTCCCTCTGGTTTTCTTACAAGAAGCTTCCATGTCGCTCTTTCATTCCCCGTTCGTGCTACATGTCCTACCCATCGCAGTCTACTATACTTAATTGTTCTTATTATATCTGGTTTCCTATAAAGATCATGTATCTCACTGTAATGAAGTCTTCTGCATTAATCTTTGGCATGGATTCCCTTGAAGTAGTCCCCGCCCGGAGAACCGAATGAGGGTCTAATTTACCTCCGGAAAATTTCGCCCCAGTGGAACTCATGTCTGTCTTCCTTGAGGGTTATATTTTTACGGTGAAAGATCGTCACTCTTTCGACCAAGATATTTTTTTCGTCTGACTTATCGTCTTCGACCTGTCCGACATGGTAACCCTTCCGGTAGCAATGTTACCACCGGCATAGCTATCGAGTCATCTAAGCTCCCAAGCCATTCCACCACAACAGCTGTTTGCATGTAATAGTTAATACGTATAGATAATATATAGTATAATATAATATAAGTCCCGCGCCGTAGCCGAGCGGTTAAGGTAGGAAGCCTTGGCGCAGAGCTACGGGACTTGCGCTGGTTCGAGTCTCCATGGGGGAAGAAATTTTCTCATGGTATTTCGGCCAGTATGGGACCGGTGCCCACCCAGCATCGTGAGGCAATTGGGTAGCTACAATAAGTAGCGGCTCCAGGTTGAGGAACCAGCTATAACGGCTGGGGGACTCGACATGCTAACCACATGTCACCCCTACACTGGCTGTTGATCATCTACCTCTGTGATTGACACATGTGGATGTGAAGGGCCAGCAGCCGGCTGGTAAAAGGGCAACCGCTGAAAAGTGGAAAGACCCTAAATCGGAATAATATAATATAATATATGGGCCACGCCGTAGCGTAGTGGTTAAGGCACTGCGCTACAAACCAGAAGGTCGAGGCTTCGTGTCCCTGTGGGGTCAGGATTTTTGAACTGACCCAAACCATCTGGCGGCACTATGGCCCTGGGGTCGACCCAGCCTCTAACGGAAATGAGTACCAGACACTTGTTCTGGGGGTAAAAGCCGCTGTCACACAGGGCTGACTACCCGGCTGACATCAAGTGCCGATTGTCCAGAAAAAGTGGGAGCCTTAACCTCCTACTACCCCAAGGGCCTCCTGAGGCCTGTAGTGGGATCACTTTTTACCTTTTTTATATAATATATATTAATTTATTATATGATATATAATAATTATGATACGATATATAATACAATAGTAATACCTACACGGTTTAGGCTTATTTACTAGACTGTTCTGGCTGTTTCCATCTTTTCTTTGGTCTTCCCAAACTTCTTGTTCCTCGTGGTGAATAGTTGTATGCTGCTTTTGGTATTCTATTCTCAGTCATCCTTGCTAAGTGTTCTTTCCAGTTTGTTCTCTATTTCACTATTGTTGTGTTTAATTCCTCTACTTTTAGTTGTTGTCTTATTTCTGTGTTGTTTTTTTTTTGTCTGTTCTTTGATATCCTGCTATTGGTCTGAGGAATTCCATTTCAGCAGCTTGTATACTGGCAGATTGTTGTGTTGTCACTGTCCATGTTTCGGATCCATAAGTAATAATAGGAACTGCCATTGTCTTGTATAATTTCATTATAGAGTCTTTCCTGGCTTTATTTTTCATAGTTCTTTTTAGTGTTCCTGTTATATAATAAGCCTAAACCGTGACGAAGAAGAAGGAGGAGGAGTTAATACCTGCATACCAAAGCCAGGATTTAAAACAAAAATCTTCAGCTTTTTGAGTTAGCTTACCAACAATTGTTCTACTTAGGTAATCCAGGAATTCACTAATAATGGTGTACGGAAATTTCAAATAAGGAAAAATTGTAACATAGTGGTAAGTGCGCCAACGTGTAGCTGGAGACATGGGTTCAAATCCAGGTTTAGGGAAAAAAGTATGTTTATTTGTATTCACTGAAGTCCTTGTAATTTAATATCTATGAGCTTGAAGGATGTCCATCGGTGTAGTTTCGAAATGGCATCGCTGCCTCATGTATAGCGGATCTGGGTGTGATCTCTAGTCGGGAAATGTTTCCTGGGTCATGGTATTTTTTCTGAGTTCTACCTCACCTATAAGACAAATGTCAGCAAACGTTAAGACCCAAATGGTCCCCAAAGGATTTGCGCATCATAATCACCATTATCATAAGTAATGCCATGAGTGATTTCCAATTTATCTAGAGAATTTGGAAATCAAGAGTGGCATTTGTTAGGACTATTTAACGAATAAAATCATTATTTAACTGTAGTTATTTTAAAATAGTTATATATTTATTGTAAACGGCGATGTTTGAAAACAAATTACAAACGATAGGTACGCTTCATCTGCTTCTTTTGTTTATCACTGCAACCAGATCATACTATTTATTGCCAAAGGAACGCAATATTGTAAGAATGCTCTCTAGTGGAGAAATAATGAAACACATCAAACTGTATATTAATTCATTTCTGATGCCGTATGATGTAAATATGACAATTATATTTTTCTGGATTATTACCTGGGAAAAAATACATTTAACAAAGTGCAAACAGTGGTTTCTTTTTTTGGTGGTATAATAAATTGCTACAAATGTTTTTATATTTACTCCTGCACGAGCTATGTGTTGACATCTATGCACTATATATACAATCTGGTAGCCGTATTTCTTATGGGCTCAGTCACTGCAAAATAATGGTCAGACCTGTTCAGAATATTAAAAAGGAGGAGCTTTCTTTAATATGGTAATTATAACACTGATAAATATTTCGTGAAACACGACTCTGATTGGTTGTAAAACAGAAATCATTGAAACGTGATTGGTCATTGACTCCCATTTGTGGCATGAGTTAAATAGTCATATTAATCATGTTTATTAGGAATGTGTGAGTGAATTTCTAAGAAAAAATGGAAGAGTGGCCCTAAGAAAGTACTTTGTCAATTAAATATATATATATATATATATATATATATATGTGTCCACCGCTGTGCTCTCGAGGTAGCGTGCTGCCTTGTCACGCAGCGGGCCCGGGTTCGATTCCCGGTCGGGACAGGCTCCTGGGTGAGGTTTTTCTGGGGTTTTTCCTTACCTGTAATACAAATGTCAGGAAGATTAGGGCCCAATGGTCCCCCCAGAATCATCCGGCCATCATCATCATCATCATCCTTATCATTATCATCATGATCCTTCACCGGTGTGGAAAACAACGGGAAGTTACCACACTTATAATTCCCTAGTAAATCTGCAAAATGTCAGGGAAAAGATGATGAACATTTTATAATCTTTCTTGTTATTGTTTGTTATTGTTTGTTTTCTCCAGTTATTATTGGCTATTGAAAAATTTCAAAAGCCACTGCATTTAAATAAATAAATAATTCTACCAGTTATATTATACGGATGCGAAACATAGACTTTTACTTTAAGGGAGGAAAAGAGATTACGAGTATTTGAGAATAAAGTTCTTAGAAAAATGTTTGTACCAAAGAGAGATGAACAGACAAGCGAATGGAGAAGACTTCGTAACAATAAACTAGATGGTCTTTATAGGAAGCCAGAATTGAGAACAGTTAAGTCTCATAGACTGCGATGGGCAGGACACGTGGCACGAATGGGAAATGAAAGATGTACATGGAAGGTTTTTGTAGGAAAACCAGAGGGAGAACTCCCAGTTGGTAGACCAAGAATGAGGTGGGAGAATAACATTAACTATGATTTGAGGGAAGTAGATTATAAGGGGATGATTTGAAAACATTAGCTCAGGATCGGGATTTATGGAGAAATATGTCTGCGCGGCCATGAACCTATGGGTTCGATAGTGCCAGTGTGTTAGTTAAATCCTACAGATGTAAGAACTTCGTTACTGGTTGGATTTTTAAGGACATAAAATATTGAGTATGGCTTCCTTCGAAAGCCGTTTGCCCCGTATCGTATATTTACATCCGGTAAATGATTCTCAAACCTGAAATGTGAAAACGGCCATATTTGAATTCCGAAGCAAATTACTTAAAATCGTCGTTAACTAAAATATCACTTTGTTACAAATCGGAAGACTGCGGTCCAATTTCCGATGTGGTCACGTATTTTAAACTGGATTAGACTTTCTAATGGCATCAAGGTCCTGGTTTGAACTTGGCCTATAATGGAAATGAGTACCAGAGTTATGCATGAGGTAAAGGCAACCATCCCGCAGAGCTGACAACCGACCGATGTCTTGTGCGTATTGTCTAGAATGGCGAAAGCCTTAACGTATTGCTAGCCTAAGAGCTCCTATGCCTTTTATTTCTATAATTTTACCTTTTTTACGGGTATATACACTGTGAATTAAACTCCATGGCGCGACAGGCCTAGTATCCCTTGGCTTATCAGCTGGCAGCTTGCCTCACATCCACGTGTTAATCATCAGTCAGTAAAGGGGTGATGTGTGTTCATCATATCGGTTCTCACAGCAGTCACAGGTACTTTACTCAAACTTGTTCCACTACTTATTGTAAGCCAATGTACATACCGTCCCGCGTGGAAACACTCCCTAGCGTGAGTTTTTAACCAACCTAATTTACTTATGCCTATTTATCTACAGATGTCAACGAGTGACAAGTGGTTAGCAAGTTAGCACATCACATCAATGAGACATCTAGTAGGCAACTATCATATTACTTGGATGGATGAATGTCGGTTAAATTTTGCGCAACTTTTTATTCAGACTTGCGGTTATTTAAGAGCCTGAAAAATTTAGATTCGGCAAGCTAGCGGACCAGATGACATCAATTCAGAACTAATTAAATATGCAGATATATTTTTTAAATTAAGATTCTTGAATTTTCTTAATATGTGTTGGGAGAATCATGATATACCAGCAACATGGAGGCAAGGTATAGTAAAACCAATTTACAAAAAAGGAGAAAGAAACCAACCATCTAATTACAGAGGCATTACCCTCCTAAATAGTGGATATAAAATATATGCTAGAATAATAGCAAAACGAATACAACGAATTACTGAAGTAACACTAGCAGAAGAACAAAATGGGTTCCGAAAAGGAAGATCTTGTACCGATGGAGTATTTTCCCTGAATCAGATAATAAACAAAAGACAAAAGGCTTAAAGTCACTCTCGGAGAACTTCTCCTTTGAACCTCACGATGCTGGGTAAATGCTTTATTATTCGCTGACGATGTTGTACTGTTAGCAGAATCTGAAAATGAGCTCCAAATGTTAGCATATAAATTTAAATTAATAGCCAATAGATATAATTGTAAAATATCAATAAATAAGTCAAAAGTAATGGCATTTATTGGTAAATATGGAATTAGATCAAAAATTGTACTGGATAACAAAATAAGAGAACAAGTATCACATTTCCGATATTTAGGATGTGATATAACTTATAGAGAAAATAAAGATATAGAAAATAAAGTAAATAAATTTCAGGCTATTTGTGGAACCATATAAAGAACCTTAGGTCGGAAAACAAGGAAAGATACGAAACTTAAATTATATAAAACAATGGCTGTTCCTTTGTTGTTGTATGGAAGTGAAAATTGGATAATGAAATCAAGGGATAAAAGCAGGATACAGACTGCGGAAGTGCTGTTTTTACGTAATGTGAAAGGATGCACAAGAGCGGATAGAATAAGGAATGAAACTATACGAGAAGAATTAAATATATATAAAATTGAAGATAAAATCAGCGAAAATAATAAGAAATGGACAGAACACTTAATGAGAATGAACAACGAAAGAATACCAAAAAGAACCTTCCTGTATAATCCCAGAGGAACAAGAGATGTTGGCCGACCACGCAGAAGATGGACTCCACGTTTAACTTCGCCGGAACAGGCTGCATAGCCTAAACCTTGTAGTAGAAGAAGAAGAAGAAGAAGAAGAAAAAAAAAACACTGTTTGCACTTTCTTAAACGTATTATTTCCCAGGAGTTTACGTTCCAGAAATATATAATTGACATATTTACATCATAGGACATCAGAAATGAATTTATATGTTGGTTATAAACAGTTTGATTTGTTTAATTGTTTTTCCACTAGGGTGCATTCTTACAATATTGCGATCCTTTGGCAATAAATAATATGATCTGGTTGCAGCGATGAACAAATTAAGTATAACACAAATGTTTCTAATTTATTTTCAAACATCGCCGTTTACATTAAATATGTAAATATTTTTACATAACTATATTTAAATAATGATTTGTGAGTAAACAGCTTAATTTTATTCGTTAAATAGTCCTAAAAAATGTCACTCTTGATTTTCAAATTCTGTAAATAAATTCACTCCTCACTTCGTGATTCGTGATAATCTGGAAATTATTCGTGGCATTACTTATGATAAATTACGAATGTTATCATGTTCAATTACCTATGTTTTTCTTGTAGGTGTACAACTATAACATTAAACCTGTTTTATCAATATTGCAAAACATGCACTTGTTCCTAGAATGTTCCTAGAATATGTGTATAATTATTATAATATTCATAAAGGTTCCGGTTGTCTTTAAATTTCTACCTTTGCTTCTAATCGCCCCGTAACTTATTTATCAGAATGGCAGATAACTAAATAATTTATACGTTAAAAATGTTTTCGCAGAGCTTTCTAAATTCTGAGCAGATGGTTATGAATTTTATTTTACACTCATTATTTTTGTTCTTGTTTATACAAGGGCTATTCAATAAAGGATTTTTTTCATCATTCCTTTATTAATCCTCCGAATATCGATGGTGCTTCTCAAATGATTTTATTTTGAATGCAATGCACTTATTCCAGTGTTTCTTCCAATCTACAAAGAGATACTGAAAACCATTTATTTTTACAGGTCTTTCAATATGTCTCGGCTTCCTTCACTAGCTGCTGAAAATGAAAAACTCCTCCCACAAAGGCATTTCTTAATGATAACGATTAGAAAAAAGTATAGGGTAGAGGGACGCATTTTTGCAAGATATCCAGGAACAACATTTGCGATATGCACCCTCGAATAATTATCGTAGTACATCATCCAACTTATTACAAGCAAATGTCGCATTTTGCGCTTAGAAAGTTATCAGGAGGCTCTGTAGTATTGCCCAGTTATTTTTATTTTTGCGTGTAAGTACGACACGCCGATAAAACCATTCAATTAATATAAAAACATGAGAAGACCTTAACTTTCCCAGCAGATGAAACCACTTTTACTTTTTTAGGGTTTGATGATGAACTCAACAATCTGCCAGAATACAAGCTGCTGAAATGAGATTCCTCAGACCAATAGCAGGATATCAAAGAACAAACAAAAAACGTAACACAGAAATAAGACAACAACTAAAAGTAGAGGAATTAAACACAACAATAGAGAAATAGAGAACAAACTGGAAAGAACACTTGGCAAGGATGACTGAGAATAGAATACCAAAAGCAGCATACAGCTATTCACCACGAGGAAGAAGAAGTTTGGGAAGACCAAAGAAAAGATGGCAAGAGCAGCAATTTGGAGCCGGAACAGGATAGTAAATAAGCCTAAACCGTGAAGAAGAAGAAGAAGAAGAAGAAAAAAAAAAGAAGAAGAAGAAAGAGAAGAACAAAAAGAAGAAGATGATGATCAAGGAGATTTCCAGACAAAGCTTTGCTATTTACACTCATGAATATATGTTGAGACGAAAACAGAATATCAAACCAGCATATTGTTCATCGCGTAGCAGCTCCGTTATAGCCGTAGGCGGTAATATACATATTTCGACTTATACACCATTCACATGCACGAACTGGGAGGGATGGCCATGTGTACATCGTACACCAATATATTACCTGTTAAATACCTATACTGACTAAAAAATTGATCATTCTTTATTGAACAGTCCTCGTAGTACAGTGTTTTGTCCCGAAAAATGTTGGTTTTGTAATGTCCATCTCATCAATATCATTTTAAAATACATAATTTGCAATATGGTACTTAAACTATTAAATTTCTTAATTAAATAAAAATAAAATGTAGTTTTATTTGATTTTCATATTTATTATATAATTCAGTGACAGCTGTTTCGATACACTGTACCTTCTTCAGACATGTTATTCATAATTTGTTAACATGTCTGAAGAAGGTGCAGTGTACCGAAACAGCTGTCACTGAATTATATAATAAATATGAAAATCAAATAAAACTACATTTTATTTTTATTTAATTAATAAATATGGATTTTCATCAAGTAAACACCAACTCAAATGATTATTAAATTTCTATTTAAACTGGGAGGAAACTGTCCTAGTACTACGACCTATCTATGGAATGCATGGAGAGAAAACTACTCAACGGTGTTTTATGTAGCCTGTCATTGTGCTCCTAGTTTTGATAAATAATAATCTAACATTCACATATGACTCATACTGACATTTTAATGGCCCAGGGCCTCGAAGAGGGGGTTATAACCCTCCCTATGTCTCTATTCTCATCGAAGTTGACACATTCAGACTCGGAATCATGAGGAAGTACATGAATGTGCCTCATTAGATCACGGTAAGCTCATATTTTGAACATCTATGGTATGTTAAACAAGATTATTTTACCCAACATGAAATGATGTGAAGGGTGATATGAAATGAATAAACGAAGATGATATGTTGGGGGAGGGAAGAGGATTGGAGAGTGTTAGTGTGATGAAATTCGGAACACGGGAGCACCCCGACAAATTTCGGTATGGTCTACCGCCAATATCCCTCCGAAAGCGCCTGGATTCGAACCTGCGTTTGGGGCAGCCACGCTTCCACAGAAATTGCTGTCTTTAAACTAAGACAAAATGTTATTTTCTTACATGTTTTGATTTCTGTGACTATTTAACTCACGCCCCGAATGGGAGTTAATGACCAATCATTTTTCAATAAATTTTATTTTACAACCAATAAGAGTCTTGTTTCACCTCACCCTTTACCCAATTCTCTTAACCACCTCCTTCTCTTTTGATAAAGAAAGCTCCTTTTTAATATTCTGAAAAGATTAAAGCATTATTTTGAAGTGACTGGCTCTCCAAGAAAGCTGCCAGGTTTGAATGTACAAATTGACAGACACAGGATTCGGCTGCGCTTCAAATGAAGATATAGACGATATAATCCCGCAATCTAAGCCTACAACACTCACAGTAATAGGGAATATATTTGGAGCCTGTTAAAAAAAATTGTCAACAACGAAATTACGTATATTGCGATCCTATTTGAAGTTTCCCACTCCAGATGACAATAAATAATATTGTATTTTCAAGTTGCACTGGATAAACAAATGAAACATAACCAAACAATTCTGATTTGTTTTCAAACATTACCATTTCCGTTAAATATATATTGTAAGCCCTTGTTTACCTCAACGAGATTTAAGCTCTCTCCCCCTACTGGGAAGAAATTGAACCATACTAATTTAGTTACACTTGTTTTAGTATAGATGCCATTGAAGAGGCCCGCGGTCAGTGTTCCCCCTCATAGTGACATCTAGGAACTCAAGGTAGTACTAGGACGGGATAATTCGATACATTTTGCTTAGAGGTCTTTTTATTCAGGCTTAAGGATCTTTTACGAGCCTGAAAATCTTCAGACTCAGGACCCACGACTTAAAGTCCTTCCCGGAGGACTTGCTACTTGGATTTTTCAATCCTAAAAAAATCCATCGACCCCGGCCGGCTTTGAACTCGCGTCTCTCGGGACCAGAGGCAAGGAGCATAACCACTAGTCCACCGCGACCGATAAATATTTTAAAGTAACTATATTTAAATAACGCTTTTTGAATAAGCAGCTTAATTTTATTCGTTAAATAGTCATAACAAATGCCACTCTTGATTTCCAAATCCCCTAGATAAATTCACTCGTCACTTCGTAACTTCGAGAATTTATCGATGATTTGGAAAGCACCCATCACATTACTTAAGATAATTACCAGATCTTTAAGAGACAAATCTACCGATGTAGTAAGTTACGTTCTATATTTGTTAGGTTTACTTTGTTCCGATTTTGTATCAAACGCTAACAGTAAACACTAGACAAGAACTAACCTAGAGAGAACGTATTTCAAAAGAAACAGTGTTACCGATGCATAAATCATCCCTCTGTGTTTATGTTCTCGAGATGTTTTAATGTCTCCAAGTATACATCACTAAATAGAAACTAAATTCGCTGTCGAATACATCATCGAAATAATAGTTACGAACCGTGAGAATTAAGCTATGGATTAAAATATTATAGTAGAATAAACCCCATATTAGAAATACGTGTTTTTCTTGGTAGTAGGACAGATACATATAGGGTACTGCCTTCTGATATCTTTACCTGGACATTTTACTACAAAAACGTGATTCAGTTCAGTGAGAGGTTGCACGATCGCTCGCCTTCTCTCTCTGTACAGTCCGATCTATTAAAAAGCGGAAGTTATTTCTCCACACTCAACTTCTTAACAGTAAAAAATTATCGCCTTATTGTTCTCACGAATGTGTCGTAGGGAAATAATTATAGTGAAGATGTTTTAAATGTTCTTGCTAATTCTGAAAGAATGTAGCTTTTTGTATTTTTTACAAATCTGCATCGCTCCTGCTTAATACGAAAAGTGATCATGACTGTTATTTATTCCGTTCCATTAATTTAGTTTAACCTCTCCCCGTATAGATAGTTTTTACATGCCACCCGGACCTTATAGTGGCACAACCTCTCGGGAGACGGATCTTGAACTATGGATCACACATTCTTTTTCTTTTTGACCTCACAAGGACATGGAGGGCCTCCCCGAATGGGTAATCAGCTAATATGTCAGGGCCTCCTCCGAGACATCACAATATTAATATGAAAAACACACACACATTCATACTTTACATGGTGAATATGATAATGATGACAGATGATGTTCGGGGACTGTTTGGGCCTTAAAATATACTGACATTTTAAATTATAAATTGTATAAGGTAAACTTACTAGTAATAGATACTACATTAGTAATTCACACTTTTACACCAAAGTATAGGCCTAATAGTAGTAGTAGTAGTAGGACTTTATTAGACAAAAAAGTAAGATATTTACAATATTATTTACAAATATGGGTCGCACGGGCAGTAAGCCGTACGTGCTGTTGACAGTCCGTTACAATAAAGTAATAATTGGTACTAGTGTAAAGAAAAATAAACAAAAACAGCAATAACATTACAATTACATAGAGAAAACACAATAAAAATATTACAATTAAATAATAACACAATAGCATTATACACTAAAAACATTAACATTACAATTACATAAAGAAAACACAATAATATTACAATTAAGTAATAACACAATAGCAATAACATTACAATTACATAAAGAAAACACAATAATAATATTACAATTAAATAATAACACAATAGCATTATACACTAAAAACATTAACATTACAATTACATAAAGAAAACACAAAACACAATAAAAATATTACAATTAAATAATAACACAATAGCATTATACACTAAAAACATTAACATTACAATTACATAAAGAAAACACAATAATATTACAATTAAGTAATAACACAATAGCAATAACATTACAATTACATAAAGAAAACACAATAATAATATTACAATTAAATAATAACACAATAGCATTATACACTAAAAACATTAACATTACAATTACATAAAGAAAACACAATAATATTACAATTAGGTAATAACACAATAGCATTATACACTAAAAAAACATTAACATTACAATTACATAAAGAAAACGCATTAATATTACAATTAAATAATAACACAACAGCATTATACACTAATTAATTTATATATAATTGTTAATAATTAATGGTATTGCATTTTGATAACATGTATTTATTCATGAATGAGTGTTGTCCTTATTTTTCGCGTTTTGTCCAGAACTGAAGTTCTCGCGGGAAGTGCTCAGTTGAACTGATCATGGTGGTGTAGACCATACCCTCTAGGAGCTACTACGCTCCAGTTCAACTGTTCACTTCCTATGAGAATTTTATTTATTACATTTTAGTGTGAAAGTGCCATTACTAATGCAGTGTCTATTACCATAACGTTTACCTTACATATGTTTTGTGTGTTTTTTTTTAGTATCTGTCTGTTTACGCTCTTGAAGCAGCAATTTTATTTCTTCGGAACCAAACTTGTCCTATAACAATAAATTAAGATAAGTGTGATCGAGTTTGTTAATCAGCAAAATATGACCGTTAGGAGTGGGGGTTAACCTGAATTGAAAATTAAAAACAAAAACCTGTAGCGGCGGTAATTTTCAACAAAATTTGGTGTGTACCATTGAAATATAACGAGAGAAGTGTTCTAAAAACCAGCGAAATCCTGTTTGTTTTCTCGCAACGAAACTGTGTGCATACGATTTAAAAAATAGTTATTATTTAGTAAACCAACAAAATCGAATCTTAAATTGTACTTACTGAGGAATTCGCTACGTTAACGCAATTATTCTCTCACGTAAGTTTGATTTATTTCTGCATTCCAATTTAGACCACCATATTCCACTACTTGAAGCCCCTTAGCCTTTCCATCCTAAAAAAATCTTTCTTAGCCTTTTCCATCCTAAAAAATCTTTTGGCCCGGCCGAGTTTCAACGTGCGACCTTCCAGACCAGAGGCAAGGAACGATTATTTATATATATTTTTTTATCATTTCCAGGGAGGGAACGCTCAGTAGGTAGGCCAAGAATGAGATAGGAGAATAAAATTCACTATGATTCGAGGGAGATTAAACATACGGGATGGTTGGAAAACATTAGCTCAGATAGGGATGTATCAAGAGCTTATGTCCACGCGACCATGAACCTCCGGGCTCGATATTGCCAATGAGTTAGTTGGCTATATCGTTTATTATATTTATTTATTTATTTATATACAGATTTTTAATGTTTACACACCTTTCTGTGCCTAAAGTTTTATTTTCTTTCTCCACTCGTCTCTCTCCATCCACTCTATGTCCACCAGTCCTCTTGTTCTCATTCCAGTTCTTATTTCTTGCATCCACGAGTATGTTATTAAATTAGTTGTAGGGCCAATTTATTTAGTAATTGTTAATAACTTATTTATGTAATTTAGTTCTGGAAAAGTGGATTACAATACCTTTTGGTATGAATTTCATCAAGTAAAAATTATTATTATTATTATTGCTATTGCTATTATTATTATTATTATTATTATTATTATTATTATTATTATTATTATTATTATCATCATCATCATCATTATCATTATATTGAGGAGCAAACCCTCTACTTGTTCCGGTGAAATACCCCGTCGAGGGATAAAATAAGATGAAAACCTTATTATTTACGATCTGTAATATACATAGATTCCGGCACCATTATCGGAGCAAATGAAATGAAATAAAATTAATGACACGAATATGAAAAGGAATTGAATTATATTTTTAAGGTTAAAACGGGAGAAAAGCCGAAAAAAAACTTGCCCTGGCTCTGATGCTTCCACCACGAACCCCAAACTGTGTGACCGAGACACGAACTCAGGGCGCTGACGTAGATGGCGAGTGACTAACTACTTGCGTCACTTAGCCGCCTACATTAAGAAGTACTGTATTTGTTTCGATTTTACATGCTTCAAGTTCAAATTGAAGTAGTATATATCAAATACGTGATTAATGTATTGCCCTGATTTTCTGCACTCCTTCAAACTCATCCAATGGAAGAAAGTGTATTAAATCAGATTATTCGAACAAAAAGTATTGTGACGAATTGCATTACCATGTATAATCTAATTATTGAGATAATTACTTCATTCATAATTGGAGAAAGAGATTCCAAACATTTTACCGGTAAACGATGCAAGTAAGCAGTGTTTGGATAGTGCCTATTACATTAGTTAAACAGCATTCCTTGACATTAATTGATGCAATTCGTTTACGTAAATCTGCCAACTTAAATCAGGAAACTATTGTTCTCACTTTTCGTTAAGTTTGTAAAAAGTGGAAATGCTTTCGTTTTTCATACCAAGATTTCTCTTTCATTTAATCCTTGTAACATTTTTATGTTAATTTTTTTGTTACCGGATATTCATTACATTTGTTTACAGTGAAGATACGTGGACTATCTCTCTTACTATTACACGAAACCTGACTTTTATTAAATACAAACCAAGCTTGTCTCATACAAGCTCCTAATTGGCGGACTCTGTAGCTGGGCCCTAGTTTTACAGACAATTTCATCTTTCTTTAAGCATACCACTCGTAGGATAACCATACTTATTAATACTTTTAAATTACAACTAATCTTTCTTTTCTTTTAATATGAACAACTGATCATGACAGGACTGGGAACGTGCTCTACAGCATACAAATCTTAGGTTCAAGCTAACTACAAGACAGCTATATAATTCGTAATAATCAGACATCAAGATGTTAACTAAAAACCAATGTAATTAAAAATCGCATGAAAAATCAAACAATACAATTAGCTGTCGAACTTGAATACAAACATAATAAATAGAAAATAACAATGAACAGTCGTTAATTGCCTTCTGGCGGTACTATGGCCCTGGGGTCGACTCAGCCTCTAACGGAAATGAGTACCAGACGCTTGTTCTGGGGGTAAAGGCGGCCGTCACGCAGGGCTGACAACCCGGCTGACATCAAGTGCCGATTGTCCAGAAATAGTGGGAGCCTTAACCTCCTACTGCCCCAAGGGCCTCCTGAGGCCTGTAGTGGGATTACTTTACTTTACAGTCGTTAATTGAACAAAGTATACAACATAGTAATTTCTTACACTATATTCACTATCGTACTTAAAGTCTTCATTCGTTCAAACAAAATACGTTTTCTTGAACAGCTTCTTGACGAAAAAGAAAACGGAACAGTCCTCAGCCAGGGGATCTTTCCTCGATCCCCGGCGACCTTCCAGGAACCAAAGCTTAACTCCGACTGTTAATGATACCAGTCTCCGCGTCTCAGACTTAAACATCGGCGCACACCAAACAGCGCCGATGACGAAAGGAGGTGGAATAGTAGGGGTTGAGAAGAGAAGAAAAGAACACAGAAAACAGTCTTTGACAATCACAGAGGATAACAAAAATTACGTCAACGGCATCAAATTTTCGTCATCACGGCACAACAGTTTCGATATATGCAAGTGTTCTGAATAGTGTCCAATATTTGAAGGGTAATGGGGTAAAGTGTGTTAACTACAAAAAAATTATTTTGAGATGAACGGATTTTACAGTTTGAATAGTTTACCAAAATGCATTTGAATATTCAGATTTCCTTATCACTTGACAGTGTTCTTTAAAGTATTGTTAACCTAAAACCATAATATTTACAAGCTTTTAATTTGAAAGTTTAAGTGCGGCTATAAATGAGGTGGATGGAGTACAGAATGTGAGTTAACACAGTTTACTCCATTCTGAGTTCAAATCCGGACGAGGTCGATCGATTTTTCAGGATTTAAAAATCCTTCTGAAGGGAACTAAATCCAGGGGTCCCATCTCGTAGATTTATAGCACATAATAAAGATACTTCTGACCAACATGTGTTGGCCCTTTCACGCCCAAATTTGAGTTTCGACGCTGATGAAGGGAATAACAACACTTTTTCAATCCACCACGCCCATATTTACAGAATAAATAACAAAAAAGGGGGGAAATATATAAACGATGGCGCGTCCTATATCTTTAGTGTTTTATTGAAACAGTTGTATACGGATGGTCTAAGGAGTCAGTCATACTTTGGCGCAAAACTACGAAAGTGTGCTGGTTCGAGTCCCCATGAGGATCGAAATTTTCTCATGGAATTTCGGGTAATATGGAATCCACATCCATCCAGAATCGTGAGTAATTTGGGTAGATACAATAAGTAGCGCCTCCAGTTTGGGAATACAATCTATAATGACTGGGATTTTCGTCATTCTTATTACATGTTACACCTCACTGGGTGGAAAATCTTCTACCTCTGAAAATTACACCTAGGCTAGCAGCCGGGTGGTAGGCCTAGATCCATCTAGACCTATCATGCAATGAAACCCCAAAAATGCAAGTAATTGAAAATAGTGAATATTTTATATCACGAATATTGTTCTTGTATTTTATTGATAAGTTCGTTAAATGATCAAACTCTCTGAATCAAAAAATAATTTATGCCGCAGAAATTTCGTATACCCAAGCATTAGAAGTGTCCAGGTGCATCTTCTCTCTACCAGTCTCCTGAATTCGAAATTGTATACTTCAGAGAGATGCGAGAGATGAGAGGAAAGAGTGCTTGTTTTAACGTCGCTTGTCGCCGTTGGGATAACGGACACAACAAGAATTTTGTCGGAAACCAACGAGTCAGATCGAAAATCCCGTGACCTGTGTGTCGTTTTGACGATAGCAATATGTTTGGTTTATTTTAATTACATTTATTGAATATTTTACTCAGTAGAGGATACGCCATATTATGAAATAGGCTATAACTCAGAAGATACAGTGTTTCTAACCCTGTTTTATCGATTGCAACCTCCTCTATACAGTATTTTAATTTTTCGGAACATAATGCAAATCCACGTATTTTACACACGTCGCTTTTTACATGTATGTTTTTGGAAGCTCTAAATAACTACTCTCTGATCTAGTTGCTAGACTTTACATGTATTGAGCTCTTTGTTAAAAAGGGGGACAAACGTTGTATAAAAGAAAATGGATAAATATTCGTTGTATGACAATGACATTCTTATTGACATATGTTTTTTGTGTGGTATGTCTTTAATAGATTGCATTGGACAAATTAAATAGACTAGATCATGGATCCGTAATTCAACCGAGTAAAGCTTAAATCATCCATTTATGTTGTGACGTAATGAAGCATTTGATATGTGGTTACTGTTTAATACTCATTACTAGACCGTACTATATTGTTTTAGATTGTTGAATACATGTGAACTATTCATCTCGAACATCCTTCATTCAAAGCATATTGCGGCATTTTGAGGTCGTGCTCACGTAATTCATGACAGAATCAATATCAAGGGGGATACATTACATCGCCGCTCAGTGGAACATAGTGTTAATTACGCCTATTCCTGGACTAGATAAGACGTAAGCACATATTCCTACCTGTATAAATGTCCTAATTTATATTCCGTATTTACTAGTATTAACTTATGTCATATTCAATAACCTTTAGTGTCTCTGATTGTACACCCTTAGACAAAAAAATGAGTCATCTCTTAATTAATATTAATTGATTAATAACAATAACGATACATTCAATTTATATAGAACCAGCAATTACTCTAGTGTTTTGAGATCTATTGTTGATTCATGTTTAAGCGTTTAGGAAAGAAAGATGAATCAATATTTGCCTCTATGGGCCCGGGCAAAAGCTTTTTTGATTAATAACCTCGGATGTTATGAACTCTACGCTAGCATATACAACGGAAACAAAAGACGATCCAAAAGAAAACTGCACAAAGGGTTTGCAGTGCGTGGTTTATCAATATAAACTCTGCACAAATGGTACAGGCGAAGAACCACACTGACTGCTACCATTTGTACGGGATCGTCTTTTGTTTCCGTTGTATATACTAGAGTAAAGTTCACAACATCCAAGGTTATTAATCAAAAAGCTTTGCTCGGGCCCATAGGAGGCAAAGATTGATTCAACTTTCTTTCCTAAACACTTAAACATGAATCAACAATAGATCTCAAAACACCAGAGTAATTCCTGGTTCTATTTAAATTGAATGTACCGATCGGGGAACTTCGTTAGAACTCGCAGAAGCCTTATTCACATTAACACGCTTTCAGTAATTGTACTGTGGTGTTTACTAGTTAACGTAGTGCACATTCAAGTAACATAAAAGAGAGAGCTTGCCTTTGTGTGTTTCCGTGGTCGAGAGGTTAAACACACAACATCTGCGTTCGTAACCTCACGGGTTCGATTCCCGTTCTAATTTTTTTTTTACTGAATGTTAGGATAGCATTTCGCCTGTAATATAGTTTCATATTTAATTTTATATTTGAGTTTCATGGCTTTAATGCACACACAAAACACATAAATGAAAACCTTCTAATAATTAAATGAAGAAAGAAAATAATATCTTCTAAAATGAAACTTTAACAAAAACAAAATCAATATTGGGTGTATGAATCCTCAAGCATCTATTGCCACCCTCAATCTGCGGGACATTGATGCAATCAAATTTCTACAGGCACGTGGACGATCGGCTAGAGCATCCCAGGCGTCTTGAATTTGTGCCCATAAGCCATCTTCGTTTTTCGTGCATCTCCAGGCCAATTAGAGTTCATCTCTATTTTCATCTTAGCCCATACATTTTCGATTGGATTCAACCTGGTGAACAGCTAAATTTGATTTGCCTTCTCCTTTAACAATGAAATCAAATTTCGCTAAACGTATTTCAGAAAGCGGCCACAATTACAACAATATCGATAATACAATGTAAATTATACACAGAGAAAACAACAGACACGAAATTAACATTTTACAAGAAATCGAAATTATCAAGAAGGCCAAGAATACAAACATTCTCAACGAAAATGTGCCTAATAAGCAAAACCCTCTATTAGACATACAGTTAATTCAATACTACTACAACAACTCCAGAAAATGAAGCATGCATCGAAAAGCCTAGAGTGAAATCAAGGAAAATTGTAGATAGTTGAGGAAGACGGTAGTATACAAGGTAAAAATAAATAATAGTTTAAACAAACTAAACAACACGCTTTATTAGAAAACCGAACTAAAAAATGAAAAATAATTTTATAAAATTAAACTGGTCAACAAAAAATAATCTCCAACACATCTAGAATAAAACTAGAGTTATCTAAAAAAATAATTTTAATATCAAAAACGTGGGGTGCTCTATATCAATTAATACTTATATTTGATAATAAACAGATATTGGTAAAAGTAAAGTCTCTAAGAAGAAAACGTAAAAACCATAAAAGCACCCAACGCTTTTGATGGTAAAATTACATTTTTTTTGTAGATAACTCTAGTTTTATTGTAGATGTGTTAGAGACGATTTTTTTGTTGACCACTTTAATTTTTTTCCCAAAACGTGTTGGAAATTAAAATTAATTTTTTTATTTTTTAGTTTGGTTATCTAATAAAGCGTGTTGTTTCAGTTTTTAAACTATTATTTATTTTTTTAATGTTTAGTTTAATTGATTGTCATAAACCGGAATCCCATGAAAATTTAATTGCTTAATACTTTTCTAAAAAAAAAACCTCCGGCCCGGATTTGAACCAGCGACCTATTGATGGCTGAAATTATATACCACTACAGTCCACCGCTCTACTAACTGAGCTCTTACAACGATTGACTAAAAAGTCGATAAGTCCGCAACCTATTACACACGTTTTTATTTTTTTTATTTTACGATGATTCTGGCCAGGATTTAAAAAAAACTATGGGTCCTTTACAAGTATACAAAGTTTCAAGTCGATCCAATGTATTTAAGTGGATGAGAATCGTGTTCAAAGATTCCGTTACATAGATACAGGTTCGTTACATAGACAGATACAGGTCAAGCTAATATAAAGCGTGTAAAAATATATAATTTAACATTGTTATAACCTCAACGGTATAAAAAAAATATGAACTTAAAAAGTATAGATTAATTCAAATGTCGAAATAAAATGTATTTAATTCATAAAACGTTTTAATACAAATATCACGAAAAAAACTGCGTAATTGAAGACGCGAACCTGCGATCTTCATTAACAGAACCAGTGACCGCGTGCTTTACCGCTGAGCTATCGGGACACGTAGAAGAGTCTTCAGTTCATGCCACATAACACAGTAGCTCAGGGACTGCACAATTATGACTAGTTTCCTAGTTTGAACCCAGCGCTGTGCCGAGTATGACTTAGAAGAAATGTGCGTTCAAGAGATGACTCATTTTTTGTCAAAGAGTGTACATTCACCAGAATATCAGCTGAAAACAGAAAGCTTCAATCCGAATATGACAGTTAAATATAAATTAACTATAATTTGACATGTTTATTTCTAAATTTTCTCATATTTTACAGTAAATATGAACTAAATAATAACCCGGAGGTTAATGGTCCCGCAGAGATAAGCTTTTATGCATTACTATCTTGAGCTAATATTTTATTATCATTTAATATGTAAATTACTTTCAAACAAATCATGGTTAATGTTATTATCCCGTCTCATACTAGGCCTAATTACTGGGTATTTTTTTCTCTCTTTTTCTTATAAGAAATTTCCATTTCATTGTTTTTTATCTTACTGCTTTCTTTTCCTTCATTTTTGCAGTTTTCCTTCTTTTTTTTTACATTGTCTATTTCTTTATTATTTTCTTATTTTGTTATCATTTTTCACACAAGTTGGCATACAGGACGCAACTCAAAGCCGTGATGAAAAATTTAAAATCCCCTGTTTCCTGGAGAATCGAGCCCAGATTACCGGTATGGAAGTGGGAACTGTTCGGACTACGCCACAGCGATGTAAAAACTTATTACTTGCCCTTCTGAACGCATACCTTAAGACTTAACTGTTATCATACCTGGTTTCCCATCAAGATCACGGAATAACTTTTCAAATTAGTTTCCTCCATTCACGTATCTGCTTTTTCTCTTTGATTCAATAAATACATTTCCTAAAGCATTATATTATCAAGCACTAGTATATTTCAAAGTGGGAGACAACATTCTGTATCCATATAACTGAACGAATTGCTTTTCTATATATATATTTTGTAGTCCACCGCTGTGGTCTCGAGGTAGCGTGCTGCCTTGTCACGCAGAGGGCCCGGGTTCGATTCCCGGTCGGGAGAGGCTCCTGGGTGAGGTTTTCCTCACCTGTAAGACAAATGTCAAGGAAGCTTAGGGTCCAACGGTCCCCGAAAATAATTCGGCCATCATCATCATCATACCTCACCGGTGTGGAAAGCAATGGGAAACTACCATACCTATAATTCCTTAGTAAAGCTGCAAAGCATAGCATGAAAATGCTATGATTGCAGTGAAAGGCCTGATCTCGGGCAGAATTACTATAGAATAGAATATTTTTGTAAGTTTATTCTATATTACATTTTTTCAGATACTCTCCTTGAACTTTGATCAGATGTATAATATATTTAATACATTGCTAGTTATTAAAGAAGAGTTTATTATACTTAACTGCAAAAACTATTTATTTCGGTGTGATATATATTAAGATAATAATATACAAAGATTGATTCATTGTTTTACAAAAATAAAATTATTAGGTAGCATATATTAACTCAAACTCTGGTATGATATATCTGAGTTAATAACTCTATTGTCATTAAGAGATTTTTATTTAATTTATTGTTAATATGAGAACTCCTCTTATGTGTCCACTCAACTATAATATTCTATATACAGTCTCAATCGTTTTAGCGAATTCCGAAAGGAATATTTTTGTAATAGCAACAAATTAAGATATCTAAGATCGAGTGTATTAACCAGCAAAATCGGTAAATTAAAATTGGGGGGTTAACCAGAAGTGAAAATTATAAAATATCCTTTAGCGGTCGCAATTTTAGATTTTTCGCAATGATACTTGGTATATTCCGTTGAAATAAAGTGACAAAGGCAACCTTCAAAATTCAGCAAAATCCGACCATTATGACTATATTTAGAATATTAGCCAAATTTTAAAAATCGGTCTAACGGCCGCCATTTTTTCTCGCAACCAAACGGCATATATATTAGAATAAGAAAAGTATATTTCGTTTATTAGTAAAATCGGACCATTATAATTGGGCTCAATATTGTTGGTTGAGAAAACAATTTCAAAATCGTATTTGTAAGGTCCCGAGTTCAAATCCCGGGTTCGACCAACTTGACTTTTTTTATATGGTTTTCGCCAGTCGTCAAGACAATAATGCTGGGTTGGAATTTCATTTTCGCGATCCATTTTATGTTTAATATTCTTTTTGCTATTTAAGTAAAATTGATATTCAAGAAGTAGGTACACAAGAAACGCAAATACGGCAATACTGAACAAAGCCTACCTACACTTGAATACACATAACAAAAGGCAAAGCGTACATAATCTACTGATAAAACCTAAATATGAAGGAAAAAATGCCGTATTTAGATCATGCGTATAGTTTTCTATATTTCTTGTGTACATTCGTTGGAGCGTCTCAAAATAAAACTGAAGTAAAAAGGTGATTTTCGTCAGTTATCATCAGGGCAAATGCTGAGTTGGAATTTCATCATCACTATCCGTTTCATGCTTAATCATCTCTCCATATTTCATTTAAATTATTTTTTATTTATATTCAATAACACCAGGTTGTAATTTCGACATTCTGGTATTCTCTCTTGGTATTGGCGTTATTGTAACGCACTTCTGAGGTTGCGGCGCCTGGGAGGTGTTGATATATGATATGTGACGATGATGGTAAGTATGCGCGAGGAGAGGCCTTAATCCTAAACTTAATCTAATGAAGTGAATAAGATAATGGTGATAATGATGGCCAGATGATGTCCGGGATCCGTTTGGGCCTTAAAGTTTCCTTACAGGAAAACCCCCGAAAGAACCTGACCCAGGAAACTTGTCCCTACCGAAGATCGAACTCGGGCCCGCTCCGTGAGAAGGCAGCACGCTTCCTCGACATAAAGGGATAAAAAAAATAATGATATAACTATTAAGATTTTAATATTCTTGAATATAATGGCATTTGAAAATAATGAGATAAAGATAAATGTTCTTCTTCCATGAATATTATAGATTGGTTATCCAATACTCTTTTTTTTTTAAATTTAACTCACATGTTATAATTAACTAGGTTTAAGAAGTATTTTATAATAAAATAAATCTCAAAATACCAGTGAAATTCTTGATATTATTAAAACAAATAAATATTAAATAACTAATTGATTTAATCTTCATAGACTACAGCGGTGGACTCATTTAAAATTAATTAACAACAGATATGTATAATTGACAAGCGAAAGGTAACCGGGTAATTCGTATTAGAGAATCCATTTGAGGAGGAATTAGCTTTTATAGATTACGGAATTCCTGCTTGTCGAACTTTTGATTCTTTCTATATGTATCGCTCTTCTGATTTCGATATTCTTAGTGCTTTCTATTCGTTATTTCTGAGAGATATTATCTTCTATTCGTATGTTTATAAATTTAAAACCCACTTAAATGGCGAGTATCAGACAATAAGTGTGATTCCATATTATTTTTCTTCCTCTTCTTCTTTTTCTACTTCTTCTTAATAAGGCGCTATAGGTTCAATTGGAGAATGCTTTGGCCTTCTCAACGAGTTTTTTTTCACACTTTTCTATTCTGGACACATTTGTTCCAATTTTTTATCTTCATCAATTTTATATCATTTACATCTTCTGGGTCGTTCAATATATGTAGGTATTAATGGCTTCCACGTGCAGATGTTTTTACCATCCTTTCATCAACCATTCTATATATGAATGGTTTATTTCGGAAACAACGTAAGTCAGTAAATAGTAAATTTTCAGGAATTGCAAAAAACTATGTCATAAAAGTGTTTTTGTCATGAACATAGCGATAAGGGTTTTAATAAGTTCTTTATCAAATTTGAGATGGATTTTCCACATTTTAAAATATAAGTATAAATTTTATACAACTATTTTTTTATTCAATTAAAAACGTTTGACTTATGTTGCTTCTGAAATAAATACACATTTTCACTAAAAGTAAATGTTACTTTTTAAATTTTATAATAATTGAGATACAGAAAACTTGAAAATGAATACCTTAAATATTTTTAAAAAGAAAATTAATATGCCTACATAATAACTACATTCTGCAAACTGATTCAGTCAGTGGAAACACTTCGTTAATTATATTAATCACACACTGGCCAACTGCGTTATTCATCGTAGAAACTAATAATTTCGTCCTCTTGAGGGATATACTCTATTAGCTTGAGAATGTCATCATTTGTTTTTATCTTTATTGGAAGACTCCTTCAAGATAAATGCTGATATGGTTTGTTTCTGTTCAAAATAATAAATAGGCCTATAAGTACATATAATGTGAATTTGCTATTAACTCAAATTTGCCCAAAGAGTAACTTATGTTGTTTCTTAAATAAACCATTCATATGTGTCCAATCCAGCTTAATCTTTAAGCTTTAATGAAGTTGATTATATATTTGTTGTATTGACTTAGGCTTTCACGGCCGGAGTTGCTATGATAATATTGAAGAAGATTCCGGGCTGTAGGCCGTGTTGTTGAGGCTTGAAGTTGACTCGAGACAACCCTTGAGGATGCCAGAAGCAGTCTCTGGCGAAACGTCGGGGAACTTCAAGGTTCAAGACCACGACCTTACAGCCCGGAAATCTTCTTCAAGATCATCATATTTTTGTTTTTGATAATTACTCGAAGTAAGAACTTGAAAGATCGTAGTAAGCTCTGTACAAACACTCTGTAGAGAAATGTTGTAAAATGACTGCACGAAGAGTGAATGTGCATCAAAATGAGTTCCTTTCATAATACCTTTTTTTAAATAAGCTGAGAAAATTGCAGTTAGCGAGATGTGTAAGAGATAAGGATGCAGAACGAGAGACAATAGTGATCGGACTGCAGCTGGGAGCTTCCGCATAGCTCCATGTGTTCGAAAGAACTGCGTGAAAGCTCCCATCATCTTCTGTATTTGGGCGTGTAAATACTATAATCCAGTGGATTTATTGCCACCGCTCTTTCTGATTGAAACCAATCACGCGCTCTTGTTTCCATTCACAATCAGAATTTGTATTAATTAGCCTTAGTTCCGGTTCCTATAAATTATCAACTGACTAATATATGCGTCCCATTCCCAGTATTAATAGAAGTTATGCGTTTTATTTAACTATACTCTACAACATATTTTGTTAGCATGGGAATTCAAATCTGGATGTTAAAAGCCCTATAAATTTTGTTCAGTGCACTTTATTTCAGGATTAAGTTATTTTAGGTAAAATGGTCCCAACATAGGCTTAAAAGAGGTATTTGAAAAAAAAAAAAAAAAAGGAAGGTTTACAACTTTTTGCAGAAGTCTATGATTACTTGTGGTAGGACCAGTATCACTAAATTAATGAAAATGAAAGTTAAAAATGAATTTAATGAGTAAAATAGCTTGGAAATACCAAACATGATTTGAGAAGTTATATATATTTTAGTATGTCCCAAGACATAAAGGAAGTGTTTTTTTTCGCAAAATTAAATACATATACCCTGATTTTTTTTCAGTTTGACCTTAATAACTCGAATAACAAATATCATGTTGGATCCGCGCTTTAGGAGGTTAACCAGAAAGACGAAATCTAAAAATCGCTCTAGCAGCCGCCATATTTGTTTTCTGATAACGTAACTGGATACATATGATTTAAATAAAAGAGAGGTATTTATTCTGTAAATCAGCAAAATAGGATTATAAATTCGATTTGTTGAGGAATTCACTTAGTTTAAGCAGTTCTTGCGCAAAGAACTTTCTGTGTTAAATTGGCAATGTATTCTATATGATACATCAATTGATTTAATTTATTCAAGTTTTTAATAAAACAGGCGGAAATGAAAGAGTATAAATTATTTAAATGTATGTGGAAATACACAATATTCTCCATAAATTAACAGTTATGCATGATTTTGACTTCACTGCCGTCCGACACATTTAAGTAACTGGCACGAGAAATTTGTGTTTTGCCAATTTAAACTTTGAAAGGGAATAAAATGGGCAGAATCGGTAACACTACTGATATTATTTACTCAAATGTCAATATTTATTTTTATTTATTTATTTATTTTACCTGATGGAGTTAGGACCGCAAGATCTTCTCTTCCACTTCACCAGTGTTAAATTATAAATATAATAACAATTAAGAATTATCTACATATTGATTAATGATACATAATAGGAAAGGGGTGCATGGAAGCTTGTTGTAGGAAAACCAGGAGGAAAACGCCCAGTTGGTAGACCAAGAATGAGGTGGTAGAATAACATTAAGTATGATTTGAGGGAGGTAGATTATACAGGGGATGATTGGAAAACATTGACTGGGGATAGGGATTTATGGAGAGCTTATGTCCGCTCGGCCATGAACCTACGGGTTCCATAGTGCCAGTGAGCTAGTTAGTTAATAGGTATAGACTAAACAATATATAAAGTTGACAAGAGAAGGAAAGAAAAAATAATAGTAGTAATAATAATAATAATAATAATAATAACAATAATAATAATAATTTTATTTTGACTAAGTAATTGGCTTGGTAAAGAAAGTTTAAAATATAAAGGAATAATAAGAGTATAGACTACATGGAACACGGTTATATATTATATTGTCTAAGGAAATATGCAATGAATTTTTTTAACTGCTTTTGAGTCGGGCAGTCCTTGATATACGAGGGGAGGGAATTTCAGAGTCGGGTGGTTGAAACAAGGAAGGATGAGGAATAGTGAGATGTTGGATGTAGAGGAACAGCTGAGTTAAATTTTCTCTCGATCGTGTGTGTAAGTTATGGTGGGAAATAGTCTTAATATAAAGTTACCATTTATATATCAGACATTCCAAATATGTTTTATAACGTCTACGGTTTTATTCGAATTACAATATACCTCGGGAAGAAAATGTTGTCATGGTCATTTGGAGATCACACAGTCGTGTCCTGTGTGATCTTGTGGAGGGAACCTTTCACCACTAACACTCAACCGTGCGACTTCTACGTCACACTCGCATTACTCCCACATTACTCAGGATTCCTACATGACTTCACAATGACGAGACCCAGATACCTCTGTAATAGCCAATTCACTATCTCATTAACCCCTCTATCTCTCTCTCTCTCTCTCTCTCTCTCTCTCTCTCTCTCTCTCTCTCTCTCTCTCTCTATATATATATATATATATATATATATATATATCTGCCTGCCTATATTTACTTAATTTAACCTCTCCTTTGGATATTTCATATCCCCGACTGCACCCCGGCCTGTCGGGAGAGGATTTTATACTATGGATCACACAATACTATTTTGATCACAGAACGATATGAAAAGCCTTCTCGGATGAGTTATCAGCTCAATCGCAAGGCCGTCTCCAAGACAGCACGAACATTTGTGACATGCCACACTTCACTCATATATTCATACTAAACAATGGCGAATATGATTTGGTGACAGTGATGGCTAGACCGTGTTAGGGGTTTATTTGGGACTGAAATTTTCCTGATATCTATCTTAACATCGATCTTCTCACTATTCTTCATTCTTCCTTGTTTCAGCCACCCTACTCTGGAATTCCCTCCCCTCTTATATCAACGACTGCCCGACTCAAAAAGAGAAAAAAACTCGCCAAGTATTTTCTTACACAACATAATAATAACAGTTTTCTAGGTATACTTTTATTATTCTTTTATATTTTACTTACTTACTTACTTACTTACTTACTTACTCGGGGCACGCCGTAGCGTAGCGGTTAAGGCACTGAGCTACAAACCGGAGGGTCGAGGGTTCAAGTCCCGTTGGGGTCAGGATTTTTAAACTGACCCAAACCCTCTGGCGGCACTATGGCCCTGGGGTCGGCTCAGCCTCTAACGGAAATGAGTACCAGACGCTTGTTCTGGGGGTAAAGGCGGCCGTCACGCAGGGCTGACAACCCGGCTGACATAAAGTGCCGATTGTCTATAAAAAGTGGGAGCCTTAACCTCCTACTACCCCAAGGGCCTCCGGGTCCGTTGTGGGATCACTTTACTTACTTACTTACTCACTGGCACTATCGAACCCGTAGGTTCATGGCCGCGCAGACATAAGCTCTCCATACATCCCTATCCTGAGCTAATCATTCCCTGTATAATCTACTTCCCTCAAATCATAAAGTCCTAACATTCCATGTTCCTAGGAACATGTCCCTGTGTATGAGCCTTTGGCATGGGTTCCCTGAAGTAGTCCCCGCCCGGAGAACCGAATGGGGGACTATTTGACCTCCGGAAAATTTTACCCCAGTTGAACCCATGTCCGCATTTCTTGACGGTTGTATTTTTACGGTGAAATATCGTCACTCTTTCGACCAAGGTACTTTTTTCGTCTGGCTTATCACCTTCGACCAATCCGGCATGGGTAACCCTATCGGCAGCAATGCTACCGCCGGCATAACTCTCAGGATCATTTAAGCACGCAAGCCACTCCACCAAGACAAGGTAAAGATACCATGGAGTGATTCTTTTATATTTTACACTTTTTTATCTAGCCAATTACTTAATCAAATTATAGGTTATTATATTTATTATTATTATTTTTATTTTTTTCGTTCCTTGTCAACTGTATATTGTGTAGCCTATTATGTATTATTAATCAAGTTGTAGATGACTTATAATTGTTATTGTATGTATAATTTAACCGTGATGAAATGGAAGATAACATATTATGGTTCAAACTCCATCACGTAAAATAAATAAAATAAATAAATAGGCGAGGAAAAATTCCGAAAAAGTCACCCAGGAAACTTGTTTCGACCGGGCATTGAACCTGGTCCGCTGAGTCTGAGACACGACGTTACCATAGACCACAGATGTGGATTTTAACCTAATTATGAGTGTTAAATATTTGTAGTGTAAATCACTGATTTTTCACGAATTACTTTACAAATTAGTAAATAATTTATATAATTTAAAAAAAAAGGAATGAGGTGCAGAAGTAAATAAAAATTGTCTCAACTCTGAAAACGCATGGTATTATGCATTACAAGGACTTCCGTCATCCCAACTCTCTCAAAAAATGTTTAACTAAACATTTATAAAACTGTTGTCATCCCAGTAATAATATATGGCTGTAGAACATAGCGTCTTGCTTGAAGGGAGGAGAAAAGGTTACGTGTATTTGAGAATATATTTCTTATGAAATGTTTTGTACCAAAGAGATATGAAGAAACAGGTATATGGAGTAAACTACATATCGGTTAGCTACATTATCTTTATGAGAAACCAGATTTAATAACAGTTAAGTCTCGAATGAACAATAATAAGTAAATAAAATAAATATAAAATCAGTTTTACGAACTGAAACACGAACATTTTGTAGTGCAAGAATGACCAGACGTTTTTTGTCCAATGCCACCAGGTTATTTTCTATTATATTTCTGGAAGTTCTTAGCCTAAACTTAACCTAAATTCCAGACCATGAGAAACCACACGAATGATTCCCTTTAAGGATAAATGTATATCGTCTGAGCGGGAATCGAATCCGGGACCTCATGAACTGTTGTAAATAACGCTGACCACTCCCTCGTTAGGCTGGTCATACAATACGTATGTTTGCGAATATATTAATCATTTTATGGTATAAATGGAATCATATTTGTTATGGATGATATAAGCGGCGGAAGACTATTTCTTTTGTCGTGAACATTTTATGGATTGAATTTATTTTTTTTTAGTTAAACGTATAATTTAAGATATCCTATCTTACTAATCCTAGTACTAAAATTACTCAAGTTAATCTTCCGCCCCCCCCCCCTCCGAGGACGTTACCAACCGATTTTAGTGCAGAATGGCTAATTAGTGGTATTCACTCTTGATACAACGATATGATCTTCAAACATGTTTACTTTTGTTCAATAATATCTCCAACTAGGTGTCGATGAAATGCAACGGGCGCGTCTGCATTTTAATCTATGTAAATATACATGTATTCATGGATTTGCAGCTAGGAAGTGGCAAGATTGTTAACAGCGTATTGATGGGCAGGATTATTCTTGCTAGTGTTTGTAAGAGTTCCGACTTAATGCCTTTACCGCCTACAGATATGTGTATCGCCCATGCTGAATGAGATGATAAAGTTACAGCAATTATTTTTTTAGCACATCCAGATGATGGGAATGAAACTTGATAACAAATTAGGAAAATATTGAAGAAGTGGCAGAAATAAAATGACTAGGAAAAATAATTACACACAGGAACGAGATACAGAAAGAAATTAAACATATGCTCAAACCTGGAAACGCATGTTATCATGTACTAAGGGTCTCTTTTATTGAAAACTTCTCCGATTTTTTTTTTCAATAACAATACTCAAAATGTTACACTCAAAACAATCAATACCAATCCAGCTGCTGAAGATGGAAAAAGAAGTTCTGAAAAGCCTACACAGTTTTAATGAATTTTAATGTTGAGGACGACTGTTATCTCAGGTACTAATTTTATTATTTTAACTTATTAAAAATATAAGACTGTTATTCTACCAGTTATACTATATGCCTATGAAACATGGTATCCAACTTAGGTAGAACAAAATATTTCAAGTATTTGGTAATAAAGTGCCTTAGGAATATTTTTTATCCAAAGAGAGACGAACAGATAGGTGAATATATATATATATATATATATATATATATATATATATATATATATATATATATATATATATATATATATATATTAAGCTACATGATATGGGAAACCAAATGTATTGACATATTGAAGTCTCTTAGACTGCGAAGGTCAGGACATATTACAGGAATGGGGAATGATAGAGGGGCATGGAAACTTCTTGTTGGAACACCAGAAGGAAGTACGCAGTAGGTGGCTAACAATGAGATGGAAAAATAATATTAAAGTGAATTTGCAGGGAACGATTGAAAACATTAGCTCAGGAAGGGATATATGTAGAGCTTACGTTCCCGCTCCGGTGAACCTCCGTATTCGATAATGCCAGTAGTTGGAATAAATCAAATCTATTTGAGATTCCAGGTCACATAGAATCAAGTACGATTCCCAACGACTTGGCATTAGATGGAAAATGTTCACTAGAAATATTAGATGAGCATATTATTTAAACATGTTTCATTTCCTGTTTATAGTTGTTCCATCTGAAGAAAGTTAAACCAAGATTAGTATGTTTCTATTAACACTTCAAAATGTATTGATTTATTACTAAAATGATTAGACATTGGAGAGTTTGATTCGACATTAGTTATATGGTGAAAGGGAACACAACTGTAATAAATATGCCAACAATGACTGGCAGTTTTCCGAACTTTATGTGATAATAAGGATTTATAATGTAATAAAATGTGATTTCCATCGACAAATCATATATTTATAAGAAGAATGAGAAAGTGTGAATTAGAAAAGGTGTAACATATAATCTATCTTGGTAGCAAATTTATCGCATGTTCATTCAGAAATATTAACATATCTTTATTCCTGAAATGGAATCTAGGGGATGTGTGGATATCGACCGCAAGGTGCCCAAGCTGAGCAAAACATTTCTTCCATTTACTTGTGCTTTGCACTCTTTTAACTTTACTATCTAACCTCTCTTGGTTAACTCTTGTTTTTTCGACCCCGACGCTATTAGGGCATCCGAGGGCTAGGGAGTCTTTCCTTTCTTCCATTTCTTCTTTCCTTTATTTTCTTTTCTTCTCCAGAAAAGCCTGCCAGAGGCTATAAGATGGCAGCCCCATCACTGGCCTTGCCTTCCTTTGGCCAGCAACTAATCGAAGGGACTATTATTATGCTTTCAAGTCTTATACGAGAATCGCTGGAGGGAAAATTTTCTATAGGATCGTAACAGGTCTTGGCCTAATACTTGGAAGAAAGAAGAAGAAGAATATATCCTCAACTTGTGTCCAACTCATGACCGGGTCGAGGGATGAGATGAGTTGAAGCTCCTATATTTATAGAGGTCTATCAACTACAAGGGTGCCGATCAACCACGCCTGACGCACCGTCACGGGGGCGGATGAACGAAAAGAAACGAAATGGATGAGAGAATTATGATTTATAACTAGATATAGAACAGTTCCTTCGTAAACACGATATCAGTGTATGATTGATGCGACCATTGTACATGACGTCAGAGGGAAGAGGGTAGAAAAGTTTTCTGTGCCATCTGTTTACAGCAACGGTTTAGAATAAACACTTTACATTAGTTATATTTCACTCCAAATGTTCCGAACAGTCAGTGGGCAACTTTTATATTCCACCGAAGTATACTTTGTAAGTTTGAATCCTGCTCTTGTTTACATGTGACCTCTACTGCATGGGTGAGGCTTAGTCAACCTCGCGACTTTTATAACAAAGACAATTTTATTTTCGTGTTTAATGGTTTCCTTCAGGTGCCAAGTAATATTTTTTTGGAAGTAAAAGTTATTCTAGGTCACCAATTTTGTAGATATTTAGCCTACGTGAGTCGAAAGCTAATTTGAAGAGATATCATTGTTTTGTTACATGAGTTTTTTTATGTACATCTTTATCAACGAAGGTCATGTAGCATCTATTTATGTTTTAATTTATTTTAATCATATTATGAGATAGTGAATATGATGAAATAGGTTCTAGTAATGAAATTCCAATCCAGCATTTGTGTTTACGATTACGAAAACTATGAGAAGAAACCTAAATTAATGTTACTAGCCGCCGAGATTTGTACACCGGACTACCAGGATATGAGTTTCAAACGATAGTTACACGAGACAAGTTAAAGGATGTACAAGACTTGATAGAATAAGAAATGAGGATATAAGAGAAGAATTGAAAGTACAGCCTTTATTGGATAAGGTCACGAATTACAGATAGAAATGGATTGATCATATGGATGGAATGAGTAAGGAGAGATATCCATTGTTAGCAAGAAATTATCAAGCAAGAGGAAGACGTGATGTTGGAAGACCTAGAAGACGTTGGGCTGATTCATTATGAAGTCGGAACGGGCAATTGCCTAATCCCTGGAGTGATGATGATGATCAAATAGAGAAAAGGTTAAATCTTACAAAATAAAATGAGGTGTAAATTTGATCGGAGTTTAGAGTTAGCATTTATGATATGGTAGGTTCATATTAACCTTTTGCGATATTAGACCTATATACAGGGTCATCGAAAAACGTTGCAGCAATTTCAAACAATCATAGCTGAGAAACTATTTGAGATATTAAAACGAGCATTTCTTTTGTTAAATTCACCAACTCAAAAAGTGTTTTTTTTGTCTTTTCTTAGAATGTTTCTATGTACGCTCCGTTGGTTGCTCTCCAAACATCCGGCCGATAGTCGATTTCGGCCCAATAGCGCTGGAACATCGCAGGCATAATTGTTGCAAGATCATCGGTGATCCTTTGCCTTAGATGTTGCAGATCTCTGATCGGTTCACTGTGCACAATGTGTTTTACCTCAATGTTTTTTATGCACGATCAGGTCATTGGCACTTTCTTTTTTATTGAGCTGACTATCACATGAGATGTTTACTTACAATACGTTTTCCCGAAAGTAGGCCAAATTGAAGAAGAAAATAACGTAATGTTATTCTTTCAACAAGATGGCGCGCCCCACATATTTCCCAACACATTCGAGACGATCTGCATGCAAGATTCCCTGATCGGTGGATTGGCAGGTCCGGTCCTATTGAATGGCCTCCTAGAAGCCCCGACTTAACACCCCTTGACTTTTTTTATGGGGATACGTAAAAAGCATTGTGTACAGCGAACCGATCAGAAATCTGCAACATTTGAGGCAAAAGATCACCGATGCTGTTGCAACAATCACGCCTGCGACGATCCAGCAATGTTGGGCCGAAATCGACTATCTGCTGGATGTTTGCAGAGCAAACAAATGAGCGCATATAGAAACATTCTAAGGTAAGAAAAAAACTTTTTGGTTGAATTTAACAAAACAGATATTCGTTTTAATATCTCAAATAGTTCCTGAGTTATGATTGTTTGAAATTGCTGCAAACTTTTTCGATGAACCTATATAGTACTCACACCTGTACTTAACAATTACAAATAAAATAAAAACGTGAGCAAGAAGCAAATTAATATAACATCATTATAATTTCAATTAAAGCTATTTGTCTGTTTATAGATTAAGAAAAATACAACATCTCATCAGTCAAATTTATAGTAGTGTAACTTAAAAAAGAGCAATGTATTGTATTTAATTTCTGTATAGAGCTGTTCTATATGTTTAACACATTGGATTTCAATAAAATTGTAATATTTTATATACATTTCACAATATGACACATATAACAAATTAAAAATTTAACTTAATATTACAGTAATCTATCTACCTAAAATGGCGTAGCCCATTGTTAAGCCATAGCATATTCTTTGTAGAGAATTACTAGACCAAGTTAATTTTTAGTTATCTTATTTGCTCGTAGCTGGATGACACACCGAACCAATGATGCATCTAACAGGCAACTAAGGTATAACTAGGACGTTGATGTTGGTAAAATTTGTTTAGAGGCCTCTTTATTCAGGCTTAAGAATCTTTTACGAGCGTGAAAATCTTCAGACTCGGAACCCCTGCCGGAGGACTTGCTCCTTGGATTTTTTCATCCTAAAAATCCATTGATCCCCGCCGAGTTTGAACCCGCGAACCTCGGAACTAGAGGCAAGAAGCATAACTACTAGTCCACCTCAGCCGACAAAACACTATTAATTTATTTTAATTAAATATTAGAAAAACACTGTGTGATGCGACATTTTGTTTGCAGATTTGGATTCAGTTGTGTTGAATTATGAAGAATAACCTATTTTTCGTTTTAAAAAATAAAAAAGTTCAAAGTTTGTTTTTCTGTAAGATTACTTTTTCTTTGATCAGAAGGTTGATATTTATATATACGCAAACCTTAAGTCACATTTGTTTTCCAGAAATTAACATAACGCTGTAGGTAACTAACTAGCTAACTAGCTGACACTATCGATCTCATAGGTTCATGGCAGCGCGGACATAAGCTCTCCATACATCCCTATTTTGAGGTAATGTTTTCTAATCATCTCCTGTATAATTTACTTCCCTCAAATAATTGTTAATGTTATTATCCCACCTCATTACTATCGTCCCTACTGGGTACTTTCCTTGTGGTTTTCATACAAGGAGTTTCCATACCGCGTTCATATCTTATTCCTGCCACGTGTTCCGCCATCGCAGTTCATGAGACTTAAGTGTTCTTATTACATGTTTTCCCATAAATACACCGTGTCCACAAATATAGTGTAATACTTTAAACTACTACTACAGTACGTCGCTTTGGATAATCGTATCTAAATAAAATTGGTAACAATCAAAAGAGAAACTAAAAATGTTAAGTGCAATGTCAACAATGGAAAATAATGGATAACAATACAGAAACTAAACTAAATTTAATCATGCTTTTTTGTGGTCATTATGGGTTCATTGTTGGATATTTTCCAGACAGGTAAAAATGGACGTCTGCAGCGTCACTCGTGGGGGTCACATTCAATGTCTATGAGGTACCGGTATAGCAA
Organism: Diploptera punctata; assembly: GCA_030220185.1. Taxonomy (NCBI): domain Eukaryota; kingdom Metazoa; phylum Arthropoda; class Insecta; order Blattodea; family Blaberidae; genus Diploptera; species Diploptera punctata. The sequence continues at coordinate 1,510,394 of JASPKZ010010686.1, read as the reverse complement.
AACCTTTTTGAGTTTCCCTTTTGATTGTCACCAATTCCATTTAGATATGATTATCCAAAGCAACGAAGTAGTAATATATTGACTTAGGCTTTCACGGCCGGAGTTATTGTGATGACAACCCTTGAGGATGCCGGACGCAGGGAACTACAAGCCTCAAGACCACGGCCAACAGCCCGGAAATCTTGTACAAGACGTAGTAGTAGTTTAAAGTATGATACTATATTTGTGGACACGGGTTATAATGGTATCTCACTTCTTATAACGCAACAGATACTAGGCCTATAATAAATTCGTGAACACAAATGTTGTAAAATCGTGGTTACTATTTTACTCCTGATGAAAATTAACTCCATGGCACAACAGGCTCAGAAACAACTATGGGTATCATTTAGTTGCTGCCTTAAATCAACCTGTGCCATTTGTAGAGATGAACATAATTGAATCAATAAAGGGGTGACAGGTGGTTAGCAAGTAGGGTCTCCTAGTCCTTACACATTGTTTTGTCAACCGGGAGCCCGTAATTTTATATTAGCTACCCACATTTCTCACCATAAGATAAACATTAAAAATGTATCTATTGGCAGGTGCCGACGTTCTCGACTTAACATCCATCCATAGTAACTCTTTCATTGCAATCATAGCATTCTCATGCTATGCTTGCAGCTTTACTAGGGAATTGTAGGTGTGGTAGTTTCCCGTTGCTTTCCACACGGGTGAAGGATGATGATGGCCATATGATTTCGGGGACCGTTTGGACCTTAAAGTTTTCTTAAAAACATTTGTCTTACAGGTGAGGAAAAACCCCGATAAAAATCTCGCCCAGAAAAACTGTCCTGACTAGGGATCGAACCCGGGCCCGCTGCGTGACAAGGCAGCACGCTACCTCGAGACCACAGCGGTGGACTCAATTTAATATAATGTATTTAAAATATTATTTGGTGGCCTTTCGGAAGTTAGCTTCGACCATCAGCAGGATGAGTATGTGCTACTAGTTGTTTTATCTAAGACATAGACGTTGATGGTCTTGATGTGTCGTTAATAGCAACTGACTGGTTTTTAACTATCTCGTATAATGGGTTTACGTTTGGGGTGTGTTCTCATTTAATAGTAAGGTGTCGTTGATTTATTTTATGATTTAAAGTTCAAATTTATTCTAGCTGGATGTTTTTCTTTGTGAACTATTGATAGAGTGGTTTCTATTGTGACCATTCGGTGACCAGCGTTATTATGTATTTTGCATAGCTTGATTTTCCACCCGCTGACTAGGCACCGCACCGGCCATATACTGGCAGAAATCCCATAGTATTCTTTCACCGTGGGTATTGGAAGCAATGCATATCCCTAGCTCTGCGCCAAGGTATGATGTCTTAGATTGCTCAGCTATGGCGTTACTAAAAATAATTCACCACGTTCTAAGTTTGCGTAGCTCATCTGACCTCAGGTATTTGCTGATTAAAAACATAGTCCAAATAATAGTGACTTAAAAGGTGACATAATGTTTCAAGTGAAAGGAACTGTTTTTAAAATTATCCAGGCAGGCTCTAAAAAGAGTATAAACATTCCTCTAAGTCTTCTACACGCTCCGCTGTACTGCAACTGTTTAGGAACAAAGAGATTTCAATTTATTTTTTGTTATCACTTTTACTTCCACATCCTAATGGAAAATTGTGAGAAGTGAGAAGTTTAATGCATTCTCTATTCGCTACGATCCTCAGGAAATGAATTACTGACAGTTACACTATATGTACTTAAAAAATAAATAAACATATATAAAATTCTGCACTTGGAAAATATAAATTCATTATCAAACTAAAGTTGTTGAATTTATCAATTACTGAAATTAATAAATTGAAATAATTTGGGCATGATCTTAAAATGGAGTCCACTTATAATGGAAGGAAAGAGATTACCTTTTTATAAGACGTTACTAGCTAATACCCGGCTTGCGTTGCTACGCCTAAATAAATGAAATATTAAAGGTTAATTAAATTGTATGGTATACGCTTAGAGACGAACCAAACATGGCGGTTGCTAGTCAGTTTTTAATTTCGGATTTCAGGTAAATCTCCACTTCAACTAATTGTCGGATATCACTCATTTTTTATAATACCTATCTCGGTTTATTTAATAAAATATACTTAGTTTCATTATTATTCTACCAGTTATATTATATGGGTGCGAAACATGGACTCTTACTTTAAGGGAGGAAAGGAGATTACGAGTATTTGAGAATAAAGTTCTTAGGAAAAATTTTGGACCAAAGAGAGATGAACAGACAGGTGAATGGAGAAGACTACATAACAATGAACTACATGGTCTTTATAGGAAGCCAGATATAATAAGAACAGTTAAGTCTCGTAGACTGCGATGGGCAGGACATGTTGCGCGTATGGGGAATGAAAGACGTGCATGGAAGCTTCTTCTAGGAAAGCCAGAAGGAAAACGCCCAGTTGGTAGACCAAGCATGAGGTGGGAGAACAACATTAACTATGATTTGAGGAAAGTAGATTATACAGGGAATGATAGGAAAGCATTAGCTCAGGATAGGGATGTATGGAGAGCTTATGTCCGCGCGGCCATGAACCTATGGGTTCGATAGTGCCAGTGAGTAAAGTAAGTAAGTAAGTATACTTAGTTTCATTGTGAAACATCGAAAATTGCGACTCTTAGAGTGATTTTTAAATGTTCACTTCATATGAATGCCTACACCGAATGGTTTCATAGGGTCCAATTATTGTGAATCTAAACCATCCAGGGACTCACTCAAACACATAAAACAAATTTAATCAAAATCTGTCCAGTCGTTTAAGAGGAGTTCAGTGACAAACACATGTACAGACGAATTGGACGGAGTTATGCAACAACCGGTTATGCGCCATTATGCAAGTTCCGAAAAATTGCGTTTAAACCTTTTTTTTACATTTTAAACTCTACCAAGAGCTATTTAATTATTTATGACTTTATAATAACTTATTAAATAATATTGTATATACTCATACGTACTGTATGAAAAAAACAATTTATATTTATTTTAACGGTCAGTATTCCAATACTGCACTTAGACGTAATGAGAATGATATAATCGTTCTACATTAATCAGTTAAGCGCCGCAAGAGAGCATTTACACTGTTGATGTGTATTAGTATGGGATATTTTATTATGTATCAATCAGCCAAGCGTCAAGGCAATGCGTGTACACTGTTGATGTAAAATATTGTATCATAATATTAGTGGTTTTTTTTGGCACAAAACACGTATTATTGATATGTGTTTATGTATTGTATTGTTTTGTAATACTTCATACACATTACATTCTGAAATGTGCTTGCTAAATGAATCATATTTTCTAAATAAATCCAATTTTTTCATACAATTTACGGTATATAAGAAAAAAAACACATAATAATTTTAAAAAAGAAGGGCATGCAAGCTGTAACAATTTTGTAAAATATATATATTTTTTTATTCCTTAGAGTAATAAATATCGATAGACTTCGATAAATGTGCACACTGAATCTTTATTTTGAACTATAATACTCTTTAAGGGCCGGTTTCACCAACACAGGTAACCGTGTTACCGGTGAATTAAACGGAGCGTTTCCCAGCTTCACTACAATTTGCGTTTCACCAACAACAGTAACTTTTCACTGGGAGTTATTTCGTCGTATTTCGTTAGTAAACCGTAACCGCACGAATTTGGTCGGTAGAATCAGAGGGTGATATTAACGGAGGGTGATTCCTATATTAAAATGGCGTGTGAAAGACTGGACATTTTTAACATTGAACGTGAATATGGTTTTAATTATTATTTTGAAGGCCAATTGAATTGAAAAATACTCTAGTTGGGTAGAAGAACTGTGTGAATAGTTTGAAAATTACGATTACAGTGATATCGCAGACTTTCGAAGATACCAGGCCTGTCTACCTGATAGGCTACTGCACATTTGGATCATCGGAGAGGTAAGTTTATTTCATTATTGAAACTGACTTTATTGATGTATAATACCAGTACTTTACACAATGAATTACTAATTTTATTCACTCATGCTTATATATTTAAAACCAAGTTAGTATCGGTACAAAATAATGTGAGGTTATGTTTATTATTTGACTATTTTTTAACAATATATTTAATTACTGATTACAGAATATATTTTAGAAAGTATTTGAGTTTTATTTGATATTCATAATATTTTGAGTTCTTAAATACAGTCGGCCTATTTTTGTTAAAATGGTTAGCAAATAATATAAATCTAGTATGAATACTGTCCTATTATATAAAACAAGTCAGGCATAAATACAAGTAAGTTTAATTCGTTAATGAAAATTATTTTATTCATGTATAATACCAGTACTTTACACAATGAATTACTAATTTTATTCACTCATGAATACATATTTAAAAGCAAGTTAGTATCATTACAAAATAATGTGAGGTTATGTTTATTATTTATGGACTATTTTTGAACTATATATTTAATTACCAATTACAGAAATATATTTTATAAAATATTTGGTTTTATTTGACATTCTTAATATTTTGGGATATTAAATACAGTAGGCCTATTTTTGTTGAAATTGTTAGCAAGTACCGTAATTTAAATCTAGTATGTATATACCTATAATATAGAACAAGTAATGAGATCCTAGGTCTAAATACAAATATTTCTAGAGATAATTTCCAAAAATGTGTTAATCTTAAATGCCTTGTAGATAATCAGTACCGGTAATATATCTGACATCCAAGACAATTTTCCTGTTATTTAACGTTAGAGCAGTGGGAATTATGCTAAAATTGTATAGTGGCCTAACATATATTGTCATTAATTGTAAGATCAAGTATTTCTCTGAAAACATGTTCCAGAACAGAACAGTCATTATATGTAATGCAGCAGTTTCTCTATTATTTGATTTTATTATTCTAATTCTGTGATACTACTTTTCTTTAAATAATATGTTTTGACGAGTCTTAATATTGTAGACTAAACACCTGTAGCACTAAAAATAATTCATGAAGTAACTGCAGATCAATGATAACATTTGATATATCAGCATGTGCAAATCTATGATACACAGAAGTTACAAATTGTAAGAAATGCAAGTTACTAAGCATACAGGGAAAAACTGCACTTAAACTAGCGTCAAATATTTTCAAAGTCCTATAGAATAACAGTGTGCATGCACCAGAGTTTGTAGAGCCACCGATAACCCACAATCGAACCACATATTGATTATCATCCTGGATTACTATCCGTCGCTATGAAATTTAAATGACCAATATTTGCAATAAGTCCCCAAATCTATGTTATAAAGATATATTAATAATATTAAATTTACCAAACTTTATTAAAAATGGGTGTACACTTACTTATCGCTCCCTAACGCTGATCCAACCAGCGATAACCCAAAACAGCGATAGAAAAATCATAGACTAAGTAATATACTCTGTGGAGAAAATAGCAGTTAGCATCACAATATTGTCTAACAGTGTCATAATATTGTGATTTGCATATTTAAATAAATACTTCAAAACTGTCTAATAATGTTATAAAATTGTTTGAAAAGTTTAAAATAATAAATAATGTTAGTAAATACAAAAGAAGAGTTATAGTTTACAAAAAGAAGAGCTATAGTTTACAATAATATAACTGAAAAATCAAGCGCTAGTAAAAGTGCAGTTGAGCCAGCATACAGTAATCCTTATGTATTATACACCAGTGGTATACTATGTTGATTGTGAAATCTATAATTTTAATTATTGATAAAATAACTTCAGCTAGTTATGAATAATTCACTTGTACTGCTATATGCGTGTATTATGTGAGTTGATCTGTACAACACAATAAGTTTATATTACATACTGCTTTTTTTTTTTTTTTTAGAAATCAAGCCATTTCTCCAATAAATCAGCTGCTCCTGGCTTTGGACAATGATTAGATAAGGGTTCATCATTCAGGAGGGGTCAGGAGATCAACAGTCCTAAGATATTGTCTGCCGAGTCAGTTGTGCCATTGCAAGTTCTCGACTTCAAGCTACATCCCTAAAGACCGGAAGTTCAATGGATTACACAAACAAAGAATAAAGACCTGGTGATGGTGTTGCAGAATAGTTCAAGTAACTTGAAATACTACTTCTCTTTAAAAGTGAAGGCTATTTGTAAATCAAATATGACATTTTGTGACATCATTGCTAGGTGAAGAACAATTTATGGCAAATTATAACATTTGCAACTATTAAGTCTAACAGTTATAAATACACTGGTGTCCAAAAGTTTAGGATAATTTGTAAAACGGAAAATCAAAATGCTTAAAGAGGAGCAAGGAGTAAAAATTATTTATCAAAACGTTTCTCAGTACATTTAGTTTAGTTTACATACTAAATTATAATCTCTCTTCAACAATGAAACAAATTATAGCAATTATAAATGAAAATTGCATTGTTGCAGTTAAGCCCTGTTCCATAAATCTTCATTTTTAAAGAGAGTTATGATATAATCAGATGTAGTGTAAGAACAGATTGCAGTAAAATGGCATAAAGACAACATCTGGACCCTCTGCTTCGGGGTAGAATTATTGGGCGGCTAGAAACAGGACAGACACAAACTGAGGTCTCCATAGCACTTAATGTGCCACAAAATGTTATATCTAGGTTATGGCGACGGTTCCAAGAGACCGGAGACGTTAGGCGAAGACCAGTGGGAGGTCTTCCAAGAGTTACAAATCCTCAGCAGGATCGATATCTTGCGTTAACTGCAAGAAGAAACCGAACAATGTCTGCCAGACAACTGAGTTCAGAACTTGTGGCCGCCTCAGGTATCAGAGTATCGAGACAAACTGTCTATAGAAGACTCAGAGCTGCTGGTCTGTATGCTAGGCGGCCTGTAGTGTGCGTCCCACTCACCCTTGATAACAAGAGAGCACATTTACGGTGGAGTCAGGAACATCGCGACTGGACTCTAAATCAGTGGAGCAGCGTGCTATTTACAGACGAGTCCAGATTCAGCTTGAACTGTGATTCGCATCGCGTGACTATCTGGAGGGAGCAAGGAACTCGTTACAACCCCATGAACATCATGGAAAGACATCCATTTGGTGGCGGTGGTCTCCTGGTATGGGGAGGTATAATGATGAATGCACGCACAGAGCTTCACATCTTCGCAGGTGGCACTGTTAATGCTCAGCGGTATAGAGAAGAGATCCTGGAACCTCATGTAAGACTTTTCAGGGGAGCTGTGGGTCCAGAATTCATATTCATGGATGACAATGCCCGACCTCACAGGTCACAACTGGTGGATGAGTTTCTTCAGGAGGAAGATATCCAGCGTATGGAGTGGCCAGCGAGGTCTCCGGATATGAATCCTATAGAGCATGCATGGGATGCCTTAGGGAGACAAATTGCATCTCGTCAGCCTCCTCCGAGGACACTTCAAGACCTTCACATTGCTCTTCATGAGGAGTGGAATTTGCTGAGCATCGAACTCCTGAACAACCTCATCACTAGCATGCCACGTCGATGTGAGTCTTGTGTAGCTGTCAGGGGTAATCACACCCCATACTAATCATTTGAACCATTGTTGTTCAACTTTTATGTTCGAATTCTGAAATACAGTTTTCGTTTGTTGTGAAAATGACAAGTGAATGACGTATTCATGCCATTGTTTCTTTCGTGCCATGTTTCTAATTATCTGTGAAATACCTTACCAAATTTTGTATTATTCTGACAAATGCTTTATAATAAGTCGGCAAATGAACTAATTATCCTTAACTTTTGGACACCAGCGTATATCCCTTGAAATCCATCTCTCCAAACCCAATTATGAAAAAAATAATTTATAGAGAAATTATAACAAAGTTATATGACGTAACTAACAACGTTACATTTTACAATATGAGAAATGTAAGCTAGGGTGAGTTATTTTTTTAAGCTGTTCTAAGTTTAAGACTGATGTGTATAAATATGTACATGTTCCTCAGTCTTATTGTTTTGCAGTTTGTTGTATCTGATAGAAACTATAAGATATTTGAAGCAGTAAATAATAAGAGTTTATTTATATGAATTATTGTATAATTTTGAAAAATATTAAATAAAATATAATTTCAAAATAATTACTTCTATGTGTTACCCACTAGTGTTTTCAAGTCATTTTCAAACATATTCCTGTATTTAATGTTTTATTTTAGGAAGTAATATTTTGAGGTTCTTTTAATTAAATTATTTGGAGTCTGTTCATCTTAACTCAATATTAATGTTCAAGATAATCAACATTAATATTGACTCCAAATAATTTAATTAATATTCCTGTATGTTACGTTGGAGACTATCTTTTCTTGAGGAAATGCAGTGATGGAATTGAAGACTATAGGGAAAAAGAGAGGTAAGTCAGTAAATGTGATAAAAAAAATCAGTTAAGGGCACATTCATATAGCTTGAGCAGTGAATTTTATATGGGCTAAATTATGGAGTAAAAGTAAGGCTAGTCACTGAGATTTTTTTTTTTGCAAATGCCCCAGGTTGCCCTTCGACATTCCTGGTGTTCCCTCCTGGCATGGCATACTTGTAACCCACTTCTGAGGTTGGGGCGCCTGGAAGCCAGGGTTACATTGCCCCGATGATATGATGGATGATGATAGTGGTGCACCAGGAGAGTCCCTAATCCCAAGCTTAATCTAAGATGAATATGAATACAATGATTTCGATGGCCATATGATTTCGGGGACCGTTTGGGTCTTACAGGTGAGGAAAAACCCAGAAAAACTGTCCCGACCGGGGATCGAACCCAAGGCCCATTTGATAGTGAAAAAAAAGGTAAGTCTATAGTGAACAGGGGAAAAGGAAAGCAAGTCATTTTAATCTAACTGTTGCAGTGCAGGTGTAGAGTAATAGAACTGGATTTATTCAATATTGGTCTTATTTGGGAGGAGAATTACATGTACACTATTTTTTCATTGTATTGCTTCATATGTTGTTTTACTAGTAATATTGTGCGAGAAAAGTGAAAACTGGAATCACATACATTCAAAATGAATGAGTATGATCAATAACTGTGTATCTTATGAAAGCTGTAAGAAGAGGAAGAGTTTTTGGCAGGATGAAAGATACTAACAAAAAATTGAGAGCTCAGATTCATGAAACTGGAGACTCCTGTAATTGTAGGTTAAACTATTTAAAACGTATTGATGTAAATCAGCAAAATAAATGAATCAACAAATTCAAAATTTACAATGTTAGAGGCACAATCTTTATATATATTAAAATTAATGTTGGGAAGTAAACATTATGAGGTTATATCATTAATAGTGAGTGGAGAACATATTTTTTAATAACTCACGTCATACAATTTCAAATTTATTTGATTTAAGTCCATTGGTTTCGAATGAATTTTTCATTCATCTTCAGTTTATTTTCATGACACCAACTGTTGAAATTCTATGTTTGTTGATTTCACCATGGTTACCTCTAACGCTGCCATCTTTTGGTTGGCTTTATAAATTTTGAAATAAAATTTTTTTCTATAGGAATATCAAAATTCATTGATCAATATTTATTCTTTTGAATGAATATCTTCTCCCAAACTGTTAATTCTAATAGTTTATCCAATTGTTTCAAAAGTTTTGCATCTCTATTAATTTTATGATGTTCTAATAAACTATGTGCAGCAATTGCTGATTTTTCAATTTCACAATTTGAAACAATTGGATAAACCATTAGAATGAACAGTTTGGGAGAAGATATTCATTCAAAAGAATAAATATCGATCAATGAATTTTGATATTCCTATAGAAAAAAATGTATAATGCCAACCAAATATGGCAGAATTAGAGAATTGGTGAAATCAACAACTGAAAATAAACTGAAGATGAATGAAAAATTCATTCAAAACCAATGGTCTTAAATCAAATAAATTTGAAATTGTATGAGATGAGTTATTAAAAATATGTTCTCCACTCACTATTAACTTTATATATATGTTTGGTCCCACAATATTAAACAGAGGAGGCCAAAATAAATGAAGATGATGCTCTCCTTCGTAGTAAAGTTTCAGATACAAGGTAAGAATTTCAGATGAAAATTATGCAAATGAAATAAAGATATATGTAAAAAAGTTTTCAGGTTTATAAATGCCATTTCAAAATAGAGAATTGAAAATATCCGAAAATCTATAAATACTAATGCAGAGATAGGCAAGGATATGTAAGGCAAACACACCAACAGGCAGACCAAATTGTCCAAAACTGGTTATGGAACACACATCATTTAAGGGTCCTGAAAGCCATTATAGCATAAAGAAAACAGAAGTTGTATTTACCTGGGGAACTGTGTATTTTTAAACAACGTATAACATGTATAAAGACAATTATTCTGAAAACTTTATATCTTCTGAAATGTATTAAACCATTTTCATAACACAGTTCAACATTTAATTTGGATACCCCAGAAACGATTCGTATAGTATCTGTGATGAATTTACTGCTAATAAGAAGTCGCTCCTGTTCAGTTAAGTACCATTGCAAATGAAGAGATGAGGCTGGAGATAGAGAAGAAGGTAATGTATCTTGAAACTGAAAACAAGGTTCACATAGCAAGAACTGAGATTATTTATAACGGCCAGAGGGAAGCATGGAAGAGAAGTACTAAATTTATTTCCATGGATTTTCAGAAAAATCTCCCCTGTCCAAACATCATATATTACAAGCAACGATTTAGCTACTTTTCTTTCAACATTCAAAAGTTGTTTGATAACACGGTCATTTTCTATATTTATTCTGAAACTCATGGTAGGAAAGGAGCCAATAAGGTAACTTCATTTCTTATTAATCAGTATATTACAAACATCCTTAACCCAAAAATCTAGTAGTTAAATATATTCTGTGAATCTGCAGGAGGGCAAATAAAAATTACATGCTCTTTAGATATTTACACACTACATTGTTCATGAGAAGACACATTTGCAGTCAGTTCTTGTCACATTCCCAATAAGTGGACCTACATACCTAGAATGTGACAAGGGTATGGGTCTGATAAAGTCAAACATTTTTAGTGAAATTCGTTAAGACTGGGTTGCAGTATTCCAAAGTGCAACAATGAAAATAATGAATATATTGTAAGACAAAAAGAAAACTCTCACTGTTCTTATAATAGGTCCAGGAACAACCAAAAAAATTGAGCTTCCCAAGATCTACTCCAAGTTTCTTCTTCTTCCTTCCAAGTATTAGGCCAAGGCCTGTTACGATCCTATAGAAAATTTTCCCTCCAGCGTTTGAGGGAAATTCTCGTATAAGACTTGAAAGCATAATAATAGTCCCTTCGATTGGTTGCTGGCCAAAGGAAGGATACTCCAAGTTTTACAAATTAAACTAATCTGTTCCATCACAAGTTCATCCGTAGACAGGACGTTCCTATATTATGATTACACCTGAATAACCATGAAGCACAAAGGTTTGTAATCTAGCAATTCTATGCATTGAGAGGGAGAAATGTTGGAATTTTTTTTAAGGACCTCTCATCAGATTTGTTGCTTAATGGCTCCAAATCACCTTATATATATAACATGGCTTGCATTATCATAATCATTTTGCATGTTATTAAATAATTCTTCCAAGAATGAGAGTTTACAGCAGCAACATTTTCAGGAGATGGATTAGATACTTTGTAAACACTGTAATACATGGTCCCAACCAAAATAATTGCTCTTCTTATACCATTAAAATGGCTTGTTCCATGAAAACTTTTACATAACCCAAATATACTAAAGCATTCCAATGATGATGATGATGATGATGATGATGATGATGATGATGATGATGATGATGATGATGATGATGATGATGATAATACACTACCATATTATATTAATGTAAAAGTGTTTTTAAATCAATCATTAGGTTAATTTAAAAACAGGCCTAATCAAGAAAAAATATTTTTCGTCGTTACGCATGTTTTATGGATAGTTTCTTATTTCCTATAGTTTCAACGTTTCTATATTAATTCTATTATAGTTTTGAAAATCTTTCGTTGGACATGTTCTTTATTTCTGGCAAATTTTCCACGTGTACTAATATACGTGATCTGTGGAACGTGTTTGTGTTGGTTCAATGTGTTTATTTAGGTTTCTATGGTAACGCGATAAGTAACAACCAATAGCAGTTCTTTCCCCTCCTACAAATTTGTTCCGCTTGAATATGAGGTATGAGAAATATACGATTCAAAATAATTTTAACGGTAAACCGCCCGTTTGTTTACGTCGGTGTTATATGGCGTGGTGAAACGCAAACACGCTTAGTTATTTTTCACCCGGTTATGTAACTCGTCGTGAAGGTTAAATTTCACCGATGTTGGTGAAACCGGCCCTAAAAGGAATAAACATAACTATAGGCTAACAGAGTGGAACCCTTGATAGAGGTCCACTCCAGGGGGTAGGTGACCCTGCCTTTTGTGAGCTCCAGGTCCCACTCGCCCAGTGGGTAGTACCTGGGTAGGGCCCCGTCCACAGGGTTACGTGGGGAGAAGGGAAGTCCCCAAAGCCGTAGTGAAGGCAACTTCTTTAGGAGACGAACACTCCGAAATTGCAGTTCCCTGCCCTCCAGGAAGAGGCTGGTAACCTCTACTAGTAAAAAATAACTTACTCATAAACTTCAGCAGAAGAAAAGCTGGATTGATAAACCTTATGACGACCACAGCAAGAAAAAGTATAAAAAGAGTTTTGGAATACATGACCAGCTTAAAATAGCGACTTGGAATGTCAGAGCTTGGGAAGCAAAGAATTCGAACTAACAAAAGAAATGAAAAATAAAAATATAAATATATCAGCTGCCTCAGAAACAAAGAAAAAATTGAAAGGATCACAAATGATAGATGATGTTTTACAGTGGAGTAAGTCAGAAAGAAAGAGCGAAAGCAGGAGTGGCGATATTTGTGGATAAGAAATGGGGATCCAAAATAGACACGTATAATTGTATTAACGAAAGAATGATGACAATGCGATTTAAGCATAATAGAGGACATATGACAATTATAGCAATATATGCACCGGAGGAAGGGAGAGATGAAGAAACAAAAACATTTTATACTACTCTACAAAAGGAAATAAATAAGATAAATAAGATAAATAAGAACGACATAATAATATTATTAGGAGATTTTAATGCTAGAGTGGGGAATCAACCAGTGGCAAATAAAATTGGGATCTACGGAGAAAATATCATAAATAAAAATGGACAAGAATTAAAACAATTAGCAATTTTTAATGATTTTAAAATAACAAATACGCACAGTTTATAAGAAATACGTACATTTTATAAGAAAAAAGATATTCACAAATACACATGGTCAGCACGAGGTTTTCGTTCACTGATAGATTATGTGTTAATCAATAAGAAAGCATCATCATCATTAACAGATACGAAAGTATTTAGAGAAAGTGACATTTATTCAGATCACTATTTAGTAATCTCAAAAATAAATATATTAGCGAGATGGAAGAAAACTAAAAACAAATATAGAAATAAAGAGACCACATTCAAAGTACATTTATTACAAGATAAAAGTATACAAAATCTTTATCAGAATAGGCTAAATGAACAATTAATATTAAAACCTACTTCCGAAGAAATAAACCGAGAATGGGATAATATAAAATAAAGCATTGATAAAGCAGCATATGAGGCATTAGGAACAAAATATATAACAAGAAGGGTTTAAGAATATGGAATAAAGAATTAGAGAGGATAATAAAAGATAAAAAGGAGGCTTATCACAAATATTTACAGAATAGAACACTAGAATTAAGAGCCGAATACAAGCATAAAAGTGCAATAGCCAAAAGAGAAATTAAAAAAGCACACAAAGCCAGTTGGGATAGATATATAAGCAGACTAGAATACGATATACATGGGCAGCAAAAAAATAGCCTATAAAGTAATGAAACATCTAAATAAACAAGAAAAAGATACAATACAGATCAATGTAATAGAGGAGAAACAATGGGAAGAACATTATAAAAAATTGTGGCATAATGAAAATAAAATAACTAAAGATAACATATATGAATGTGAGATAGGAGTAGATATAATAACAATAGATGAATTAGAAGAAGTACTGAAAACGCTTAATAGCAGCTATAAAGATTTTGTATTGGAAAATTTGTTATTAAAACTAGAAATGAAGTAAGTAAAAATAAAATTCATACTAATCAAGGAGTTAAACAGGATGCAGTATCTCTCCAGTTTTGTTTAACCTATATATCAATGATATAATAAAAAAATGGAAGGAAGAAACAAATAAAGGGATAAAATTAGATAAAACACACTACTTGAAAACATTATTATACGCTGATGACCAGGTAATAATAGCAAATACGGAAGACGAACTTCAAAGGAATATTTTTAAATTACATAATGTATGTGAACAATATAAGGGGGCACGCCGTAGCGTAGTGGTTAAGGCACTGAGCTACAAGCCGGAGGGTCGAGGGTTCGAGTCCGGTGGGGTCAGGATTTTTAAACTGACCCAAACCTTCTGGCGGCACTATGGCCCTGGGGTCGACTCAGCCTCTAACTGAAATGAGTACCAGACGCTTGTTCTGGGGTAAAGGCGGCCGTCACGCAGGGCTGACACCCCGGCTGACATCAAGTGCCGATTGTCAAGAAAAAGTGGGAGCCCTAACCTCCTACTACCTCAAGGGCCTCCTGAGGCCTGTAGTGGGATAAAAAAAAAAATGTGAACAATATAATCTCAAAATATCCATAGAAAAACTAAGGTAATGGCATTCCAAGGGAAAACCCAAATCAGATCCAAAATAGTAATAGGAAACAAATCATAGAACAGGTGAACCATCTCAATTATCTAGGATGTGACATTTCATTTAATTATGATAATGATATAACTAATAAAATAGCAAAATACCAGGGAATATGTGGTACGATAAAACGATCACTAAATAACAAAACAACAAGAGAGACCCAATTGAAATTTTATAAAACGTTGGCAGTACCGGTACTGCTCTATGGTTCAGAAGCCTGGATACATAAAAAAACAAGATCTAAGTAGGATAACGGCAGAAGAAATGAAATTTTTTAGATCTGTTAAAAGAATGCACTAAGGAAGACAGAATCAAGAACACAGAAATAAGACAGGAACTTGAAATATTTGCAATAACTGATAAAATAGATACTTATAGACAAAAATGGAAGCAACACATAGACAGAATGAATGAAGATAGATATCCAAAACAAGTAACAAAATACAAACCTAAAGGCACCCGAGATGTGAGCAGACCTAGAAAGAGATGGGCTGAAGTCGGAACGGGTTAACAGACCTAATCCATGAATGCAGATGATGATAAACATAACTAATAATATGCTTATGTAACTGTAAATAATATTTAAGTGGAACCACATTTAATAATACAAATAATTTGTCTGATGTTTTTAATATAAATTATTCACATTGCAAATCTATATATTAAAATTATCTTCTTCTTCTTCAGTTCACGGGCTAGGCAAATTGCCTGTTCCGCCTCACAGTTGTACTGTCCATCTTTTCACTGGCCTTCCTACATTTCTTGAACCTCTTGGCTTGTAGTTGAATGCTGCTCTTGGTAATCTTGATACATTCATTCTTTCCACGTGTGTAAACCATTTCTCACTATATTCTCTGATTTTCTCATCCAATGGATATATATTTAACTCTGTTCTTATATCTTCATTCCTTATCCGATCCAATCTTGTGCAGCCTTTTGTTTTTCTATGGAAGTTCATTTCTGCGCTTTGTATTCTACTTTGCAGTTTTTTGATCATTACCCAAGTTTCGCTCCCATAAAGTAATGCAGGAACTGCCAATGTTTTATAAAACTTCAATCTAGTATCTCTTCTTGTTGCTTAAGTCGACGTCCATTAAATCCGTCCGGCTGAACACTGTAAGAGAGATGAGTTTGGAAAATTTTTACATGGTCGGGTTACCAGCCCGGACGCACAACCACCTTCCTAGTGGATCGGGGATTTATTTTGGAGTTTCCTTCTCCTAGACGGGTTGCTAACCAAAGCTTTGGTGTCCCATCTACCCCTTGGCTTGCAGCTTTCCTCTTCCGCCTTCTGTACCGTTGAGAACAATTTTCTTCTTCCACTTCTGAAGCCGTTGAGTTTCCCGCGTTGTAGCTAGTTCGCTTTCCTTCTCCTCTTACTAGATAGCAAGCTAGTTAAAACCAGACTTCGCTATCTAGTCATCTGGGTCATTAGGTACTGAGCCCCTCCACCACGACAAGGTCTAGCCCGTGGGGGGTTAAAATTATCATACAACAAATTTAGAAAAAAAAGTGTATTTTTCATTTCACATATAAACGTTAGAGAACGAATTTTACAAACTGATGAACATTGGACCTCCTAACTCAGTTGTCTATTACGAGTATAATGACCTCTGAATTGACAAACGCCTGATTTCTTTTACCTTTTTGTTGTAAAAATACGTATATATGGAAATTATATGATTCACTTAATAAATAAAACTCTTACATACCTGCAGTGAGGCAGAAGATGCCTTTCAATTTTCAGGGCAGTTCTTATAAACCATTTCTAAAATTATCTAACTCTGGATGTCATTATAACATTAATAATAATAATAATAATAAATTGGTAAGAGGCACTCGAAAGAGCATTAAGTTATAAGTTTATGATTTGTCTTTTATGTTCAGTGATCCTGTCCATATTCTGCATTGTTTGTAATGGTATCGCTCACACTTTTGGTCGCATATCTTGCATTCACACGAATCACTCGGTTGGTGGAATTTTGTATTTTTGCACATTTTGTGATGATATCCGTTTGTTGCTAAACCTATGATTCTGTGCCTTTGTGGTTGGTTACTTCCAGTCCATTCTCTGTTTACCATTGCATCTGAGGCGTAGAAATCTTCGTCGATCTCTTTTTCTCTCTGTTTCTTTTTTTTTGATGACTTTCTTACATGGCTCCGTTGCTGGCAGTAGTATCCTTTGCCTTAGGTCCACTAGGAAGAAGGTTTCTCTGGCTAGCATATAGGCCATTCTGTTTGGTGTGTATTTGCTTGCAGCTAATGCCTTTTTGATGAATCTTGGTTTTACTTTTTCTAACCTCTCCAAATCGCTTGTCGATAGTTTCCTCCCATATCAGTTCTATCCCGTAGGTGACGATCGGGGTGATCACTGATGCGAATAATTTCATGGCTGTGACTAATTTTAACGATGTGATGTCTTTGATACTGCACATAGCTCTTATAGCTGCTGCTGCTCTCTCCTGCACATGTGCGCTGAAAGACTTTGTTGTTGGCTGCAGTGTTATGCCTAAATATCTGAATTTGTTGACTATTCTTATCGGTTCTTCTCCTAGTTTTAGATTATCACTTGCCGCTATTCTTCCTCCTTTCTTGAAAACCATTTGTACGGTCTTATGCTGTTTATCTTGAACTCATTTTCCATAGCCCATCGTTGTATCCCATCTATGCCTTTTTGCAATTCTTCTTTGTTTTCTGCCCCAATGGCCATGTCGTCCGCATACATTACCAGCGTGGTCCCGTTTGTTGCTTTCCCAATGTCAGCCGTCATTATGTTAAATAGTAGCGGTCTGATGGGGTCTCCTTGTAGTATCCCATTAGTTTTTGCATAACCTCGTCTGATGCCGCAACCTCATCTGTTATTTGTAACCAGTTTCGCCTCATTATGTCGTGTACTATTCCAACAATGGGGTGCTCGTTTCCAATCATGTCCCTCATCTTCGTGAGTAGTTTTTGTTCTGTTTATGTAATCGAACGCTTTTTCATAATCTATGAAGACCACGTAGTATTTCCCTTTCGGTCTGTTGAGGGCTGCTTCTATCTCATATAATAATGCGGATGCTGCTTGCAGAGTGGATTTTCCTTTCCTAAATCCGAATTGGTTATCTGGGATGTTTAATTTTGTGATGTCCATCAATCTGTTTGTAAGTATCTTCATAAAGATTTTGAACAGGGTGTTCTCCAGTACAACGCCTCTGTATGAGTTCATGTCTCCCGTGCTTCCTTTACCTTTATACAGCATTTTCAGGGTAGCCCTTCTCCATTGTTCTGGTATGGTTCTCGTCTCTAGGCATTTGTTAAACAGTTCTTTCCATATTGATATTAGCATGTCAGCTGATGCCTTTAGGTGTTCGAAAGCACACTGACTTGACAATCTTCACTATTGATTGTACCGCCAAACCAACAATATGCATCAACAATATAAGAACAGGAACATTTGGCGCTAAGCTGCATGCTTCAAAATTTATATCAGTATTTATAAAGATCTAGTTTCATAGCCGTTAGTTGCAAAAGGCAGAATCTGTGAAAGTTCTGATGGCGTTTACATTTTTCTTTATTAAGGCTATATTTAAAGATTTGGCGCTAAAAGTATGCGTACACTTTCTTCATGCGCCAGTTCAACTGGTAGCATCAAAATATGTTTAATGGCACTTAGCCAGTTGATGCATAATGTCATCTAATCAGCTATATGTATATATGAAAATTATATTGCATTTTTATAAGACTTGCCTTATGTGCAGGTAATAAAACAGTTTTTACACATTTTTTAAATCCATAGTGGGTTAAAAGCAAGGATATGCACTATCGTCTCTATTACTTATTTGTTTTACTAGATTACTAGAACATCCAATCAAATATTATGGGAATAAAGAGGGCGTACAACACAATATTATTAATCAGCTGTTGGTGTATGCTAATGATGTAGCATTGTTAGGCGATAGTGAGGACATACTAAAAACCAACAGGATATTCTAGTAGTAGTAATAATAATAATAATAGAGCAATTCCATTTGTGACTGACATTTACAATACACTTTTGCAGCAAAATGGTTGCGTAAATATTACAATTGATTGAAATTAGGGGTGTTATCTACGTAATATGATAGAGGAATAGTGTGTGGTTGAGACTGTACTTAAATATACAACTTTTGAAAGAAAAAAAGTGCTATTTATTATCTATCAAAGTATGTGTGACTGACATAAATGTCGACTCATCATGCAGCTTAACATGTTCATCTGCATCATTCTGTGAAGTGTGATTCCTAATTCAATTTTTCAAAATACCGTTTGGAGGACACATTTCAAGTTACATTCTCAATTAAAAACGAAACAAAAATAACAATTAAGTCCAGAGTTATAACCTAATATATGGTGTGTGACTGACTGACTACATTCTGTGACTGACTGACATATCTGAATTTTATTTAGACTTCAATATTCTGGAGCTGCAAATATTATACAAATATTACAAAATAATATGAAATTATAATAGGTAAGTCCACCGCTGTGATCTCGAGGTAGCGTGCTGCCTTGTCACGCAGCGGGCCCGGGTTCGATCCCCGGTCGGGATGGTTTTTCTGGGTGAGGTTTTTATCGGGGTTTTTCCTCACCTGTAAGACAAATGTCAAGAAAACTTTAAGGCCTAAACGGTCCCCGAAACCATATGGCTATCATCATCCTTATCATCATCATCATCATCCTTCACCGGTGTAGAAAGCAACGAGGAGTTACCACATCTACAGTTCCCTAGCAAAGCTGCAAGCATAACGTGAAAATGCTATGATTGCAGTGAAAGACCTGCCCTCGGGCAGAATTACTATGGATGGATAATATATAAAAAGCGATAATATGGAGATGAATAAAGAACTTCACTCCTTTTATCATGTATAGGAAATGTACAATTTGATACGCTGTAAAAATATTAAATAAATAGTGTAATTTATTTAACTTGGTTACCAAGTATCATTTTAAATTTCACAAAATAAAGAAAATATTAACTTTTTAACAAGAAAGGTCCTTCTCTATAGTTAAATATGCCTAATATGAGTATAATTTTATTACAACCATATTACCTGATTAAAATTTATCTGATGCAGTTAATAGATTGAACCATTAAAATTAATAAAAATGCCGATATGGAATTTGCATTGTTCGTTTCAGAACACTAAAATTAACTTTCACGCGTCTCAACTATAAAGACAAAATTAACGAAAAAGTACATTGTACAAATTATTATTATTTTTATTTAAATATGGAACATTCTGTTATAATTCTTTCAAAGCAACTGATTACAAATTATATTGCTGACATGAGTTATATTTTTAAACTAAACAATCGAAAGAAATCTCTTACAATGCGCGAAATCTTACTTTATGACTGATTGTTTGCACGTGGCGCACATAGTACAGCGTTGTCATATGTATGTTCACTCTGTTGGTTTCCAATAAGGCTACACCCAATAATAATTTTATTTGACACTACAGGTTATACATACTTAATCACATATACTCCACGCCAATTGTATTTTTTTTATACAAGAAACTTCATATGATTTAAAGCTGTTTTGCAATTAACAAGCATGACTCTGTTTCATAAAGTGAATGCTAGTACAATGTAGCAACATCGCACAATGAATCCCCGATAATACGACACACATGTCATGTCAAAGGTCAAACCTTTCACGTTCAAGGACTGCCACACACACATTTTCTAAACACATAAGAACCGCGCTCTTGTTTTTTAATTCCACTCACATATTGAAGAATCGCATAATGAGGAATTATTTAAATGCCATTAATACAAATATAAAAATGTAATTAATATAATTAACCTAATTACTTTACAAGAAAATGTCGTTAATACTTTTTTGTTAGTTATGTACCGATAACGTAGAATCTCAGAGGAAATTTGGATCCATCAATTATCGTATTGTGTACAATAATTTTTGTATGTTTTATGTGACTGACTGTAGCTTACCATTAATAATTATAGGCGCATTTTAATTATCTAGAATATTATAATACAATTATTAGTATTACATTTATAATCAGGAAGGACCGAAATATGGTATAATAAAAGAGTCGGTGAAACAAAACAAATTTATACAGTGAAACCGTAAAACAAAATTTCGTTTAATTTTGCATGTGTTTTCAGGTTTCGGAATATATCATGTTCTACTCTTAATTTAGATCAAAATAATCCGTATCTCAAACATTAACTTCTATAATCGTAAAATTTCATCTGCAAAAAAATATCGAAAAAATTACTCCTGGGCCAATTTCAAAATTTTCACATCGGTATGATATTTTCATGTAATTACTCTACATTTAAATCCTTCCGCTGACTGCCTTTTAGCTCAAATTGTCACAGAAGAAGGGCCAGTAATTATTTTATGAAACAGCCGAGCTGAACAGTCTACCAGATTTCCTAAACCATGTTTATGTTAATAGACAGCGGAGTCCAGCAAGCAACTGACTGCGTTATGCGTATTAGCAATATAAGTGAGGGGACAAAAAGTCAGTCAGTCATGGGACTCCACGAATTCATACGACCAAATCATTAAACATGAAATTGGTAAAATTTTGCATAGTTTTTTCATGTTTGGAATATGACAAGTTCTACCGCTATTATTAGATTAAAATAATGCACATTTGAAACATTTTCTTATAGAACTATGAAATTTGATATTACGGATATATATTACATAAACATAATTATTCCGACGTCAGTTTCAAAATTTTCACCTCGGTATGACATTTTCATGGAATCGCTCAATAATAATAATAATAATAATAATAATAATAATAATAATAATAATAATAATAATAATAATAATAATAATAATAATAAATAATAATAATAATTTTATTTATATGTCCACCGCTATATTCTCGAGGTAGCGTGCTGCCTTGTCACGCAGCGGGCCCGGGTTCGATCCTCGCTCGGGACAAGTTTCCTCGGTGATGTTTTTTTCGGGGGTTTTCCTCACCTGTAAGACAAATGTCAGGATACTTTAAGGCCCAAACGGTCCCCGAACATCATCTGGCCATCATTATTATCAATATCATATTCATCTCATTAGATTAAGTTTAGGTTTAAGGCCTCTCCTGGCGCATCACCATCATATCATTGGGCAGCCTAACCCCGTCTTCCAGACGCCCCAACCTCAGAAGTGGGTAACTTATACGCCAATTCCAGGAGAGAATACCTGAAATGTCGAATGACAAACAGGTGGCATTGAAAAAAAAATGTATATACATATTTTGAATGTTTACATATCTGTCTGTGCCTAAAGTTTTATTTTCCTTCTCCACATGTACCTATCCATCCACTCCATGTCCTCCAGTCCTTTTCTTTTCATTCCATTTCTTATTTTTTACATCCATGAATTTCGAGGTCTTCCTTTCTTTCACCTGAAACGAAATTTTAAGAACCGCTCTAGCGGTCGCAAGTTTTTATTTTTATTTGCAACGAAACCCAATGTATGGTATTAATAAACATGAATGGTATTGTCAAAAATCAGCAAAATCGAACAATTAAAAGTGAGGATTTATCTAAAACCTGAAAGAAATAAATCGCTTAGCAGTCGCCATGTTTGCTTCATCGCAATGTATTTGTGTACTATACAATTTAACCAAACTTTAAATTGGCAATGTGTCCTATAAGATACATTCGTTTAATATATTTAATAGTTTTAATAAAGCAATGGGAAATAAATCAGTACAAATTATTTAAAAGTGTGTCAAATTATATAACAGATTTGAGGGAAGTAGATTATACAGGGAATGATTGGAAAACATTACCTCAGGATAGGGATATATGGAGAGTTTATTCCGCGCGGCCATGAACCTACGGATTCGATAGTGCCAGTTAGTTAGTTAGTTTATACAATAGGTTAATACGTATTACGGCTATACATGTTTGTTTTCATGGCGGTTCGACACACTTAAATAAACT
Source organism: Diploptera punctata (assembly GCA_030220185.1). Taxonomy (NCBI): domain Eukaryota; kingdom Metazoa; phylum Arthropoda; class Insecta; order Blattodea; family Blaberidae; genus Diploptera; species Diploptera punctata. The sequence continues at coordinate 1,487,641 of JASPKZ010010686.1, read as the reverse complement.
GACATAAGAAACTGAGTTTCCCCATTTCAAGGGTTATCAAAAGAAATATATATTGCTAGATCAACAAAATAAAACCATTCATTTGACTTGCTGAGGAATTTTTTGCACATTCTGTGTGGTGGAATTTTTTGTTTAGTTTTTAGTGTTCAAATTTCAAGATATTTTTGCAAGTTGTCTCGCTCACAATTGTACATACACAATTACGTAGATATGAGTCATAGGGAATAATATAATCTATCCCCAATTACAAAACCAAATTATTCAGTTCGAGGACATTGCAATCAAGTGTTAACAGATAAGTGTATCAATTTGGAGTAAACCAACGTGATAAACTGTAGGAAATGCTATTTCGTGGAAAGCGTTATGTTAATAGCTGTCAGATAATCGAGTAAAATAGCTATATATCAACTTTTCGAGCATTTAACAAATTTTCTTGAACACGTTTTAGAAAATTCACCTACCAACTAGATTAAACTAACAATAACTCACGCAGTAAGGTAGATAGCGATATTGTATATCGTGCAGGTCTCAGTGATTACTCTACCACTAGGTTTTTTATATATTTCAGTTTATATCAGTGGGGTATCCAGAAATAATTGTTTTGGGTGGCCCCAGATATTACTAGATTTACAAAATACTTCACTCATTTCCTGACAGACAACACTGTTCCCGTCAATTCTCATTTTCGGAACCTTGTTTAATAACGTGCTAAATTATAAGTTTTTTTAAAAAGTCCGTCACGCAGAAACTGCGTAAACTAAGTGAATTCCTCAGTAAGTTGAATTTATGAGCCCATTTTGCTGGTTTTCGGAGGAATGTTTATTCATTTTGTTAAATTGAAGTTTTTTTGTGACGGCAACAATGCTCCGTCTACTGAGCCGATTCTCAGGTATCGGTACCTCTTTACAGCTAAATTCTTTGTTTAATTAGCTAACCCTTGTCTATACTGCGACTTAGTTGGAGAAACTCAATTTCTGATGCCAGCTTATTTATTATCTGTCCAAGGGATCTGTGCCCCCATAAGATATACGAACTAAAGCCTACTTCCTTTTCTGCCTCGGCAGATCATTTCCCTCCCTGCATTCCTATCTCTCTCTCTCTCTCTCTCTCTCTCTCTCTCTCTCTCTCTCTCTCTCTCTCTCTCTCTCTCTCTCTCTCTCTCTCTCTCTCTCTCTTTTCTATCTCTCACTTACACTTGTACTCCAGTGTTGTCAACTCAACTCCAAACTTGCATTATTCAATATTCAAGAGCCATGACACTAGGGGAAGTTTGGCAACATCCATACTCAATGGCTGCTGTTTAACGCAGTGGGAGGGGAGTGCGGTGAAATGGTTTGAGTATAGACGTGTACTTTTCTAAGAACGATGTCAGCGCTGTAGGGGTACAGACCCATTGGTCCGAATAATAAATAAGCTTGCATCAGAAATTGAGTTTCTCCAACTAAGCCGCCGAATAGGCAAGGGTTAGCTAGTTAAACCAAGATTAAAAGTATCGGACTGCAGTGTAAACAAATCAAGTATAATCTACGTTATTATCCATTCATATATTGTTGTACACCCTTAGACAAAAAAAAAAGACGCATCTCTTGATTCTATCAACCGATCTGGGAACTTCGTTAGAACTCGCAGAAGCCTTATTCACATTAACACGTTTTCAGTAATTGTACTGTGGTGTTTGCTAGTTGACGTAGTGCACACTAAAGTAACATAAAAGAGAGAGCTTGCCTTTGTGTGTTTCCGTGGTCGAGAGGTTTAACACACCACATCTGCGTCCGTAACCTCACGGGTTCGATTCCCGTTCTATTTTTTTTTTACTGAATGTTAGGATAGCATTTCGCCTGTAATATAGTTTCATATTTAATTTTATACTTGAGTTTTATGGGTCCCGCGCCGTAGCCGAGCGGTTAAGGTAGGAAGCCTTGGCGCAGAGCTACGGGACTTGCGCTGGTTCGAGTCTCCATGGGGGAAGAAATTTTCTCATGGTATTTCGGCCAGTATTGGACCGGTGCCCACCCAGCATCGTGAGACAATTGGGTAGCTACAATAAGTAGCGGCTCCAGGTTGAGGAACCAGCTATAACGCCTGGGGGACTCGACATGCTAACCATATGTCACCCCTACACTGGCTGTTGATCATCTACCTCTGTGATTGACACATGTGGATGTGAAGGGCCAGCAGCCGGCTGGTAAAAGGGCAACCGCTGAAAAGTGGAAAGACCCTGAATCGGAGTTTTATGGCTTTAATGCACACACAAAACACATTAATGAAAACCTACTAATAATTAAATGAAGAAAGAAAATAATATCTTCTAAAATGAAACTTTAACAAAAACAAAATCAATATCGGGTGTATGAATCCTCAAGCATCTATTGCCGCCCTCAATCTGCGGGACATTATGCAATCAAATTTCTACAGGCACGTGGACGATCGGCTAGAGTATCCCAGGCGCCTTAAATTTGTGCCCATAAGCCATCTTTCGTTTTTCGTGCATCTGCAGGCCAATTAGAGTTCATCTCTATTTTCATCTTAGCCCATACATTTTCGATTGGTTTCAACCTGGTGAACAGCGAAATTTGATTTACCTTCTCCTTTAACAATAAAATCATATTTCGCTAAATATATTTCAGAAAGCGGCCACAGTTTCAACATTATCGATAATACAATGTAAATTATACACAGAGAAAACAACAGACACAAAATTAACATTTTACAAGAAAGCGAAATTATCAAGAAGGCCAAGAATACAAACATTCTCAACGAAAATGTGCCTAATAAGCAAAACCCTCTATTAGACATACAGTTAATTCAATACTACAACTCCAGAAGATGAAGCATGCATCGAAAGGCCTAGAGTGAAATCAACGAAAATTTTAGATAGTTGAGGAAGACGGTAGTATACAAGGTAAAAATAAATAATAGTTTAAACAAACTAAAACAACACGCTTTCTTAGAAAACCAAACTAAAAAAAGTAAAGTGATCCCACAACAGACCCGGAGGCCCTTGGGGTAGTAGGAGGTTAAGGCTCCCACTTTTTCTAGACAATCGGCACTTTTATGTCAGCCGGGTTGTCAGCCCTGCGTAACGGCCGCCTTTACCCCAGAACAAGCGTATGGTACTCATTTCCGTTAGAGGCTGAGTCGACCCCAGGGCCATAGTGCCGCCAGAGGGTTTGGGTCAGTTTAAAAATCCTGACCCCAACGGGACTTGAACCCTCGACCAATGAAAAATAAATTTATTTTCCAAAACGCTTGGGATAAAATTAAAGTGGTCAACAAAAAAATAATCTGCAACACATATAGAATAAAACTAGAGTTATCTACAAAAAAATAATTTTAATATCAAAAGCGTGGGGTGCTCTATATCAATTAAAACTTATATTTGATAATAAACAGATATTGGTAAAAGTAAAGTCTCTAAGAAGAAAACGTAAAAACCATAAAAAGCACCCAACGCTTTTGATGGTAAAATTATTATTATTATTATTATTGTTATTATTATTATTATTATTATTATTATTATTATTATTATTATTATTATTATTATTATTATTATTATTATTATTATTATTATTATTATTATTATTATTATTATTATTATTTGTAGATAATTCTAGCTTTATTCTAGATGTGTTAGAGATGATTTTTTTGTTGACCACTTTAATTTTTTTCCCCAAGCGTGTTGGAAATTATTTTTTTTTATTTTTTGTTCGGTTTTCTAATAAAGCGTGTTGCTTTAGTTTTTTAAACTATTATTTATTTTTTTATTTTTTAGTTTGGTTATCGAATAAAGCGTGTTGTTTCAGTTTTTAAACTATTATTTATTTTTTTTTAATTTTTAGTTTAATTGATTGTCATAAACCGGAATCCCTTGAAAATTTATTTGCATAATACTTTTCTAAAAAAAAAACCTCCGGCCCAGATTTGAACCAGCGACCTATTGATTGCTGAAATGATATATCACTATAGTCCACTGCTCTACTAACTGAGCTCTTACAACGATTGACTAAGAAGTAGATAAGTCCGCAACCTATTACGCAGGTTTTTATGTTTTTGATTTTCCGATTATTGTGGCCAGGATTTTAGAAAAAAAACTATGAAATTATTGTATTGTCATGGGTCCTTTACAAGTATACAAATTTTCAAGTCGATCCATTGTATTTAAGTGGATGAAAATCGTATTTAAAGATTCCGTTACATAGACACAGGTTCGTTACATAGACAGATACAGGTCAAGCTAATATAAAGCGTGTAAAAATATATAATTTAACATTGTTATAACCTCAACGGTATAAAAAAATTATGAACTTAAAAAGTATAGATTAATTCAAATGTCGAAATAAAAGTAGTTAACTCATAAAACGTTTTAATACAAATATCACGAAAAAAACTGCGTAATTGAAGACGCGAACCTGCGATCTTCATTAACAGAAACAGTGACCGCGTGCTTTACCGCTGAGCTATCGGGACACGTAGAAGAATCTACAGTTCATGCCACATAACACAGTAGCTCAGGGACTGCACAATTACGACTACTTTCCTAGTTTGAACCCAGCGCTGTGCCGAGTATGACTTAGAAGAAATGTGCGTTCAAGACATGACTCTTTTTTTTTTGTCGAAGCGTGTACATATTTTGACACCAATTAAAATATTTACTTATTAATTTTTTATTACTATATTAAATATATTAAATTAATCTAAGTAATCAATTGATTTGGCGTTTACTTGATGAAAATCCATAATCATTTAATTAAATAAAAATAAAACTTAAAGTTTTATATGATTTTCATATTTATTACAATATAAATTTCTAACAGCTGTTTTGGTACTTTGTGCCTTCTTCAGACATGATTACAAATGAATGAATTTTGTTATTATATATAAATTCCAGTACATAACAACTGTAACTAGGCAATTGAATGTAAACAAACATTTTTTTAATAAACAATCTCTGTTATGAGTTGAAAAGGGACGATTCATTTAAATATTGTTGGGAATTTAACAGCCTATTGCTATTCTTCAATTTATTTATCTCTACAATTTATAATAAATTTAATTTAATTATTTAATCTAGTCCATCCCTATAGTCTCGGGTAGTATACACAGCTATAAATGTCAGGAAACTTTAAGGCCCAAACGGTCCCCGAACTTCATCCGTCATCATATTATTTTCATATTCGCCATGATTAGTATAAATGTGCGTATGTGTGAATGATGTGTTTTGTCTATTGTGGTCTCTCCGAGGAGGCCCTGACAGTCATTCGGGGAGGCCTTCCATGTCCTTGTGTGATCAAAAGAGTATGTGTGTGATCCAAAGATTAAAATCCCTCTCCTCACAATCGTGCCACTGTAAGACCCGGGGGCGTGTGACATGTAATACATACCTATAAGTTGAGAGGTTAAAAGTGCAATAAATAAGAAGAAGAAATTAATGTGTCTTATGGGATTCATCGCCAATGTAAGTGTTTATTAAATTGTATGGTATACATTACGACACTCCAAACATATAGGTTGCTAGAGTCAAATTTTAATTTAGAGTTTCAAGAAAACTCCCACATATACTTGTCGGATTTCTCTGATTTTTTGGAGAATGCCTTCTTCTGTTTATTTTAATAATATACAATTGAATTTCGTCGTGAAACATCGAAAATTGCAACTACTAGAACTATTTTTAAATTTTCGTTTTAGGTGAACTCCTACATCTAATGGTCCGATTTTGCTGGTTAATGAATTCGACCTTATTTTTTAAATTAATAGCTGTATGCCAAGTTTTGTTTCGATGAGAGAATTCACTATTGGTTCTTGCAGACTGTACTACAAGCAGGTAGAGTTAAACATCTCTGTTATAAACAAGGAAAGAACCTTAGTTGGTTGTAAAATGAGGTATACTTCACACAGAACCATTGCGTCTGTATTCTGTTCACTCTCGTGTACACTGTAGCTGCGCACCAGATTGCGTTGCTGTCTTGCGTCGTCACATCGCATGCATCCTCCGGTTTCAACTCACTGTAAAGCACTACAATACCAACCAAGGTGCTTTTCCTGGTTATAAACACTTAAGCATATTTTACATTTTTTTCAGTATGAAACATAGCATTAAAAAAATAGTTTAATTTATGCATTTACTTTAAAGTATGAAAAAAATGTAGTGGATTTTTAAAATTCATGTTATAATTAAATAGTTTGTAAATAAAAAAGTCACTGATGTATTAATCTATAAAGATCGGAATAGGATCGCACTGTTTTGGAACTACGTATTGTGACATCAAGTCTACGTCATCAGTACGGTACTTCAGTTTATTTCTATAATAGGACTAGTTGACTCATGTACATGATAACGTATGGTTCAACTACCATGTCGCGAGTAAAGATGAAGTACTACATACTCAACTTATGCAGACACAATGTGATTAAGTTTTGTTTATATGCTTTAAATGAAAGTGTTAAATCCATTTCTCGTATCGTGCTCCACTTTTCATGTTTTGTGGACTGTACACTCTAAGTCACGTCATGTTTTCCCGGTCACAATATAGTAGTGACACATGATATCCTATTCCAGGATTTGTAGACTAATAACTTATATCATGGTTCTAGTAATGGCCGAAATATTGGTTGTAACTGAAGGTCTTTAAATAATGTTCTCTTAAAAAAATAGGACACCTCGATACTGATACATTTACTCCACTGCCTCAGCCAAATCATCGGAGACTGTGGGATTCTTTACATTAAACACTCACACGACACCCTTCATCAACCTATGAAAATGTCTAGGTAGACCCAAGTTCCACTCTCAACTCCTCTCTAGTAGCTTTTCCGGAATGATGTGAGCTAGTCATTCCAACCCTCCTCCTGAGGGCATGGACACAGAGAGGAGGCAGCCCCTCCACCGTGCTAAGATGATGTGGACTAATCACTCGCACACCTGAAAAGTCATAGATTAAAGAAACAGCAGTTATGGAAAGCCGGGTGGATCTTCTGTTGACAACCTTTGGCTTGAAGAGGAAAACGAGAATTAGTTTCTGGAACATAAGGACATTGAGAGAGGCTAGTGGATTAAAACAAGTTGTAAAATTGGAGAGTTATTACCTTTTTATCAGTTTCTAGCAAGATTCTAATATGAATTATATTGGATAGAATTAAAGACGCCATAAAAACAAAATTAAGAAAAGAGCAAGCTGGCTTGATACAACATCGTAGCTGTACAGATTAAATAAATACAGTTCGTATAATTTTGGAGCAATCAGCAGAATGGCGAAGTACAATTTATTTAACATTCATAGATTTTGAAAGAATATTTGACTGTCAATAGACGTGCTATTTGGCTAACTCTGAAAGAATACGAAATTCCACCAAAGATTATTAATACTATTAAAAATATGTATCTAGGTTCCAAGGCACAGATAATACATGAAGATAATCTCTCAGAATCTATAGAAACCAAATCTGGAGTAAGACAAGGGTGTATTCTCTCCCCAACAATCTTCCTAATGGAGTTGAATAGAACTATGAGAAAGTTATAGGAAAACGGAAAAGAGGAATTCCATGGGGGATTAATAATCGCCTTGAAGATCTTAACTTTGCAGATGATATATGTTTACTATCTCAGAGGTGCAGGGATATGAAGACTAAGGTTAAAAGATGAAGCAAAAAATGTTGGATTGAAAATAAATTTCTCTAATTCAAAACATATAATGATAAATTGTAACAATTAAGATGAATTAAAGGTTAATGATGTTGACATTGAAGAGGTCTAATCCTTCATATATTTAGGAAGTATGGTTACAAAAACCGATGGAGCAGAAGATATAAAAAGACGAAGTCGTCTAGCAAATGGAGCTTTTGCGCGATTATACCCCATATGGAAAACTATGAACATCTCTTTGAAGACAAAACTTGCACTTTTCAACACCAACGTAAAATAAGTCGCCCTCTATTGTTGCGAAACATGGAAAGTTACGGAAGCAACAAATAAAAAGTTGCAGATCATTTTAAACAGATGTCTGAGGCGTATTTTGAATATAAGATTGCCGGAAATAATATCAAATGCATAAATGCACCAAATAAAACAAAGAAACTGGAATTGGAATCCTATCCAATTCCTTTATATACCTATATTCCTTGGATAGGAAAACCTATCCAAGTTTTCCACACATTGAGAAAACCAGACGGAGCCATCGAAAAGACTGCACTAGATTGGAATCCTCAAGGGGTAAGAAAGAGGGGACGACCTAGGAAAACTTGTAGACGATCAGTAGAAGGAAAAACAAAGAAAAGATGGAAAGCTGGAATCAAGTGAAATGGCTGGCTGGCTGGAAGCAGAGTACGCTGGAGGATCTGTACTGCTGATCTATGTTCCGTTTAGGAATTACTATAAATAAATAAATAAATTATATATATATATATATATATATATATATATATATATATATATATATATATGCATATATATACACACACACACACACAAACTTAGTCGTAGTTCACAACATGTATCTTGTTTTTCATTCTTTATATTGGCAAGTTAGCATCATTAGACTAACATACGCGAGATTATCGTGTTATAAATTCTCACAAAGGAACTGTCAACCATTGCATCTCGAAACCTACCTAGAAATTTCTCTCAGAGAAGTGTTATGTACCAAGGCCGTGTCCAAAAAATATCTGCTTTTAACTGAAAGACACCGGAATGGAAGCCAGAATCCAGCAATGACAACCCACTATACGGAGCAGATGGACTCCCTGTTTGAGTAAGAGGGAAATTGAGTGAGGTGGGACGCGGCGCGTTTGGCAGGTAGTAAGTGTTATCCATTCTACCACTTCCAGAGCTGTATTACTTCCCTATAAATTAAATGAGAGATGTGGCGCTGGATTTTAGTCTCTTGCAATTAAAAACGGAAGATTTTTTTTTTGGGCACGTCCTTGGTACTTCACAACGCTTCTCTGAAAGAAATTTAAAGGGAGGTTTCGGCATGCAATTCTTGGCAGTTCCCTTTTTTGAAATAGCCGAGATATTAATTAATGTTTTCGAACAAATATATTTTTACAGGTAATGTTATTAGCTTCACGCCAAATTCTAACTCAGAGGACCACTCCTTGACGGCTGTCTACGACTGCTTATTTAAGATATTCGCAGCTACCTTCCATAACTGAAGGCCGTATGCTCAAAATGCAGCAAGCTATGGAAGCAGGAACTCACATTATTGGACATTCATTATACGTACTAAGGTAAGTGAAATACTGAGAAAAAAATAAATATTACAAATTAGTCTAAAAAGTTGGATATATCAATTGACGTAAAGTATTTTTGACATTGGACATCGCTTAATTATTTTTAGAGTGATTAGATGAATCATATTATTGCTTAAATATGAAATGAAGGGTGCAGAAAAAAAAAGAAAAACTTGCCCCGTAAGTCACTTTTGGCATAATAACCCGGATCGAGTCATAGCCTCCTCAAGCATTCTCCTCCAGACCTCTCTGTTCCTGGCGACTGTCCACTAAATTCTAGTTTTAAGTCTTTGGACGCCTTCCAAAACTCCACCCATCCACCTAGCGTTAGGTCTTCCAACGTTTCTTCTTCCATCTGGATGGTCCATCATTATTTTTTAACAGTTTCACTATTATCCATTCTCTGGATATGTCGTGCCCATCTCAATGTAGCTATTGTAATGTGTGTAAAAATGTCTGGTACTTTACAACTTATATAGTTCTTATCTTATATCGTATTCGCCATTCTCCTCTTTCCTGAATGGGACCATGTATTCTTCTTAGAATTTTTCTTTCAAAACTCTAAAATCTTCTCTCTATCTTCTCCTTGGTCTGCCTCTTGATTTTTTCCTTTACGATTTGTACTCTAAAGCATTTTTGGGCTTGTTACCTGGATCCATTCTTTCCACGTGTCGTCTCAATATTTTCATTATCTTCAATCATATGTCTAATTTGCTCTTGTTTCAATTTTCTGACTTGTGTATCCAGCCAAAGGTTTCAGATCTCTCATTTTTACTGCTTCATTTTTTCTAAATCTTGTGTTCCCGTTATTCTCCACCGCTACGATCTAGTGGTGTAATCTCGTTGCCTGTGTTCTATCCCCGTCGTGACAAGTTTCATGAGCGTTTTTTTCGAGGTTTAACTTTAAGACCTACTGAAGACAATCTGGCCATTATAATCATTCATATTATAAAGATCATGTAACTCGCCGTTATGGAATCTTCTTCATTCACCTATTATTGTCTCTCTCTTTGGTCTAAATAAAAAAATATAGGGACAAGGCTGCAAACCGGCTAATGAAAACGAGTTTTCGAGTAAGCCTGCTATACATGCTATCGTTTCTCACATCCTCAGTAATTTTTCAATATAGGCCTATATATTTTTTCATAATTTTAGAGCCAATTTTTGTAAAATTTAAAGGCTTATTTTCACTATTTTACTGTCTATTTCCTCAATTTTAATTGCTTATGTGCCCATCTATTTTAGACGATATAAATACCTGAACCTCCGAACATTACTAATAATATTTCCCATATATATTGACTTAGGCTTTCACGGCCGGAGTTACTATGATGATCTTGTAGACGATTTTCCGGGCTGTTGGCCGTGGTCTTTAGGCTTGTAGTTCCCCAACCTTTCGCCGAGACTGCGTCCGGCATCCTCAAGGGTTGTCTTGAGACGCAGTCTCTGGCGAAAGGTTGCGGAACTACAAGCCTCAAGACCACGGCCAACAGATCGGAAATCGTCTACAAGATCAATATTTCCCATAGCTAAATCTGCAGTATTTATAATGGTGTATACTTTTATTATGACAAAAATTTTACTTGTTATCGTTATCAAACAATTAAGATGTAAAGCCTTATGGCTTGTTCAGGTCTCAATGTTCATCAAGAATTATTTTAATCAAGCGACCTTGATAATTGTTTCTTGTTGGATGGTATTTGAAAATTGAGATGCCAACCCCTCTATATTCTGTCCATATATATATCATCTCCTTTTATTCCTGTAGACATGTTTTTTTTACACGCTTTATATTAGCTTGACCTGTATCTATGTAACGGAATCTTTCAACGCGATTTTCACCCACTTAAAATCATTGGATCGACTTGAAACTTTGTATACTTGTAAAGGACCAATGACAATACAATCATTTCATTTTTGTCTAAAATCATGGCCAAAATCATGAGGAAATAAAAAAAAAAATGATCTGTGTAATTATATAACGGAATCTTTCAACACGATTTTCACCCACTTAAATTCGTGGGATCGACTTGAAACTTTGTATACTTGTAAAGAACCAATGACAATACAATAATTTAATTTTTTTTTAATCCTGGCCAGAATCATCAGAAAATTAAAAAAAAGTTTGTGTGATTACGTAACGGATTCTTTCAACACGATTTTCACACACTTAAAATCACTGGATCGACTTGAAACTTTGTATACTTGTAAATGACCAATGGCAATACAATAATTTTATAAATGTTTCTAAAATCCTGGCCAGAATCAGCATAAAATCAAAATAATAAAAACCGGTATAATAGGTTGCGGACTTATCAACTTCTTACTCAATCGTTGTAAGAGCTCAGTTGATTGAGCGGTGGACGGTAGTGGTATATAATTTCAGTAATCCATAGGTCGCTGGTTCAAATCCGGCCCGGAGGATTTTTTAGTAGAGTATTACTTTTAGCTCATACTACAATTTAAAGATATTTACATTTTTATCTTATTCTGTAAAATATTAAAACTAAATAATAAAAAAATAAATAATAGTTTAAAAAAACTAAAACAACACTCTTTGTTAGAAAATCGAACTAAAAAAATGAAAAAATATTTTTAATTTCCAACACGTTTGGGATAAAATTAAAGTGGTCAACAAAAAATCATCTCCAACACATCTAGAATAAAACTAGATTTAGCTACAAAAAAATAATTTTACCATCAAAAGTGTGGAGTGCTCTATATCGATAATAAACAGATATTGGTAAACATAAAGTTTCTAAGAAGAAAACGTAAAAACTATAAAAAGCACCCCACGCTTTTTATGGTAAAATTATTTTTTTTGTAGATAACTCTAGTTTTATTCTATATGTGTTGGAGGTGATTTTTTTTTGTTGACCACTTTAATTTTATCCCAAGCATGTTGGAAATTAAAATTATTTTTCATTTTTTAGTTCGGTTTTCTAATAAAGCGTGTTGTTTTAGTTTTTTTTAACTATTATTTATTTATCTATAACTGTTTCGAGTTCGAGTTCAAATAATATTTCGTCGTTTGCTTTTAGGTCCTACTATGTGTATCCTGTTGTCTGTCTCATAAATTTCAATTTAATGTTGCAATAATCCAGGATTAATTTTTTTTATTGTCCATGTTTCATATCCGTATGAATAACAGGTATGTGTAGATTATTATACATCTACAGTTTTGTGTCCTTTTAGATTTTGAGAGAAGTAATTTTAAGATATTACATGTTCTTAACATTGATATCTCTTTCACTCTCATATAATATTGAGAACCCTATATTTAATGTTATAATCATCGCATTCATCAGCTTCATGGATTAAGTCTTACAAGACTTGTTCCGATCTTATTATTTTAACACTTTTCAGCGCATCTTTTCTTGGACTACCAACTTTTCTTCTAGCTTTTGGAGTGTATATGTTAAATCAGTATTGTTGTGGGTTTTTCTTTCAGTCGTTGTATGCGTTGCTTCCAGTCATTTCGAAATTATTTTATTTTGTCTATTATTTAAAGTTTAGGATAAAAAATCCAAAGAGTAAGTCCTCCGTGAGGAACATTGAGCCATATGTACCGAGTCTGAAGATTTTCAGGCTTGTAATAGTTCCTTCAGCCTAAATAAACAAGCCCCTAAGTAAACATTTATTTCATCTTAGTAATACCATAGTTCTTCAAGCGATATCCTCAACAACTGATCCCGCGCAACAAGCCATCAGGAAAAAATGGAAGTGGGGAGGCCACGCCGCAAGAATACAGGACGACAGGTGTACAATAAAAACAACCATGTGGGACCCGTACACAGGCAAGAGACAGCGCGGAAGACCAAGACGACGATGGGCTGACATCTTCAAAGAACGAGCAGGGTCGCAATGGTCCAGAGTCGCCAGATGCAGGAAAAGCTGGAGAACGATGGAGAGCCAACTGTATATTAACTAATCACAGAACAGACAGTGTATACAAACCAAGTGCTACATCCAAGTCAACTTCTCACCACGGAGTAGCTCACCGGGTGACACTCTTAAATAGAGCTTAACCCCTGTACAGGGAGGCCTTTGCCCTAAAGGGACATATCAGGCTTTATTTATTTATATTTATTTATTTAATACCATAGTTGTCTATAGATGTCTCATTGGGTCGGTATGTTGAGTGCATACCATTTATGACATCATTGGGAAATTAACTTGGTCTAGTATCTTCTAACAAAGGAGAGGCTAATGTAGATAGATAGATTTAAATATATTCCTCCTTATATAATCATTCATTTTCTAATTCAATAAGGTTTAACTCTGCAAATCTCAAGAATCTCATATCTTCTGCTTCAATACTCCTCTTCTTTTTTTTTTTGTTATGATCCAAAGCGCAGAATCATAGAGCAATATTGGCATGCAATTACTTTATAACATTAAATATATTTCTGAAATTGTATGGATCTGTCAATATTGCCGGAGCACGCCGTATCGTAGATGGTTAAGGCAATATACTACAAGTTGGAGGTAGAGAGTTCGAGTCCCGGTGGATTATGATTTTTAAACTCTCATAAACTCTCTAGTGGCACCATGACTCTGGGGGTCGATTCAGCCTTTAAGGGAAATCAATATCAGACGCTGTTATCCCTAAGGTAATTTAGTCTTTTAATCTTAATACCTGGGTCAATTAACCACAAATCTGTGTAAAGACGATCGTCATGAAGGGCTGACAATCAGGCTGACATCACATGTTGATTATCAAAAAGCGGGAGTCTTGACCTACTAGTTCCCCAAGGGCCTCATGTGGCTGCCAACTATCAGAATATTCGTATTGTAATTATACCCATGTTATCAGAATGGTCATGTTGCTCACTAGATAAGTGTCTTATATTAAGATAAATATCATAACTAAATTAAATAGCATAAGTAACCTACCTAAATTCTAATCTATCATAATCATCATCATCACTCCAGGGATTAGGCAATTGCCCGTTCCGACTTCATAATGCATCAGCCCAACGTCTTCTAGGTCTTCCAACATCACGTCTTTCTCTTGCTTGATAATTTCTTGCTAACAATGGATATCTCTCCTTACTCATTCCATCCATATGATCAATCCATTTCTGTCTGTAATTCGTGACCTTATCCAATAAAGGCTGTACTTTCAATTCTTCTCTTATATGCTCATTTCTTATTCTATCAAGTATTGTACATCCTTTTACTTGTCTTAGGAACCTCATATCCGCCGTCTGTATTCTATCCTTCTGTTTTTTCATTGGAGCCCAAGTTTCACATCCATACAATATTGTGGGAACCGCCATAACATTATCAGGGCGACAAGGCATAGCGCAGCTAAACTTGTAGGGCTTGAAGAGCGGAAGAAGCAGCCCTCTCTTGGGGGGTGGATACCCAGAGGAGCATATTTGGAGGCTCCGAGGAAGCAGCCCTTCCACCATCCTTGTCCTGCGAAGCGCCTATAACGCTTCCAAGAGACATTCATCTCAGTGAGAAGCTTCATGGAAATCAGCCGGATTGTCATAAAATTCTAATCTAACATACCCTAATCCAACTTATCCGTATCAATGTGTAAGGAAACTTGTCTTAACACAATTCTCGAAGATAAAAAGAATCAGTGATGGTGTAGTTTGGCAATTCGTTTTCACCTGAATACCTACACTCCCGTTTTGTGTCCATTTTAATGATGTAAAGCAGACTACGTCTAGTCTATTATAGAAAACACTAATTACCTTGCTATAAAATAATTAACAATCTAGGACGTAATAACGAAAGAATATGTCGTTAGATATCGAAATAAAAAAAACTAAATCAGTTATGTAATCGATAGCATCATATATAGTTTAAAATATGTGGCCGTATATTTCGTTACATAGTGCATAATTTCCCTAACAATATTTCTTAACTGGAATAATGCTTTATGTGCATATTTTTTAAACTAGATATTACAACTTGTTGGCCGCGGTTGACTAGTGGTTATGTTCCTTGCCTCTGGTCCCGAGGTCGCGGGTTTAAGCACGGCCGGGGTCAATGGATTTTTTAGGACGGAAAAATCCAAGGAGCAAGTCTTTCGGGAGTGACTTTAAGACGTGGATCCGGAATCTGAAGATTTGTTGGCTCGTAAAAGAAGTTGAAGCCTGAATAAAGAGGCTCCTAAGCAAAATTTACCGACCTCTATCATCTTTATTGCACTCGCAATATCCATTGCAATTCCATTTATTCTCCCCCTCTTTAATTCCAACTCCTGAGGTGCCTACTACAGATGTCTCATTGGGTCGGTACGTTGATCGCATATCATTCATGACATCTTTAGGAAAATAAACATAACTAAATTAATTTGGTACAATAATTTCTAACAAAGGAGAGGCTAAGACCCAACATTGGGCTGTTATGCCAATGTAGGAAGATATTACCTTGGTGTCAGGATGTGTGATTAATGCGATAGACCATGGTCTCTCCTTTGTCAGGAGATTATAGAGCAAGTTCATTGTAGTTACCTCATTTGCCCAACTATGTCATGAGTGGCATGGGGTCAACACACTGACTCAATGAGACATCTAGCAGGCAACTAACATATTACTGTTACTGGATGTTTGAGATCGATAAATTTTGCTTAGAAACCTCTTTGTTCAGGCTTAAGGATCTCTTACGAGACTGAAAATCTTGAGACTTGATACCCACGGCTTAAAGTCCCTCCCGGAGGACTTGCTACTTGGATGTTTCTATACTAAAGAATCCATCAACCGCGGCCAGGTTTGAACCCGCGATCCTCGGGACCAGAGGCAAGGAGCATAACCACTAGTCCATCGCGGCCGATGGGTCGTCAGAATAGAATTACTTATTTTAGTTATATTTAATACAGTAAAAGTTGCACAAAGCGGAATCGCATGGGACCAATATTTTTTTTCCGCATTAGACTAAATTTTTCATTATAAAAAAATAAAACTCATTAATATTCGTAGATTATAGAGTACCGTATATGTCTTTTTTTACGTACCTTGGATTAATTATAGTTCCGCTGCCGTTAAAAGGTGAAGTATAGTATGTACGAGCGAGCGCGAAAACAATTCCGTTTCGTCAGCGTTAAAAAGGTCTCTTAGGCGCGTATCCTGAAATTAAAGTATGCAGTTTCGGTTTCTGATCACTTACTACACTTTGTCCTCATCCTTTGATTCCCCGCAAATTTCAATCCACACTATATTATGTCGTCTTTTAAAATTGTCCAGCCAAACCTGGAGATGCCTTTAAATCATTATTCCCTAAGGAATTAGGAATAGCTAGAGCTTGACTTTGGAGCATCAGTCCGGAAATTTGGAGATTTTTTTGATTGTGCATTTGTAGAACAGTCTCACAATATTTTGTTGATTTCTTTATTTCCCAACCCACTTTTTTAGCTTTCTCTTCTTTTGACAATTTCCTTGCATCCATTCATTCATTATTTTTTCTTTGTGTTTTAAAGTCTTATAAACTTGAGTTTTTCCACATTTAAATTTAGTCATTATTTCGGGCACTGAGTATTTTTAATCTTCAATCTCATTCACTTTTTCGTTTAATGACAATGAAACATACGTTTTAGCCAACTTTATTCCTAAATTCAGAACTCTATCTGTGAAAGATCGATCTGAGAACTTAAGTTAATTTAAGATTTTACAGTGCAATGGTTTTTTTGAAAAACATGTACAGTATCTGTATTTCGCATAATGGATGTGCGGTGAGGACGAAAGAACATTTCAGGTACAGGAAGAATTCACCCGGCGACAGGAATCGTTCCTTATTTTTTTGGCCTAACGGGTATTAAATTAAGTGGAAACTAATTTATTTCTCTGTCTATCTTTCTGCTTTATACATTTTTTCATGAATTGTATAGAAATGTCCTTCCGTTTCCGTGTTGGACAGATACCGTTTTATGCAAAATAAATGCTCGTAAAATTACTATTATTTCGCCGGGACCAATAAATTTGTTCATATTAGACAGATTTTCGCATTATTCACGTTCCGGATTAAACAAGTTTTACTGTATTACAAATTGTTGTTTATAACATGAGTATTTATTTTTATAAAGAGAAACTGAGTAACTAATTAAACTGTTTTACGAAATATTGTACATATTTCTTAATATACCTTGTGTAATTTGACATGCGGTACCGACTCTGGTGAGGAAGAGAGAGAAAACAAACAAAAAATGTGAAAGTAAGGTAGATTTGTGAATGCACATTACAGATCTCAATACCAGGCTAGTGGGAAACTTCAGGATGAATAGCTTTACGCTGTATTATCTCTTGAAGTCACGGTCTTCTAATTAGAGTCAGTGCAGTCACCTCTCCTTGAGGCAGGTCATGAGCATCAAAATAACAGCTAGCCAAGAAGAAGATTCACTGACACACTTTGTACACTCGACGAGCAACTGCACAATTGTGCTAAAATAATGTGATCTTGACATTGATATAAAATGCATCATAATTCATGTATTTTTTTCAACAGCTTTTTAAATGTATACAACATCTTCCTGTTCCCAATGTTAAATTTTGATTCTATTTGTATTGAGCTACTTAGAATTTTTTGCCAATGAGCAGGCAACTAGCCTAGTGCGTCAACCCCCAACCTGGAAGATCAGCGATATTTTTTTCAGGTTTCCTTCCTTAACCTTTGTCAAACCAATAACGAACTTTAAGGCAGCAGTATCTGTAACCCTATATAAGGGGTCCTCACTGGGTACTATCAACCGGACTAGTTGACCCAGTTTTTTTTAACGAGATTGTTACTCCTCCCCTTTTTAAACCTTTCTTGGGACAGTCTTTGGCATTAAACGATCTAATCTAATTTGGAACATCCACATAAAGCAAATATCAAAAAATGTATTTTCAATAATTCATTCATTCATAGTGTTTCGCCCAAGAGCAGGTATTTCATTGCAAACTCAGCATTCTCCACTCATTCCTTAACTCAGTCTTCCTTTTTGTATCTGCATTCAAACCATTTAGTTTAATATTGTCTATCATCTGATGTCTTTTTCTGCCTCTAACTTTCTTTCTATTGACCATTCCTTCTAGGGCATCCGTCAGCAGGCAGTTTCTTCTTAGCCAGTGGCCGATCCAATTTATTTTCATCTTCTTTGTGAGTTCCAGCATTATTCTTCCTTCACCCACTCTGTCTAGCACATCTTTATTTTTAACTTTGTCTGTCCATTTTATACATACCATCCTTCTCCATATCCACATCTCAAAAGCTTCCAGTCGCTTTTCCTGATTCCGTCGTAATGTCCAAGTCTCTGTACCATACAATGCTACTCTCCCCACAAATCACTTCACTAGCCTCTTCCGTAATTCTGTTGTCAAAGGTCCGCAGAAAATGCTTATCTTCTTGTTAAAAGCTTCTTTTGCCATTGCTATCCTCTGCTTTACTTCTTGATCGCAGTTTTTCAATCATTAGGCATTCTTTTAAATAAATTTTGAAATTTTCTCCGAACTGATTTAAAAAGAATTCTAGTGCAAACTCTCGTGATGCCAGATTTTAGCGAATTCCGAAGGAATGCAGATATTGAGATAGTTCTCATGGGGAAAAAAAAAATATATATATATTTAATTTTTACAGATCTTCATCGATCTTAACTAGTAGACAACGAAAAAGGACCATGACCAAAATTGATATATACTTACGGTATACATATACTAAAACAAAGAGCAGATATGCCTAATTTTAATTTTAAAAATCTATAAGCGGTATTGTATATTAACGAAAATCTTGATAGAATTCCGTTGAGGTATTAGTCACAAAATTATAATTTTAAATTTGAAACATTAAAATAAATACAGAAAGAAGAACTTAAAATTATTGAGCGAGAAGTAAGCTTCAAACTACGAATAGATAAAATGGATCTGAGAACAAGTGCACCAAATAATAGCTTACGAATTGTGGGCGAGGTTCGGAAAGAAAGAGAATTCAGATATAATACGAAATTGTATTACAAAAGCAGGGTTTAAGAAAAAGCCATAAATAAGCGAGGTGAATGGACGAAGAGGTTTCAATTCGCAAAAGAATGTTGATAAAGATAAAAATGGGTGAAATGTGTGTGTTATTTGTGACGAAACTAAGATAACTGTTTTTATAATGAAATGGTAACTTATCTCGTAAGGCAAATGAAGATTTGAAAAGTAACTAATTTCAGACTAAGATTAAACATGATGGAGGCAATATGATGCTGTGGAGATACATTTTCATCGACAGCTTCATTGACTATAAAATGGAATATGAAGATTATCTAAAAAATCAGAGAAAAACATTCGTTAAAGTGTTAGAAACTTGGATATTATTGACAGTTTCAAGTTCTATCAAAATAACAACCTAAAATATGGAGGGTGGAAAAACTGAATGTGGATGTTGTTTAACTGTCCGAAACTCATAGATACCCCTACCCAGAATCAAGTTCTCAACTTGATAGAAAATTGTTAGTAGCCTATATCAAAATAAGGATGCATACATAACCAATTAAGTAACAAAAGTTGACCTGAAAAGAGGTTTGATGTAGAAAGGACTTACATTGACGCGCATCATATCCAGAAAATAATTGCCAGTGTGTAAAGAGGTTGAAGGAGGTAATAAGACAAATAGATCAAATTAAATTATTGTATAAGATATTAGCGGTGTTTTTTTCTAAACCAAATTGTAATTATTTGAGAAAAAATTATAATTATTTTTGAGCGGGTTTTGTTCTTAAGAAATAAATAGTGTTATTTGAATAGAATTAATATTTGCATTTATAGTGGATAGTTATTTTTTTTATTTACTTATGAAATAAAAAATCCACGAAGAGAGAATACAATGTACGCCAATAGTAAATTGATGCACTATATATATATATAGAGAGAGAGAGAGAGAGAGAGAGAGAGAGAGGGAACGAGATTACGAGTATTTCAGAATAAAATTCCTAGAAAATTTTTGGACCAAAGAGAGATGAACAGATAGGTGAATGGAGAAGACTTCATAACAGTGAACTGCATGGTCTTTATAGGAAGCCAGATATAATTAAAACAGTTAAGTCTCGTAGACTGAGATAGGCAGGACATGTGGCACGAATGGGGAATGAAAGACGTGCATGGAGCGTTTTGTAGGAAAATCAGAAGGAAAACGCCCAGTTGGTAGACCAAGAATGAGGTGGGAAAATAACATTAACTATTAACTATGATTTGAGGAAATTAGATTACACAGGGGATGATTGGAAAACATTAGCTCAGGATTGGGATGTATGGAGAGCTTATGGATATATATATCCATCCATAGTAATTTTGCCCGAGGGCAGGTCTTTCACTGCAATCATAGCATTTTCATGTTATAATTTGCAGCTTTACTAGGGAATTATTGGTGTGGTCGCTTCCCGTTGCTTTCCACACCGGTGAAGGATGATGATGATGATGATGATGGTCGGATGATTTACGGGGACCGTTGGGCCCTAAGCTTCCTAACATTTGTCTTACAGGCGAGGAAACACCCCGAAAAAAAACCTCGCTCAGGAGCCTGTCCCGACCGGGAATCGAACCCGGGCTCACTGTGTGACAAGGCAGCACGCTACCTCGGATCACATCGGTGTTCTTATATATATGTGTGTGCGCGTGCGTGCGTGCGCGTGTGTGTCATGAAAAGAAAAATTAATATCTGAACCAGGATTTGAACCCGGGAACTATAACTCTATACGTTAACGAGTTATCCACTACGCTATCCAGGCATTGCAGTGAAAACTAATTTTCCTTCCTTACGTATAATTCTCAAATCATAAGAGACAGCCGGAAGCATCCGCACCGCATCTTACAGTATCTGTAACATGAAATTTAACACTTTCCAATAATACTACAGGCTAACAGGAAAGCATTTTAACTATAATATTTTACTTTATAGCATTCACGCTATTTATGTCGATGTTACAATTAATTTTTCACATTAATCATTGAAATCCATACATGTCATGAAAAGAAAAATTAATACCTGAACCGAGATTTGAATCCGGGACTTCTAACTCTGTACGTTAGTGTGTTATCCAACAACGCTATACATACATATATATATATATATATATATATATATATATATATATATATATATATATATATATGCTCAACTCCTGTCCAACTCAGGGTTAGGTCGAGGGATGGGATGAGATGAAGCCTCTTAAATATGGCCTGTGAGTGACAAGGATGCCGGCCGACCACGCTTGACGCGCCATCAATAGGGGCAGATGAACGAAATGGAAGAGATGAGAATGGAGAAATGGTGGAATGAAATTGTAGGGAAAACGGGAGAAAACCACGAGAAAAACCTGCCCAAGCTCAGTTTCGTCCACAATGAAACCCACATGAAGTAACAGAGTCTCGAACTCCGGACCCTAGCAGTCAGAGCCGAGCCCCTAACCGCTTGCGCCATGGAGCCGACATATATATATATATATATATATATCCCTCCATGGTATCTTTACCTTGTCGTGGTGGAGTGGCTTGCGTGCTTAAATGATCCTGAGAGCTATGCCGGCGGTAGCATTCTGCCGATAGGGTTACCCATGCCGGACTGGTCGAAGGTGATAAGCCAGACGAAAAAAGTACCTTGGTCGAAAGAGTGACGATCTTTCACCGTAAAAATACAACCGTCAAGAAATGCGGACATGGGTTCAACTGGGGTAAAATTTTCCGGAGGTCAAATAGTCCCCCATTCGGTTCTCCGGGCGGGGACTACTTCAGGGAACCCATGCCAAAGGCTCAAACACAGGGTCATGTTCCTAGGAACATGGAATGTTAGGACTTTATACAATAGCGGGGCGCTAGAGATATTAACGCGGGAATTAGATAAATCGTCCTTGGATGTAGTCGCTTTACAGGAAGTTAGGTGGCCAGGAGATGGTAGTCAGGAATCAGGAAGCTTTGCATTATACTACGGGGGTGCAGAAAGACCTGCATTTGGAACGGGTTTTTTAGTCAGAAGGAGAATCCTATCCGCTATCCGAGATATTAAGCTTGTTAGTGATAGGATATCATACATAATTCTAAAGGGTAAACGACATGATTTTATAACTGTAAATGTACATGCCCCCACAGAAGATAAAGATGACAAGATCAAGGATGAGTTCTATGGAGAATTAGAATGCTTATTTGATAGCCTTTCACGATATCATATGAAAATTGTTTTAGGAGATTTTAATGCAAAAGTGGGGCGGGAAGATATATTCAAACCAACAATAGGCAAATTCAGTCTTCATGAAGATAGTAACGACAACGGGGTTAGATTAGTCACATTTGCCACATCGAAGAATCTCATTGTTAAGAGCACAACATTTCAGCATAAGGATATTCATAAATACACCTGGACGTCCCCAGATTTAGAAACTCGGAACCAGATAGATCATGTATTAGTGGATAAACGCTGGCACAGTAGCATCGTCGATGTTAAATCACTTAGAGGGACAGACTGCAATTCGGATCATCATCTGGTCAGAGTGAAAATCAGACAACGGCTATCGCTTATGAGAGGAACAAACGTTAAAGATGATTCTGTAAAATTCGAATTAAAAAACTTGAAAAATGATGAAATGCGGCAAGAATACCAAAACAAAATTGCCAATAGATTTGAAGTACTGGAAACTTCAGATGACAATGTGGCAAACGAAGAAGAAACTGATATAAATAAAGAATGGGAGGCTATAAGAGATACTATTAAATTGTCAGCATCAGAAAGCATTGGTTGTTTAAAAAAGAGGCAAAACAAAAATGGTTTGATGAGGAATGTGCCGACATTGTAAAGAAAAGAAAGCTACCAAGAATCAAATGGGTACATGAGCCAAATGAGGTAAATTTAGAGCAATTGGGTAGTATTAGACGGGAAACTGCCAAGTTACTAAAGAGTAAAAAGAGAGAATATTTGAGAGAGAAGATTAATGATCTTGAAATGAACGCCAAAAATAGGAACATTAGAGAATTATTTCAGGGAATTAGTATAGAGAAGAGAGGGTTTCAGGCTAGAACAAACATAATTCGGAATGAAAATGGGGATATGATTGCAGATTCCAGGAGTATATTAAATAGATGGAAAAGTTACTTTGATGGCCGAAGCAACTATATGAATAACATCCGAACAGAAAGAAGAAAAGAGGAAGACCAAGGTTAACATGGAAGGAAAACATGAAGACAGTAATGTAAGCTAGAGGGTTAAGCATCGAAGATGCCCAAGACCGTAGGCTTTGGAGGTATGGCACGGGAAGACGGCAGCAGCTGTAAAAACCCGAAGATAGATAGATAGAAGTTACTTTAATCAGCTATTAAATGTACATACAGAACAGGACATTGAGGAGGATAATTTACAGACAGCAGAAATGCTAGTCGCAACCAAATGCATTAGAGGTTGAAATGGCGATTGAAAAATTGAAGATGTATAAAGCATCAGGTTCAGATGAGAGCCCAGCAGAACTGATAAAATCAGGGGGAGAAAAATTGATGGACAAGATACGCTGGTTGCTATCATTTGGGAAAAAGAAGCTCTTCCAGATGAATGGAAGTATTCAATTATCGTACCAATTTATAGGAAAGGAGATAAAACTGATTGCAACAACTACAGGGGCATCTCATTACTTTCAACTTCGTACAAAATTCTTACAAATATATTAGTATGCAGACTTACTCCCTATATTGATGAGATTCTAGGAGATCATCAATGTGCATTTAGAAGAAACAGGTCTACAACAGATCAGATTTTTAGTATAAGACAGATTTTAGAAAAGAAATGGGAATATAATGGTACTGTACATCAACTATATGCAGACTTCAAAAAAGCATATGATTCAATTAAGAGGTAGAAGTTATATAGCATCCTGCTGGAGTTCGGAATTCCTAAAAAGTTAGTTAGACTTATACGAATGTGTCTAAATGGCACAAAGAGTAGGGTGCGTGTAGGCAAAGAGTTTTCGGACACTTTTGAAATCCAGAATGGGTTGAAGCAAGGAGATGCACTATCTCCTCTACTATTTAATTTTGTACTAGAGCATGCCATTAAATCTTTAGAGAATAAGGAAGGCTTACAACTGAATGGTATTAATAAGCTGTTAGTTTATGTTGATGATGTAGTACTATTGGCCGATAGTGAGGAGATACTAAAGGACAACACGCACACACTATTGAGTAACACTAAGAAATTAGGACTGGAAGTAAATATCAGTAAAACTAAATATATGGTCACACGTAGAAATTCATTATATAATGGAATTGGACAGCTAATGACAAATGAGGAAAATTTTGAGGAAGTGGCCGAATTCAGATACCTAGGAACAGTGATCACAAATAGGAATGAGATGCACAAAGAAATTAAACATAGGCTCAATTCTGGAAATGCGTGCTATTATGCATTGCAGAGACTCTTGATGTCTCAACTCCTTTCAAAAAACGTTAAACTGAAAATATATAAAACTATTATTCTACCAGTTATATTATATGGGTGCGAAACATGGACTCTTACTTTAAGGGAGGAAAGGAGATTACAAGTATTTGAGAATAAAGTACTTAGGACAATTTTTGGACCAAAGAGAGTTGGAATGGTGAATGGAGAAGACTGCATAACAATGAACTACATGGTCTTTATAGAAAACCAGATATAATAAGAACAGTTAAGTCTCGTAGACTGCGATGGGCCGGACATGTTGCACGTATGGGGAATGAAAGACTTGCATGTAAGCTTCTTGTAGGAAAGCCAGAGGGAAAACGTCCAGGTGGTAGACCAAGAATGAGGTGGGAGAATAACATTAACTATGATTTGAGAGAAGTAGATTATACAGGGAATGATTGGAAAGTATTAGCTCAGGATAGGGATGTATGGAGAGCTTATGTCCGTGCGGCCATGAGCCTACGGGTTCGATAGTGCCAGTGAGTGAGTAAGTAAGTATATATATGTATCTATATATATACATATATATATATATATATATTATATATATATATATATATATGTATATATAGGCTAATGTTACTCATGCATAAATTCCCAATTATGACCGTGCAACCAGGTGTGGGGGTTACGTACTCTAAGAGCGCCGGTGCGCTCACACAAACACTGACTACAGATAAGAGAAAATACAAACCAGTTTAGTGTTGTTTCTTTCATAATGCGTATCTAAGTAGAAATTTACTATGACGTACTAATAAGCATTGCCCATATTGTTAACGTTAGTCAATTGTTTATAATGAACGCAAATAATTCCAACAAAGATGTTATTATTTATTATTTTAAAAGCACAATCGCGCAAAAAATGCATAATCTATAACGCACGTTTGTGAAGTGTTTTACAGAATCGAGGAAAATGTCCGAGATTCTGTAAAAACCACTTTCCAATCTCGCATCGTAATATACTGTTTAGTTACCCAAATACTGAAGTAAGTACTAACGATATTAATTTTGTTCATGTTTTTATAATTTCTGTTGGTTACCCCTTGCTTGTTTACTCGCATAGTAATTAAGTTTTCCAAGTTTTATTTACATGTTGGTGAAAGTTGCTTCCGTTCTTTTTGTGAACACTACAAAACATTATACTGTAACGTTCAATGTTTCGGACTTTTATAAGATTATCTTCATCGTCATCATAATCAACCGACGTTTCCACGTATGTGTGAGTCATCTCAGAATATAACTTCCTCCACAAAGTTTTATTCAGCCGCTTTTCTCTTCTTGGATTAATTTTCCTTCTTACCTATATCCATTTTAATTTTATCCAGCCATCCAAGCCTGGGACGTCCCAGATTCCTTCTTCCTTTCATTTAAATCTCCATATCTTTATTTTGCAAACTTTCGTCCATCCTTTTTACGTGCTAAACCATTTCAATTCATTTTGTCCTATTACCTCTGCCAATTTTTTTATTCCCATTAAATTAATAATAAATTAACTCCTTGATTTTTACACGCTTTATATTAGCTTGACCTGTATCTATCTATGTAACGGAATCTTTCAACACGATTTTCACCCACTTAAAAACGTTGGATCGATTTGAACCTTTCTATACTTGTAAAGGACCAATGAAAATACAATAATTTCATAAATAATATATAACGTATAATAGCTTGCGGACTTATCGACGTTTTAGTCCATCGTTGTAAGAAATTAATATTATATCCTCTGGTAGCTCAGTTGGTAGAGCGGTGGACTGTAGTGGTATATATTTTCAGTAATCCATAGGTCGCTGGTTCAAATCCAGCCCGGAGGATTTTTAGAAGAGTATTACTTTTAGCTCATACTACAATAGTATCGAATTAAAAATATTTACATTTTTATCTTATTCTGTAAAATGTTAATGACAATTTTGTAAACTTACCACATTGTAATTTATCCAAAAAAATATGAGAATTATATGATTAACTGTAACTATTTATCTATATTAAAATATTCAAAAATATTATAATAATGTTAGGTAATAATAATTGTTAAAAAATATAATTATATTCGTGCCTAGTCACTAAAAATATCGTCTTCTTCTTCTTCACTTCCTGGTTTAAGCAAGAGTTGCCTGTTCCGTCTTCACTAATAGATCTAAGACCATCTCTTCCGAGGACGTCCGACATCTCTTGTTCCTCTTGGAAAATAATGGAAGATTTTATTTGGTAATCTACTTTCTTCCATGCACATATTTGTAGCTTATTATTTTTTATCTCCATTTGTTATTAATTAGTATAGCTGCACCACTGCAAGCTCTTTTATCGTGAGGTACTCCACTGTATATTAGTATATTATTACCAACATCTTTTGTTCCTTTCAACTTCTTTTTTGTTTCAGTAAGTATTGCTATATCAATATTTTGATTATTTAGTTCTCTGATTAGTTCTTCTTCTTTTGTGTTTAGTCCTCTGACATTCCGAGTTCCCACTTTAATCCGATCCTTTATACCAAATCGTTTGTCCTTAATTCTACGCTGAGGTCATCTTTGGTTAAGTCCGTCCGAGTTTCCATTGTGAAGAATACGAGTAATATGTTTTTCTCTTATCGCGGTACCAACGCTATGCAGAGTAGACCATTGGTGGGGCTGCCACCTCAAAGCTTTAGGTCCAGCTCCTGGATGTACTAACCCCACTAAAAATATCGTAAGAAATTTAATTTATGTAGGATTCCGGTTTATGACAATCAAACTAAAAATTTTAAAAATAAATAATAGTTTAAAGAAACTAAAACACGCTTTATTAGAAAACTAAACTAAAAATAAATAGGCCTAATAGTTTAAAAAACTAAAACAACACGGTTTATTAGAAAACCGAACTAAAAAATGAAAAATAATTTTAATTTCCAACACGCTTCAGATAAAATTAAAGTGGTCAACAAATAATCATCTCCAAGACGTCTAGAATAAAACTAGAGTTATCTACAACAAAAAAATAATTTTACCATCAAAAGCGTGGATGCTTTTTATAGTTTTTACGCTTTCTTCTTAGAGACTTTACTTTTACCAATATCTGTTTATTATCAAATATATTAATTGATAAAGAGCACCCCACGCTTTTGATGGTAAAATTATTTTTTTTGTAGATAACTCTAGTTTTATTCTAGATGTGTTGGAGATGATGTTTTTGTTGACCACTTTAATTTTATCCCAAGCGTGTTGGAAATTAAAATTAATTTTCATTTTTTAGTTCGGTTTTCTAATAAAGCGTGTTGTTTTAGTTTTTTTACTATTATTTATTTTCCTTTTGTGTCTTAGTTTGTTTCTTTTTATCTTATTTGCAATCCTTCTCGAATATTTAATTAATTTCTTTGAATTTTATTTTGATGTCTTTTCGTCATATTTCATGTTTATGAGACTGTAAACTAGTGAAATGAGCCTTATAACCGTAGTATGAAATCATCATTATCATCATCCAGGGATTAAACCTGTTGGCTCGTTCCGGTTTCATGAAAGCTAGAATTGTTAAAATTGTTTAGTCCATCTTCTGTGTGGGCGTCCAACATTTCTCCTTCCGCGCGGTTTATAATTTAGCAATAATTTTGGAAATATTCCTTCTGGCATTCTATCAATATGTTCTTTCCAGTCGTTCCTATATTTAATTACTCGGTCTGTAAGTTTGAAAATATTTAGTTCCTTTCTTATATCTTCATTCCTTTTCTTATCCAGCAGAGTATATCCTGCTATATTTCTTAAAAATCGCATGTCAGCTGCTTCCAATCGCGAGACTGTTGAAACTTGCGTGGAGTCTATTGTTTTTTTTTTGTATAAGAATTTAAAATAACAAATGAAGTAACCTCTTAAAATCTAATGCGTTTTAATTAATATTATTTAATTAGTGATTAAACTTTAATATTAAGATTTTCATTTAATACTGTAAACATAGCTTGAAAACATATATTTACAATAATAATGATAATCGTTATAATATGTTATATTTCGTTTCTAAGTGCAACCACCATTGTCTGATTTCTTCACCACCACTACTATCCGTTCACTATACTACAAGGCGTAACAAAACTCCATCGACAAACTTTTATAGAATGTTGGCTTAGAACAATGTCAATAACTGCTCAATTGCGCCACCTGTTTCACTTGTTCCACTAAAGTTCATGAACATCAACAGAAATAAGAGGCATTTCACTCAAAACGAAATAGTAACTTGTGGTGGACCATCACAATGACCTCATGTACTTTTCATCAAGAATGGGAAAAGAATATAGATATTTTTTTTTGTGTAATGAAAAATCATATTGTTCAATTTGTGTTCTTTCCTTACGTAACATATATAATTTTAATATGAGAGAACACTTCTACAACAACATGTTAGGGATTATATAAAAATGGCTTTAAGAGTCAAGATACTTGTAATTATACTTACTTACTTACTTACTCACTGGCACTATCGAACCCGTAGGTTCATGGCCGCACGGACATAAGCTCTCCATACATCCCTATCCTGAGCTAATGCTTTCCAATCATTCCCTGTATAATCTACTTCCCTCAAATCATAGTTAATGTTGTTCTCCCACCTCATTCTTGGTCTACCAACTGGGCGTTTTCCTTCTGGCTTTCCTACAAGAAGTTTCCATGCACGTCTTTCATTCCCCATACGCGCAACATGTCCTGCCCATCGCAGTCTACGGGACTTAACTGTTCTTATTATATCTGGCTTCCTATAAAGACCATGTAGTTCATTGTTATGTAGTCTTCTCCATTCACCTGTCTGTTCATCTCTCTTTGGTCCAAAAATTGTCCTAAGTACTTTATTCTCAAATACTCGTAATCTCCTTTCCTCCCTTAAAGTAAGAGTCCATGTTTCGCACCCATATAATATAACTGGTAGAATAATAGTTTTATATATTTTCAGCTTAACGTTTTTTGAAAGGAGTTGGGACATCAAAAGTCTCTGCAATGCATAATAGCATGCATTTCCAGAATTGAGCCTATGTTTAATTTTTTTGTGCATCTCATTCCTATTTGTGATTATTGTTCCTAGGTATTTGAATTCAGCCAATTCCTCAAAATTTCCCTCATTTGTCATTAGCTGTCCATTTCCATTATATAATGTATTTCTACGTGCGACCATATATTTAGTTTTACTGATATTTACTTCCAGTCCTAATTTCTTAGTGTTACTCAATAGTGTGTGCGTGTTGGCCTTTAGTATTTCCTCGCTATCGGCCAGTAGTACTACATCATCAGCATAAACTAACAGCTTATTAATACCATTCAGTTGTAAGCCTTCCTCATTCTCTAAAGATTTAATGGCATGCTCTAGTACAAAATTAATACTTGTAATTATTGTGAAATAAATTGTTTATTATTACGTATCAAATATAATAGATGCATGGACAAAAATATGAAGTGTTACCTAGAGACATAGACTAACAATGTGATGAAATAATTCTAATCATCATACCTTATTTAGCATTTAGCTAATGTTGTTATTATTATTATTATTATTATTATTATTATTATTATTATTATTATTTAATCAATTGAGTTGGTGTTTAGTTGAAGAAAATCCATATTTATTAATTAAATAAAAATAAAAATTAGTTTTATTTGATTTTCATGTTTATTAAGATATAATTCAGTGACAGCTGTTTCGGTACACTGTACCTTCTTCAGACATGTTAACAATTCATAAAACAAATTATAATAATTTAACATGTCGAAGAAGGTACAGTACCGAAACAGCTGTCACTGAATTATATCTTAATAAATATGAAAATCAAATAAAACTAAGTTCTGTTTTTATTTAATTAATAAATATGGATTTTCATCAATTAAACACCAACTCAATTGATTTATTATTATTATTACTATTATTATTATTATTATTATTATTATTATTATTATTATTATTGTTGTTGTTGTTGTTATTGAAGAAGACAGAAATAGTTTGGCCACGTAAGAAAAGGATATGAGATTACACGATACCTTCAGATGATATTCAATTTTGAAGCGGAGGGCAACATAAGGAAGGGTTCAAGGAGTACATAGGAGTATGGTATCGAGAAGATTAACATACAGCGATGCAAAGAATGGGCTGTATAGAGGAGTCAAATTTAGAACGGGTTATAGGAAAACCACAGTATTGTAGACAAATTTCTAATAAAAAAAATAATAATTATTATTATTATTATTATTTTAGAGTTATAACAGAGTTTGTAGAATTTAAACAAAATAACAGACTAAATATCGATGGAGTCAAATAATTCTACTTCCTCCTTGTAAGAGTATGGTAGAGCTAGTTATATTTCTCAGCAAATTGTGGAATCATTGCGGTGTTTCTCTGACGGGGAATTTGTCAAAGATTGCTTCTTGATAGCAGCTGAGGATGTGAAATAAACAGCTTTAAAACTCTCTGTTCATTGTTTTATTATAATACGTATTTATATAGTCGAACTCCATTTACTAAAATCCGTCACAGGCTTGTGAAGTGCAGCGCGTTTGTCAATACACTGTGACGTCAATTAGAGGGGAATGGGAAAATCCGGTACTCTCCTCCTCCTTTTTATTATCCTTGAAAGATTTGACTTAATGTTTTGATGCATGGTTTCCGGTGATGTGTTGTTAAAGTGGTAGACATCTAGTGTTAAATAGTTATACCGGTCGATTTTTATGCAACAGATGCAATAATTAATCGAGACTGGACTTGGACCAAACATAAAATACGCAGTGCAGTAATAAGACTGGCAGTGCATGGATATCACTACAAACTCTGCAGAATTTCAAACTATCATGATCATCCGTCAATGGACTGCGTGTGAAAGCTCTGTGATAGACCGTGTGCAAGACACCGTTTCGATGTCTGTTTAAAGAGAACAAAATCGTTGGTGGCGTTCAGCAGAGACCAAATCTAATGCACATTTGTGCGCGCTTCTTCCTATTATTATAATAGTTATTCTGATACATGAACAAGAATAACAAAAAATAATAATCAACCAATAGTCGCTTAAAGAAAGTAATGCAAAAATCATACATTGCAAAATACAGTTACTCTAGTAATGAAACAAAAAGAATATTTTAACAAGAAGAGAAGCATTTTCTGCGGACCTTTGGCAAAAGAATTACAGAAGAGGCTAGTGAAGAGCTTTGTGTGGAGTGTAGCATTGTATTGGTGCAGAGACGTGGACAGTATGACGGAATGAAGAAAAGCGACTGGTAGCTTTTGAGTTGTGGATATGGAGAAGGATAGAATGTATAAAATGGACAGAAAAAATAAAAAATGAAGATGTGCTAGACAGAGTGGGTGAAGGAAGAACAATTGTGGAACTCATAAAGAAGAGGAAAAGAAATTGGATTGGCCACTGGCTAAGAAGAAACTGCCTGCTGACGGATACCCTAGGAGGAATGGTCAACGGAAAGAAAGTTAGAGGCAGAAAAAGACATCAGATGAAGACATCATCATCATCATCATCACTCCAAGGATTAGGCAATTGCCCGTTCCGACTTCATATTGCATCAGCCCAACGTCTTCTAGGTCTTCCAACATCACGCCTTCCTCTTGCTTGATAATTTCTGGCTAACAATGGATATCTCTCCTTGCTCATTCCATCCATGTGATCAATCCATTTCTGTCTGTAATTCGTGACTTTATCCAACAAAGGCTGTACTTTCAATTCTTCTCTTATATCCTCATTTCTTATTCTATCAAGTCTTGTACATCCTTTTACTTGTCTTAGGAACCGCATCTCTGCCGTCTGTATTCTATCCTTCTGTCTTTTCACTGGAGCCCAAGTTTCACATCCATACAATATTGTGGGAACCGCCATAACATTATACATTTTTATCTTGGTTTCTTTTCTAATTTTATTTTTGAATGTTCTCTGTATTGTTCCACACACCGTCTGAAATTTATTTATTTTGGAGTCAATATCTCTTTCCACATTGTAGCCAACATCACAGCCCAAATATTTGAAACTAGACACCTGTTCTATACTTTGATTTTCTAAAATAATTTTGGTTCTCACTGGATCTCTTCCTCTAAAAGCCATGAAGACAATATTAAAATAGATGTCTTGTATGCGGATACAAAAAGAAAAGCTGAGATAAGGAAAGAGTGAAGAATGCTGAGTTTGCAGTGAAATATCTATTCTTGGGCAGAACACATATACTTGTATGTTAAATACTGTATTTTACAGTACCCTGCTCATCTTTCAATACCATAATAAAAATGTTCAGCTTCAAATAAGACTTTTTTTTCTAGCGAACTCAAACGGTTATTCTTTCAGTTATATAAGAAGGATGGGAAAATGTGTTCCTTACTTTGAGAGGAGAAAAGATTACGACTATCTGAAATAGGAACTCATATTACGATGCGAGATTGGGAAGTGATTTTTTACAGAATGGAGGAAAAATTTAAAAAATCGAGCCATAGCGAGGTTTTTAATATCCGTGTTTCTGTAAAACACTTCACAAACTTGCGTTGTACATTATTTTTTGCGTGATGGTGTTTTCAAAATAATAAATAATAGTAAAATAATATCTTTGTTGGAAATATTTGCGTTCGTTATAAACAATTTACTAACGTTAACAGTGTGGGCAATGTTTATTAGTTGAAACAACAGGAGGCCTTGAGAACAATTATTGATAGCATGGCCGCAAGTACCGTATTTATTGTTTTATATTGTTTCAAATAAAGTTGAGTTCATTTAAAATGCAGTGATTTGTATGGTATAATGTACTCGTATATTAACACTATCTTTTGGATATTTTTTGTATATACATTGTACGTAGTGTAGCGTAGTGGTTAAGGCACTGCGCTACAAGTGGGAAGGTCGAGGGTACAAGTCCCGGTGGGGTCAGGATTTTTAAACTGACCAAAACCTTCTGGCGGCACTATGGCCCTGGGGTCGACTCAGCCTCTAACGGAAATGAGTACCAGACGTTTGTTCTGGGGGTAAAGGCGGCCGTCACGCAGGGCTGACAACCTGGCTGACATCAAGTGCCGATTGTCTAGAAAAAGTGGGAGCCTTAACCTCCTACTACCCCAAGGGCCTCCCGAGGCCTGTAGTGGGATTACTTTACTTTATACATAAAGGGAAGTGGTTTTACTTCCTGCACGTGGGTGTAATAGTATTATTACAGTATAGTTATTTAGGTTGACAACCCCGAAATGTAGGAAGTTCAACTTTGAATCATGGTCGCCATTGCTGTATGTACGACAAAACCCACTATCCGCAAAAATAAATTTGTTAGGGAAGTTATGACGTATAAACACATGAATGTAGAAAACTTCATAACAGTGAGGAGTATGATCTTCATGGAACCAAGATAATAATTATAATAAGAAGAGTTAAGTCTCGTTGAATTCATTGAGCAGGGCATGTGGCTCGAATAGGGAATGAAAGTGGGACATGGAAACTTCATGTAGGAAAGCTGGAGAGAAAGTGCCCAATTCCAAGAATGAGGTGAGAGAATAATATTAACCGTGCTTTGAGTGAGATAAATTATACAGGGATGATTGGAAAATATTAATTCAGGTCAGGGATGTGTGGAGAGGTTTATGTCCAAGCGGCCATAAACTTCCTGGTTTGGTAGTGCCAGTGAGTTAATTGGTTAGTTTATTAATGGACTAGGGGTTTAATATGAACGCTCTGGTTCCGAGGATCGCAGGTTCAAACTCGGACTGGTTTATGGATTTTTAAGTGCGGAAAAATCCTCTGAATAGATTCCTTCAGAAGGGAGTGAGTTCCCGTGTCCAACACTTACAGCACGTAATCTTCGATCTGAAAAAAAAAAGTTTCTCATCAAAGTTTTTCAACGCTTTCATGCCAGATTCAAATCCCAATGTTAATGACCTAAATTGATAAAGGACCTCTTTGAATAAGAATACTACCACTACTACTATTAACCAAATAAAAAAACGCCGAAAAGATCACATGACATGTTTTCAAGAGGAAATAAGAAAATAAGAATTAAATAATTTATATCCGAAATTAAAATGAGGAAACTGGAGAAGTACTGTATATTGCCTTAAAATTGTTTCTTAATGAGAGGAATTTTAAGAACTTTAAATACTGGTAACAAGTGACATCTGTAGTAACACTTTCTAATTTTATACACTTCCTGGGTTCAGATGGAATTGCAGATTTCGTCTATTTTACGTATGAAAAAAATAGAATGTAATCCAGTAATTCTAAGTTATATTAAATATGGGTTATAGCTATGCCAATGCCATCTCACTAAAAGCCTTGCGATACTTCTTGGAGTAGTAGGAGATTAAGGATCCTTCCACGAGATGTCAGCCGGGTTGTCATCCGTTCGCGTCGACACATTTTACCCATCGCATCGGAACAAACATCTGGTACTCATTTACATTAGAAACCGAGTCAATCCCAGGGTCATGGTTCCTCTATAAGGTACATACCAATTTCAATCGCTGACTCAGTCGGAATTTGAAAAGCCTTCCGTCTCTAAAGTATTGCCTAAACCAGATACGCTACGGCGCGGCATGCCTTATAATTACGTAATGGACAAAAACATTTCTGTTTTTTTTTCACTCGACATTTTAAATGAATTTTTTCACAAACTGTCAGAAATTTTGGACGAAATAAAAAAACATCAAGAAGTAATAATAGCAGGAGATTTTAATAGTCGAGTAGGAAGTAGAATGAAAGATGAAGTGATTGGACCATTTGGGGAAAAAGTGGAATATGACAATAGAGATAGATTGATAAGTTTATGTAAACAAAATGGCTATATGATAAAATGAATTTCTTCCAACATCGGGAAATACATAAATACACATGGGAACAGACAACAAAAAATCTCAAATCAATAATTGATTATATAATTGTGAAATAAAAACGTGATACGATAGTAAAAGATGTTAGAGTGTATATAAAACCAGATTGCGGAAGTGATCATTATATGCTTTTGGGAAAATTCATATTAACAAGTAGGAAAAATCAAAATATTGAAGTAACGGAAGGCAGAATAAATACAACCCATTGAATGAACAAAGATATAAAGTAAGTTTACTCTATGATGAGAGTATAAAATATATTTTTCAATCCAAAATTAAAACAAGAACTTAATTTAAATTGAAATAAATGTGCAGTAGAAATGTATGATCAACTAAAGGAAAGTATACATTCAGCAGCTTTAGAAGCACTTGCATTAGAAAATCTAGAATTAAAAATAAATAATGAATGGTTTAATCACGATATTAAAAAATTAGTAGAAGAAAAAAAGAAAGCACGGATGAAATGGTTATCAAATCACTCAACAACATCTGAAAATAAATATATCACTTTAAAACATAAAACAAAGGTGGAAGTGAGAAGAACAAAAAATGAGCACTGGGATAATATATGCTCGAATATACATCATTCGATTGGATGTGCTAGATACAAAGAAGCTTGGAAAACATTACAAAATATCAGGAAATCAGAAAGAAAGAAGATAAATATTCAATTGATAAGACCATCAGAATAGATGCACCATTATGAAGGTTTATTTCAAGAAAATAGAAATGAGTTTCAACTTCAAGATACAGATGTAGAATATAAATTTGACACTCCAGAGATAACAGAGGATGAAGTAAAAAGAGCTTTGAAAGAGGCAAAAAATGGGAGAGCACCAGGACCAGGAAATATTCAGACGGAACTCCTAAAACATGGAGGAGATATTTTAGTGATACTTTTAACAAAAATGTTTAATAAAATAGAAATTGGAGACAGATATCCCAGAAGACTCGAATTTATCGTCTATTACTCCCAGTATTTAAAAAAAGTGATAAAAAACTGCTGTTCACCATTTATCGCAGGTGCACAGCGTTTTATTACCCTTCACCAAGCTAGGATTTTTTGGTAAAATTAATACAATTTTAAACTTATGATATAAAATCACCAGGTAACTTAATGAGAAGAACAATGTGGATATCCGGTGTGGAATATCATGCATTCGATAATATTGCTCTGTATCAGACAATTACATAGAGAAAACTCCTAGCAAAAAATAAAGAACTACAGATGACCTTTATTGATTTAGAGATGGCATATGAGCGATGCTATCCCACTCTCAAATTGTTATGGACGGACGCAATGAGAAATCTGAATATCTGTAATAAATGTAATTAACATTGTTAGGAAGATCTATAGTAATACAAAAGCTCAAAGTAAAAATACAGGAACTACTTTTAACAGAAGAATTCAACCATGAATAAAGGCCTTAAGCAGGGATGCCGTTTACCCACCAATACCTTATGTTAAACATTTAATTTAGACGGCAGGCGCTCTTAACTTGTTGTATAAAAAATGTTCTGAAATGGGAATTCCTATAGGAGGACAAGTACTGCATTAATCTGTTTGTTTGCGCGATGATCAAATAATTTTTGCAGGGATACGAAGATATCTATGTATGTAAAACTCCCCCCTAAACTAATGGAAGAAACATATAAAAAAGGGGGAACTGAATACTAAATTTACAGAATATAACAGAATATATATGTCTGGGAAAGGATGTGTATGCACCTCATACTTGAAAACAGGGAACAATAAAAAAAATGCGATTTTTTTAAATATCTTGGGTCAATAATTACAAGTTTAGGTACCACTGTGAGAGAGATGTACAATACTAAAAATTGCAAGGGCCATCACAATGCAAACTAATAAACACATTATCTTGAGCATAATTTGGACACAACCATTTACACGACCAAAGGAACTAAAATGCAACATTTATAAGAGCATAATACAGAATATTATTGTCATACATGGAAGTGAAACTTGGATCTTTCGACGGAATTACAAAACCAATAAAATTAGAACAGCTTGAATTTGATTAGTTTAAAAGAAGCCCTCCAAAAACAAGACAGGAATACAAAATAACGAAATGAATTCCTTTGGAGAGCGAAAATGAATGTCACTTGACAATCTATTAGTTTAAACAGGACTACAAAATCACAACGCCTAAATGGTATGGCCATACTACAAAGAACTGGAAAATGAAAGATGGCCAAAAAAATATACCCATGGTCACCCCCCTGGAAGAAATCAACGTGGCAGACCAAGATGGAAATGAAAACCCTAACGTCAAGACCCATAATGAGATGATAGGAATTTGGCAAAGGGAGCCATTGGAAATGACTAGCAAATAAAATTATGCAAACTGAAGAACGGCAAACCTATACAAGTGGGGGAAATCCGTAAGAAAACAGAAAGAAAGAAGACATTTAAAAAATAATAAAAAGCCCTCAATTCAAACAAATGCAATTCTCTTGAATAAAAGGTACAATGTTATTTTTAATCCCATCGTATCACTAAATCCATCCATAGTAATTTTTTTTAAAACTGGCCGAAAGGCACGGTCCTTCACTGCACATCGTAGCATTTTTCATGCTATGCTTGCAGCTTTACTAGGGAATTGTATGTGTGGTAGCCTTTTCCCTTTTGCTTTCCAACACCGATGATGATGATGATGGCCATAAGAGGTTTTTCCGGTGATCGTTTGGAGCCTTTAAATTTTCCTCTGCATTTGTCTATTACCAGGTGAGGACAAACCCAGATAAAAACCATCCCCCAGAAAAAGTGCCCCGACCTGGGCGATCGCAACCCGCCCCAACTAGCGTGACAAGGCATCACGCTCCCAACATCGTGACCACAGTGGTTGGACGAATCACAAATGAAAGACAATATTAAAATAATTGGTTTGTATGCGGAGTAACCAAAGGAAAGCTGAGTTTGCAAGTGAAAGACCATGCTCATTAGCGGGAGAAACCTATATATATATATCATAAATAATTAAAATTGCCGCATAGTATTACGCATTAAGAGAAACTCTTGTTATTTCAACAATCCTCTCCCAACTCCTCTCAAAAATGCTTAACTAATAATACCCGTACGTATATAACGATAATTCTTAATCAGTTATACAGTATGAAGTGGATACAAAAATTGTCTCTTAACAAATAATTGAGGTGAAAATATTAACAAGTACCGGTAGCCCTATTTGTGAATAAAGTGCCTTAGGAAAGGGTGAATGGAAGAAACTTAATTCACCTGAACTACTGCCTATCTTTCTATAGCGGAACATTTTGATGCGTATCAAAGATAATGAAGCCGTTTCGGTGGACGCGTGGGCTAACGCGCTCGGCTGCCCTGGCTGGGATCAAAGATCTTAATAGAATTCCGAGCTTTTCCGTTGGAGTATTGGTAGTGGGAATCACATAGGGTTTTTCGGGCTTTTCTCAGGTTTTTTATTGTTTCAGCAATTTCATCCCATCAACACATTCCATCCCTCGTCTTCTCCATCTTCATAACACTCTAGTTCATTTTAATATCGACCCTTACACTCATCACCATGTTAGGTAAAAAATATCATTCTGTTTGAACCGAATCACACGTGTCTTGACAATACTCGTGTGGTTCGACGAGATCTAATGGGGTCACAGCCAACGGTACTTCCTCCTGAATCGGAGCTGACTATTAACCGACATGAAGACATAATAAGAGCGGCCAACGAGTCCTTCCCCTCGTGACCAACCGAGCCCAAACCCAAAAATCTTATAAAAAAATTACGCTATGAATCAATAGGTGTAGTACGTGATGCGATGGGCTAGGAGGAAGAGCTCATAAACACAAACACCGTAAAGTTTCCATTCCATCCCCATTTTCTCCATAATGACATGGAAGACACAAGTAGATCTCTCTCAGCCTCCCAGACTTTCCCTGTTGACAAAAATACAATCAAACGTACAATGAAGAGCGGCTCCGTGGCACTAGCGATTAGACTCTCAGCCTCCTCACCACTCGCGATCTAGAGATCGAGTCTAGCACTCTCCATGTGGGATTTTCTGCTTGGACGAAAAACGTAGCTCGGGTAGCTTTTTCTCGGCATTTCTCCCATTTTCCCTTGCCACAAATTGGGAATTCCAGCATTTTCATCTCCATACTCATCTCATCCATACGTTTACCCAACTACCACCGCTCAGGATTTCTCGTTTACAACTTCTAAAATGTAGGGACTTCATCTCATTTTTTCTCTCGATCCGACCCGGAGTTCGATATGAGTTGAGGATATATTATTATTGTTGTTATTATTATTATTATTATTATTATTATTATTATTATTATTATTATTATTATTATTATTATTATTATTATTATCTCTCCATGGTATCTTTACCTTGTCGTGGTGGAGTGGCTTGCGTGCTTAAATGATCCTGAGAGCTACGCCGGCGGTAGCATTGCTGCCGATAGGGTTACCCATGCCGGACTGGTCGAAGGTGATAAGCCAGACGAAAAAAGTACCTTGGTCGAAAGAGTGACGATCTTTCACCGTAAAAATACAACCGTCAAGAAATGCGGACATGGATTCAACTGGGATAAAATCTTCCGGAGGTAAAATAGTTCTCCGGGCGGGGACTACTTCAGGGAACCCATGCCAAAGGTTCAAACACAGGGACATGTTCCTTGGAACATGGAATGTTAGGACTTTATACAATAGCGGGGCACTAGAAATATTAACGCGGGAATTAGATAAATCGCTCTTCGATATAGTCGCTTTACAGGGAGTTAGGTGGCCAGGACAAGGTAGTCAGGAATCAGGAAGCTTTGCATTATACTACGGGGGTGCAGAAAGACCTGCATTGGGAACGGGTTTTTTAGTCAGAATGAGGATCCTATCCGCTATCCGAGATATTAAGTTTGTTAATGATAGAATATCATACATAATTCTAAAGGGTAAACGACATGATTTTATAATTGTAAATGTACATGCCCCCACAGAAGATAAAGATGACAAGATCAAGGATGAGTTCTATGAAGAATTAGAATACTTATTTGATAGCCTTTCACGATATCGTATGAAAATTGTCTTAGGAGATTTTAATGCAAAAGTGGGACGGGAAGACATATTCAAAACAATTATAGGCAAATTCAGTCTTCATGAAGATAGTAACGACAACGGGGTTAGATTAGTCACATTTGCCACATCAAAGAATCTCATTGTTAAGAGCACAACATTTCAGCATAAGGATATTCATAAATACACCTGGACGTCCCCAGATGGAGAAACTCGGAACCAGATAGGTCATGTATTAGTGGATAAACGCTGGCACAGTAGCATCATTGATGTTAGATCAGTTAGAGGGGCAGACTGCAATTCGGATCATCATCTGGTCAGAGTGAAAATCAGACAACGGCTATCGCTTATGAGAGGAACAAACGCTGAAGATGATTCTGTAAAATATGAATTAAAAAACTTGAAAAATGATGAAATGCGGCAAGAATACCACCAAATCAAAATTGCTAATAGATTTGAAGTACTGGAACCTTCAGATGACAATGTGGCAAACGAAGAAGAAACTGATATAAATAAAGAATGGGAGGCTATAAGAGATACTATTAAATTGTCAGCATCAGAAAGCATTGGTTGTTTAAAAAGAGACAAAACAAAAATGGTTTGATGAGGAATATGCCGACATTGTAAAGAAAAGAAAGCTACCAAGAGTCAAATGGGTACATGAGCCAAATGAGGTAAATTTAGAGCAATTGGGTAGTATTAAACGGGAAACCACCAAGTTACTAAAGAGCAAAAAGACGGAATATTTGAGGGAGAAAATTAATGACATTGAAATGAACGCAAAAAATAGGAACATTAGAGAATTATATTAGGGAATTAGTATAGAGAAGAAAGGGTTTTCAGCCTAGAACAAACATAATTCGGAATGAAAATGGGGATATGATTGCAGATTCCAGGAGTAAATTAAATAGATGGAAAAGATACTTTAATCAGCTATTAAATGTATATAGAAACCTGGACATTAACAAAGGCAGATAGTAAACAAATAGAGGCTGCTGAAATGAAGATGTTGAGAGCAATAGCAGGATACCAAAGAACCGATAAAAAGAAAAACGAAGATATAAGAATAGAACTTAATATATTTAATATATGTGAAGAAATAAAATATTATCAAAATACTTATCTTCAGCACGTATTATGAATGAATCTACAGCGCATACCAAGAAGAATGTATAATTATAAACCAAAAGGGAGAACAATATTCGGAAGACCATTGAAGAGATGGCAGGACCAATTCGACCTATAATGAGATCGGAACAGGCCATTGGGTTTAATCCTTGTTTTTATTGATGATGATGATGAAATGTACATACAGAACAGGACATTGAGGATGATAATTTACAGACAGCAGAAATGCTAATCGCAGAACCAAGTGCATTAGAGGTTGAAATGGCGATTGAAAAATCGAAGATGTGTAAAGCATCAGGTTCAGATGGGATCGCAGCAGAACTGATAAAATCAGGGGGAGAAAAATTGATGGACAAGATACGCTGGTTGCTTAGTATGATTTGGGAAAATGGAGTTCTTCCAGATGAATGGAAAGAATCGATTATCGTACCAATTTATAAGAAAGGAGATAAAACTGATTGCAAAAACTACAGGGGAATCTCATTACTTTCAACTTCGTACAAAATTCTAACAAATATATTAGTTAGCAGACTTACTCCCTATATTGATGACATTCTAGGAGATCATCAATGTGGATTTAGAAGAACAGATCTATAACAGATCAGATTTTTAGTATAAGACAGATTTTAGAAAAAAAAAGTCAGTATAATGATACTGTACATCAACTATACGTAGACTTCAAAAAAGCATATGATTCAATTAAGAGGGAGAAGTTATATAGTATCCTGCTGGAGTTCGGAATTCCTAAAAAGTTAGTTAGACTTATACGAATGTGTCTAAATGGCACAAAGAGTAGGGTGCGTGTAGGCAAACAGTTTTCGGACACATTTGAAATCCAGAATGGATTGAAGCAAGGAGATGCACTATCTCCTCTACTATTTAATTCTGTAGTAGAGCATGCCATTAAATCTTTAGAGAATGAGAAAGACAACTTTAGTGGTATTAATAAGCTGTTTGTTTATGCTGATGATGTAGTACTATTGGCCGATAGCGAGGAGATACTAAAGGACAACACGCACACACTATTGAGTAACACTAAGAAATTAGGACTGGAAGTAAATATCAATAAAACTAAATACACCGTGATTCAAAATTGACTTTACAACTTTACAAGCTTATAGAAATTTATTTAGAAGACCTACAGAATTGGCTTAAATGTCATATCATAGCACAACTCATCACGTTTTCACCTATTCACTCAACGTGGTTCAATGTGGCTTCCGTTGGTCATGCAGCAAACATCCAACCTGAAATCAATCTCCTCCCACACACGTTGCAGCATATCCGGCTTCAGTAACGCAGCTGCGGCGGTGATTCGGTTTCGGAGCTCAGCAAGATTGGCAGGTAGGGGCGGAACGTACACTTTATCTTTAAGGAACCACCATAAGAAAAAGTCCAGTGGCGTTAAATCAGGAGACCGAGGTGGCAATGTTGTTGGTCCCCCACGACCAATCCACCGACCAGGAAACGGACGTCGATGAGGTAATGTGGAGGTGCACCATCCTGTTGAAATTGAATGTGTCCTTCTTGGTCGTCTGCATCTATATGTGGGATAAGAAACTGTTGTAGCATATCCAGATAAATCGTACCGTTGATAGTTTTTTCTTGGAAAAAGAAGGGGCCGTACACTTTAGTTTTACTTAGGGCACAAAACACATTCATTTTCGGGCTGTCACGTACGTGTTGCAGATGGAGGTGTGGAAGTTCAGAGCCTCAGATCCTGCAGTTATGGGTATTTACTTTGCCACTGACGTGGAATGTAGACTCGTCGCTGAAGATTACGTGGTTCAAATACGTTTCATCTTCCTCAATCCGACCAAGCATTTCTGCACAGAAATCACGTCGAACCATCTTATCATTATCAGTAATGTGTTGCGCCATCGAAAATCGGTATGGTTTCAAGTGCAAACGTCTCCGTAGTATGCGCCAAATGGTCGGTTGTGAAATGCCAGTCTCACGTGACGCACGCCGGTTGATTTCCTAGGGCTCCGAGCAAAGCTATCCCGCGCTTGTTCAAACACAGCTTCAGCCGTACGTGGTCGGCCAGTATGCTTGGAATGACTAACAGAACAGCCAGTCCTAACAAATGTTTGGTGCCAAGAATAAATTGTTGGCCTGCTAGGAGGATCCTTACCATACTGGGTACGAAATCTACGCTGAACAATTGTCGCAGATTTAGTTTCTTCGAACAAAAACACACAACGAGCACGCTCGGCACCTGTGAAAGCAGCCATTTTGATACGAACTACGTTAGCGCACGCGGTGAGAGAACTAGGTACTATAAAACTATGTCGGCGAAAACTTGATGAGTTGTGCTATCATATGACATTAAAACCAATTCTGTAGGTCTTCTAAATAAATTTCTATAAGCTTGTAAAGTTGTAAAGTCAATTTTGAATCACGGATGGTCACACGTAGAAATACATTATATAATGGAAATGGACAGCTAATGACAAATGAGGGAAATTTTGAGGAAGTGGCTGAATCCAAGTACCTAGAAACAATAATCACAAGTAGGAATGAGATGCACAAAAAAATTAAACATAGGCTCAATTCTGGAAAAACGTGCTATTATGCAGTGCAGAGACTCTTGATGTCTCAACTCCTTTCAAGAAACGTTAAACTGAAAATATATAAAACTATTATTCTACCAGTTATATTATATGGATGCGAAACATGGACTCTTACTTTAAGGGAGGAAAGGAGATTACAAGTATTTGAGAATAAAGTACTTAGGAAATTTGTTGGACCAAAGAGAGATGAACAG
Source organism: Diploptera punctata (assembly GCA_030220185.1). Classification (NCBI taxonomy): domain Eukaryota; kingdom Metazoa; phylum Arthropoda; class Insecta; order Blattodea; family Blaberidae; genus Diploptera; species Diploptera punctata. Next base: position 1,443,283 of record JASPKZ010010686.1, on the reverse strand, counting down.
ACAGGCGAATGGAGAAGACTACATAACAATGAACTACATGGTGTTTATAGGAAGCCAGATATAATAGGAACGGTTAAGTCTCGTAGACTACGATGGGCAGGACATGTTGCACGTATGGAGAATGAAAGACTTGCATGGAAGCTTCTTGTAGGAAAGCCAGAGGGAAAACGCCCAGTTGGTAGACCAAGAATGAGGTGGGAGAATAACATTAACTATGATTTGAGGAAGTAAATTATACAGGGAATGATTGGAAAGCATTAGCTCAGGATAGGGATGTATGGAGAGCCTACGTCCGCGCGGCCCTGAACCTACGGGTTCGATAGTGTCAGTGAGTATTATTATTATTATTATTATTATTATTATTATTATTATTATTATTACCGTCAAGAAACATGGAGATATGATAGTCCTCATTCGGTTCTCTGGGCGGAGACTTCTTAAAGGAGATTTATAGCAAAGGCTAAAACACAGGAACATATTCGTTGGAACGTGGAATGTATGGACATTATATCATATTGAGGCACTTGAAATATTGAAACGGGAATTATATAGATACCCTTGTATGTAGTCGCTTGGAAGTGAGATAGCCAAGGAACAAGTCAGGAATCAGAAAGCGTTACATTGTACTATGGGAGTGTAGCATGAAGTCTAATCCCATCTTTTTTTTTTCTTACACCGAAGGAAGACCTCTCCATTATCCGTGATATTAAGTTTATTGCAATCGTAAATGTCCCACAGAAGATAAGAATGACAAGATCAAGGATGCGTCCTATGAAGAATTAGAATACGTGTTTGATAGTCTTTCACAATATCATATCAAAATTGTCTTACGAGATTTTAATGCAGAAGTGGAACAGAAAATAGGAAAATCCAGTCTTCACGACAATAACGACTATGGGGTTATAATAGTCACGTTTTCCGCATCAAATATTATTGTTGAGAGCACAATATTCTATAATAAGTGAATTATTATTATTGCTACAATAATAAATGGTAATAGAAAGTGAAAATTGAAAAATCGATTCAAAGTAGCATTCCACAAGCATATTCATAAATACACCTGGATGTCTCCAGTTGGTGAAACTCGCATTATTAGTGCACAAACCGTAGCGTAGATGTTAGATCAGTTAAAGAGACAGACTGCAATTTGGATCAACATCTGATTAGGATGACAATCAGTGAACGGTTATCTTTTATAGGGAGGGGGGAGACGCTAAAGATGGTTCTGAAAAAAAATAATTAAAGAAACTCGACAAATGAACTGCGGCAAGAATACCAGATCAAAATTGCTAATAGATTTTAAATACTTGAATCTCCATATGAAAATGTTGGTGCCAAAGAGGAAACTGATATAAATAAAAAGTGGGAGTATAAGATATACTATTAAATTATCAGCAGCAGTAAGTGTGGAATGTACCCACATTGTTAAGAAAAGAAAGCTAGCTAAAATTAATTGGTTACACGAGCCAAATTAAGTAAATTAGAACAAGTGGGTAACATTAGACGGGAAATACATATATTTTCAAACCAGCAAAGTCGGATCATAAATTCAACTTGCTGAGAAATACGCTTTGTTTACGCAGTTTCTTCGTAACGGACGTTTTAATAACTAACTCAATTAAACAGTTTTTTTTTTGGTCAGAAACTTCTTAATTCAGGCATGAAGCTGTTTTACGTTTCGCAAAACATTGAACCCAAGTTTTTTTATATTTCTACCGAAGATAGTAATAATCATTATTTTTAAGCCTTGAGAAATCCATCATCCATAATCGGATTTGAATCCGCAGAATTCTAAGCCAGAGGCGAGATTAGTAATCACTACCTACGAATAATGTAAATGTAAAATATACGAATTCTGAAAGCTCATTAACTAAAAAATCATCATTTCCATCCCTAACATCTGAAAATGAAAGTTCCTAATTGCATTATAAATGTGAATCGACACAACAAATCAGGAAAGGTTTGAAAAATCGGTACAATTCAAACACATAGGTACAATAATAATAAAGAGGAATGAGGTGTTAAAAATAAAAGAACCACAATTATGGAATTCATGTTATTATGCATTACAGTTAAAAATATATTGCACCTTTAAATTAATTTTAAAATATTTACGAAAGCTAATAACTAAAATAAAAATGTTTACGAAAACTAATAATAGTTCTTAAATTTTAAATACTGGTGTCAGACTGTCAAATTTGCATTGTCTCATGAATGAAAAAATTTTTTCATGTTTGTGAAATTCATTTTTTGGTTTTCACATAAGAGGACATTGAAATGTAGTTGGTATTCCATAAGATTGCTTGACTAAATCGGCTCCTTTCTCTGCGATCATAATAGTCGGAGCATTTGTGTTGCCACTTGGTACTGTTGGCATGATGGATGAATCAATTACCCTCAGATTTTCGATCCCGTGAACCTTCAGATCAGGACTAACTACAGATTCTGGATCTGTCTCAGGTCCCATTTTACAAGTACCTACAATGTGAAAGTTGGTGTGCGTTTCTTGTTGAACAGCGCATGTCCAATATTCATTGCTTCCATATTCCAAATGCTCACATTTCGTTGGAGCGGTTTTATCCAAAACAAATCCATTTTCCTTGAAAGTTTTTGTATCGGCCAATCTAACGACAATATTAAATGCATCAATAAGAACATTGATATCATGATCGTTATCAAAATAATTTGCATATAACAAAGGATATGAAAAGGGATCAGTGCTGTTTATGGTCAAGTAACCTGTACTTTTTGGTCTAAGAACATTTGGCATGAAAGTTACTCTGTTGTAATAACACCATGGTATTACAAAATCAACGTCACATTTGAGGTTCTGAACGTTAGAAAGAGATGGTATTGTGCTGTACTGGATGTCTGGATAATCAATCGTTGGATCTGCATACCTAGAATTTGCAAATGTTGTAACAGAAATTGGTCCTATTCCGGACCATGGTCCCGATCTATCAGAGTACATAAATGCATCTCCAATTATGCCAGTCATATTTGGTCTTGTAGAATTTCCTACAAAATAACTTACTACAAAACCACCCACATGATCTTGCAAGTTATAGCCCACACTAAGATTTGCTATTACTGGAAGATTTAGTTTCTCCAGAGTTTCTTGTGGACCAATTCCAGAGAGCATTAATAACTGTGCGGAGTTTATTGTGCCTGCGCTTAAAATTACTTCTTTTGAGGCAAATACAGTACCAGTAATATGTCTGTTCTTTTCGCCAACGTATTCTACACCGTAAGCAGTTGAGTTTTGGTCTATTAAGACCTTTGTAACTCTGACATTGGTGACGACTTTGAAGTTAGGTCTCACATGGCGTATTGGTTCTAGGAAAGCTGCATTTGTACTTTGACGTTCACCGAAGAATTGTGTCGCTTGTAAATGTGATACTCCCAGAACTTGACCTCCGTTAAAATCTACAACTTTGAAGCCGAGATCCTGATAAGCTGACATTAATTTAGGGATGTTCTGATCTGTGTAGGGGAATCTGCCTACAGATTGAGGTCCTCCACGGTGGTGATATCTTGTATCGTTAGCAATGTCCAAGTCAAGGTTATTTTCGGACTTTTTGAAGTAATGGAGAACGCTCTTGTAGTCCCAACAAGTATTACCTGCATCAAAAGAAGAATGTAAATTCATTAATCATTAGGGACCCGATTGTAATACATTTTGTTTTCGTTACATAAGCGTTTGTGCTTATGTGTTACCTATATGCACCATGGATTTTTGACACTTTAAACATGTTTTCGGTATGCACATAAACATATTTTTCCCCATTTTAGTAAATAAACCTTCTGGCGGCACTATGGCCCTGGGGTCGACTCAGCCTCTAACGGAAATGAGTACCAGACGCTTGTTCTGGGGGTAAAGGCGGCCGTCACGCAGGGCTGACAACCCGGCTGACATCAAATGCCGATTGTCCAGAAATAGTGGGAGCCTTAACCTCCTACTACCCCAAGGGCCTCCTGAGGCCTGTAGTGGGATTACTTTACTTTACAACGTATTTGAATAATTTTGTGCCTGTACGTCATATTTACAATTTTTAATAATTTTTTACTCCAAAAAGCTTTAAGGTAAAGTAAATCAGTACAGAATAATTTATTTCATGAAATCAACTACTAAAGACTAGTAAGTGTGAGAAAATTAAAACAGAGAGGTACAGGATAAAGAATTAAATGTTTTACTTCCTCGTATATTTTTTAAAATGTGTATTATGGCAACCACATCATTATTTCAGTCATATATTCATCATAAGTAATGTCACGAATGATTTCTAAATCATCGATAAACTTACGAGTCACGAAGTGGAAACTATTTGCCTCTCATCACCCTCACCTTGTGCCATTGGATTAAGTATAACTAGCATTCTATGTATTCCGAATTCTAGCAGAAACTATACAACTTTCCCTCCTAATTGTCTTTTTCAAATCTGCATAGTTGATATGCAGTGCCATCATATTTCAATTTCTTTTTTTAGATTGTCTTATACTAAAAATCAGATCTATAGTAGACCTATTTCTTCTGAATCCACATTGATGATCATATATTATGTAGTCACTAAAAGGAGTAACCGTGAATACTAATTAATTTGTAGCATTTTGAACTAAGTTGAAAGTAATGTAATGTCCCATAATCGTTTCAGTCGGTTTTCGTCTCATTTCTTATAGATGATAATCGATTTTTCTTCATTAATTTGGAAGATATTATTTTTCCTAATTCGTACAAAGCAACTCACGTATGTTGCCCATCAAATTTTCTCCTCTTTATTTTATGACTTCTGTTGATATGGGAAACAAATATGAGTAGGAATTATATAAAAACCTATTTATTAATTTACCAAAACTCGTTATCTAGTTCAGATACATATATTTATTATCCATTCTGAAATAATATTAAACCCATTTTCTTTGTTACCCTAAGTCTCTCAAGTATTAGTCACTCCTCTACATTCCTAGATCCCGTGTTCGCGTCTCGATCATTCCATGTGGGGATCATACTGGACGAATTGGAGCCAAGGTAGACTTTTCATAGGATTAATCCGATTTATCCTTCACTCCAAGAGTTCTCCATATTCATGCCATTAATTTCGTTTCATATCATTTCATATGCTCCTGCGATGATGCGACAGCCTGGTCAATCAGCATCTGTTTAATGTTGAATGATAGGGGCTTCATCTCATCTCATCTCTCGAGCTGTCATTATGTAGAGGATTTACTACGGTTTCTTATTTTTTCATAATATTTTATTTTATATTCACTCTAATAAATTATTTGGAGAAAATGTTTTAACATCTTACCTCACAAAGTTACGTGTCTTCACGATACTGGTTTCAAAAGTACATTACTTCCATCTTCAGTCAAATTCGAAGTGTCGAAATTTCGTCGTTAACATCATCTTTTGAACTGCCATCTGGTGTAGTTTTTATGAACTTGGAGATTATATTATTCTGTCAGGTATATCGAAATTCATTGCTTGATATTTATTCTTCTGAATGTATATCTTCTCCCAAATTGTCAATTCTAAAGGTTTCTCCAAATGTTTGAAAAGTTTAGTTTCTTTTCTGATTTTGTGATTATCTAGGCAAACTATGAGCTGCAATTGCCAAATTTTCAATTTCACCATTTTTAATATTTCTAAAGTGTTCTTTTGTACGAATTTCTAAATTCCTTTTAGTTTTTTTCTAAATGTACTTTATTGCAGTCGTTGCAACTGATTTCGTAAATTCCAGATTTCTTATTACCTGGAACATTAACGTTCTTATTAGTTACTAGTAGTTTATCCAGACTAAATTTGTTAATCGGTGCTAATGTAATATCAAATTTGTTAAATTTTACATTAATACTATTCTCCCATCTCATTCTTGGCCTATCTACTAGGTGCATTCCCTATGGATTTCTGTCCCTTCTTAATTCTCTTTTCGTGTCACATGCCCTGCTAATCATAGTCATATACGATTTTTAATTTTTTAGGCCTATTACATTTGGTTTCTCATAAAGATGATCATACTACATTACCACCGATTAACATATTTAGCCTGGACTAATTAACTCATGTCACAAATGCTAGTCAATGACCAATCACGTTTCAATGAATGTTGTCTTACAACCAATGACAATCGTGTTTTACCTCGCTCTTTATCGATTTCTCTTTATCAGCTCCTGCTTTTTGATAAAGAAAGCTCCTCATTTTTAATGTTCAGAACAGGTCAAAGCATTATTTTTCTCCAACAAATACATTGAATATAGCAAATAATGAAAAGATTCCTTGATTTTACTGAGTTGTTTACTAAAAAAATAAATGAATAACCCGTAATGTTGATTATGATGTATAGTTTGATGTGTGTCATTATTTCTCCACTTGGGTGCACTCTTACAATATAGCGATCTTATTTGGCAATAAATAATATGATCAAGCAGCAGTGAATGAACATAACCTCACATTTCTGATTTGTTTTCAAACATCGCCGTTTACATTAAATATATAAATATTTTAAAATAACTATAGTTAAACAATGCTTTGTGAGTAAACAGCTTAATTGTATTCGTTAAATAGTCCTAACAAAAGCCACTCTTGATTTCCAAATTCTCTACATAAATTCACTCCTCACTTCGTGAGTCGTGAATTTATCGATAATTTGGAAATCACTCGTGGCATTACTTATGAGTAATTTTCAATTATAAAAAACCCTTCTGAATGTAACCTGAAAATATAGGCTCAATTCTGGAAAAATATGATATTCCGATTTACGGGGACTTCTGTCATTACAACTTCTCTCAAAAAATTCAACTGAAAATATGTAAAACTGCTGTTGTCTCAGTTATGTGGATATGAAACATGGTCTTTTACTTCAAGGGAGGAAAAGAGATTATGAATATTGAGAATAAATCTCTGAGAAAAAATGTTGGTCCAAAGAGAGACAAGCAGACAGGTGAATGGAGAATACTTCGTAGCAGTGAGCTATATGATCTTTATCGGAAGCCGAATGTAATACCGGTAAGAAAAATTAAAAATGGTATACGACTATGATTAGCAGAACATGTGACACGAAAAGAGAATTAAGAAGGGACATAGAATACATAGGGAGTGCACCTAGTAGATAGGACAAGAATGAGGTGGGAGAATAACATTAACCATGATTTGATTTGAGGGAGTAAATTATACAATGGATGATTGAAAAATATTAGCTCAGGATAGTGATGTATGAAGAGCCTATCTTCTGGCTGCCATGAAACTGGGAGTTAGATAGTGCCATTGAGATAGAAAAGGAACTAAAATTGAAATGCTTCAAGGTTAATGGCTGTCCCTATAATCTTTATTTACTAAATATAAGTATTGAAGTTCTATTGATTTTCATAAATATTTATTTTAATAAATATCATATATTGCCGAATAGTTGCGAGTATTGGGCTTTAACCAAAATATAGGAAAAACCCACCTCCTGCAGAAATTAGGTTTTAAAAGAGTGTATTCAGTTTAAAATTTTGAGCAAAAAAAGGAAAGTAAATATGTCAGGTATAAAAATATTATTTCTACCAGTTATATTATATGGGTGCGAAACATGGACTCTTACTTTAAGGGAGGAAAGGAGATTATACGTATTTGAGAATAAAGTACTTAGGAAAATGTTTGGATCAAATAGAGATGAACAGACAGGTGAGTTGAGAAGACTACATAACAATGAACTACATGGTCTTTATAGGAAGCCAGATATAATAAGAACAGTTAAGTCTCGTAGACTGCGATGGGCAGGACATGTTGCACGTATGGGGAATGAAAGACTTGCATGGAAGCTTCTTGTAGGAAAGCCAGAGGGAAAACGCCCAGTTGGTGGACCAAGAATGAGGTGGGAGAATAACATTAACTATGATTTGAGGGAAATAGATTATACAGAAATGATTGGAAAGCATTAGCTCAGGATAGGGATGTATGGAGAGCGTATGTCCGCGTGGCATGAACCTACGGGTTCGATTGTGCCAGTGGTAAGTAAGTAAGTAAATATGTCGGGAATTAATTAAATATTTTTAAACTAATTGGATAAAATAGGTCCCGCGCCGTAGCCGAGCGGTTAAGGTAGGAAGCCTTGGCGCAGAGCTACGGGACTTGCGCTGGTTCGAGTCTCCATGGGGGAAGAAATTTTCTCATGGTATTTCGGCCAGTATGGGACCGGTGCCCACCCAGCGTCGTGAGGCAATTGGGTAGCTACAATAAGTAGCGGCTCCAGGTTGAGGAACAAGCTATAACGGCTGGGGGACTCGACATGCTAACCACATGTCACCCCTACATTGGCTGTTGATCATCTACCTCTGTGATTGACACATGTGGATGTGAAGGGCCAGCAGCCGGCTGGTAAAAGGGCACCGCTGAAAAGTGGAAAGACCCTCAATCGGATCGGATAAAATGGAGCATATAAGGATCAATTGAAGGGAGATCGTTCTGAGTATGAAAGCAGACCGAATACCAGAAATTATTATTTTAGATTGTGCATCATACGGTAAAAGAATTGTCGGTTGCCCAAAGAAGAGATGGATCAGTTTTTTTTTTTTAATCTTTGAGCCCGGAACTAGCGTTAAAGGCTTACCCGTAAAAAGGTTTTTCATATGATGGTGATGATGGTGATAATTTCTCAAGTAAGCTATGATCTGAGTGAAAAATAAATACCCCATATAAACTAAAACGAAGTGTAGGCTATTCAGCTTGTAAGTACACAGATAATAAATAACCTTATTAGTTCATGTATAGGCTAACAGGACGGTTGCCCTTGCATATTAAGTGTCATAAACATAATTTATAGTTTAAGGAAAAGAAATGCACAGGAGTTTTAAACCAGTTTTTATGCAATTCTACTAGCATGTGTTAGGAGGTATTGACTACGTAATCTAATCGCTCAAATTACTATTTACACAGAACTTACCAAGCTCAGCCCATAAATTGTAATCGTATTTGTTTCCTCTGGCATAAATCATGTCGTTTATAGCGCTTCCACCTCCGAGAACTTTCCCTCTTGGCCAATCGCAGGGTTTACCACCGCAAGCGTTTTCCTGTGGCTGTGTCCGGTACTGCCAATCTAATGGGGAGAGTTTCAGATCATTTCCAAATGCAGGTATACGTGAAACAAAAGGCTCTTCTCCTCCGGCTTCCAGTAGTAGAATGTTCCATTCTGGTATTTCAGACAATCTGCAAGCAAATTCATTTAATAATTGATTTTCTTATAAGTAAAGAGCAGAGAAATGTGTGTTAATATATATATATATATATCATCCGGTATCATGGCAGCTGCCGCCGTCTTCCGAAAACCAAACGCCATTCCTCTCTTTCCATCCATTGATCTTCCTCCAATCCTCTGATATTCACAGCTGCTTGTACCCCTTCTATCCATGTTTTCTTCGGTCTTCATCCTTTCCACTGAGATCCATTCCATAACAATTTTAGGCAATCTTTGCTCTGGCATTCTTTTGACATGGCCATACCACTGTAATCTTTTCTTATCTATAATGTCTATGATGTCTGGCTCCTCTTGTACACCCATAATTTCCTTTATTTGTTTACTTCATATTATATCCATTCTAAATTTTCCAGCTCATCTTAAAACATTCATTTCTGCACTTAAAATTCATTTCTTTTCCCTGGTAGGAATTTGCCAGACTTCAGCACCATATGTTAAAATGCTCTGAATATATATATATATATATATATATATATATATATATATATATGTGTGTGTGTGTGTTTGTGTGCGTGTAAATTAATGCTTTAGCGGACACATTTTTTATTCATCTGAACTAAATTTGGCATTAAGCAATTAATTAAAAAAGAAATGTCGAATTCATTAACCGCAAAATCGGACCATAAGGTGAAGGAGTTCACCCGAAACGAAAATTTGAAAATCGCGAAGTATCATTTTACAATGTTTCACAACGAAACTCAGCATAAGCTATTAACGTAAACAGAGGAAGGTATTATCAAAAATCAATTAAATCCGACCATAGAAATTAGGGGTTTACCAGAAACCCTACATTTAAAATTTACTCTAGCAACCGCCATGTTTGATTCGTTGAAATTTACACAATATACTTTAATTAAACCATAAATTTGCAATGTATCTTACATGATACATTAGTTTAATTAATATAATATTTTAGTAAAGTAATAGAAAAATGAATAGGTCGATATTATTTAAACTTGTGTAAAATTACATATAAGTACGTAATACTTTAGGAGTGTGCATAATTTGTTTTCTCTGTAGTCCATTACTTTTAAATAAGCTAGCATCAAAAATTTGGGATTCTCCAATTTAACAAATGAAATTAGTTTTCCGTAATCCAGTAAAACAGGACCATAAATTCGACTTGCTGAAATATTCGCTAAATTTACGCAGTTCCTACGTGACGTCCGTTTGTATATTCATGTTATAAAACAACAGTGACAATTTTTGCTTGTACCGTGAGGAAATTTCTAAGGAAGGCGCGAATAAAGCATGTTCCTTTTCTACTAGAGTATATTCTCAAGTAAAACATCTATATTTTTATTTCTAATGGATGATGTGTGACAAACAGTTGTCAGATTTTTTTACATATTAAATCTCCCTCTCCGTAAATGTATGATTTTCACCCATCACTTCCCTATGAGAGTCCACTCATTTTCACCTAATGGCCAAATGTTTGGAGAGGTAAAGCTTAACATTAGAAAGATGGGTAGGATATATTGTATTGTATTAAAAATATATAGAATGTGTCATCAAGATAAACAAACAAAATTTCAAGTGAAATAAATAGAAACTGGTGACTTTTCTGACATCGACAGTTGGTGGGAAAATTTTTCAAGAGGAATTATCTTTCATTGCAGTCACAATGTCACAGTATTCCATGTGACCTGAAGGTAGAATTTTCTGTTTCAACCTTTATGCAGATTAATTAAAATAAAGGGAAACACGTTTATGTGGTTATCAAGAACTACATTAATAGTCTTGTTCATCACACTTTCCAATTGAAAGTACCTACCGTTTTGAGAACTTATCCAAATGCATAAATTCCAATAAATGCAAAGGAACGTGGTACATAAAGCAGCTCCTTGGTTATATCCTGGGGGGACGTAAATACTTCTATAATCAACTGTTAAACTGGTTAACTGTAGAAGGAAAGCCAGACGTAATTATTAATAGCGAATAAAATGTACTAAAATATCTTAAATGTCAATTTTTATACTTAATTCTTATCAAAGTTATGTAGTTTGCTTCAATGTAACATTTGCTTGAAAATGAAATAAATTTCTACCATAGATAAGGTAATTGTACCCTTTCATAAACAATTCTGATTTATTACAGAAAGTGCACTTTTCCGTGTGAGTTATTAGGGTATATCCAGGAAAATAATGACTTGAGGAAAGCTTACTGCAAAGTAAGATTGCATCATCTTCCAATTAAAATATGGGAGAAGTTGAAATACTTTTTTTCAATTTTGAATCATGTATATACGTGTTCATAATTCTTGCGCACGTTTTATTTGTGGTATTCGCAAAATTTGACCATGTTACACCGTCCCTGGAACAATTATCGTGGCTTCGTCTAAGAGATGGTAGGACTATCCATTCCCTATCCCTTCTCTATAAAATACTTCACACATCATCGCCTAATTATTTATCACGCCGCTTCATCAGACTATCCAACACACACAATCTTGACACTCGATCCCATCAGCACATTGTCCTTTATATCCCTCCTCATCACATTGTGTATTATTCATTATATTTTACAGTCTCACTTGCCAAAACATGGAATTCCATTCCGCCCTACGTCAGAGACTGTCAAACAATAACATCCTTCTAGAACAAACTAAATAATTATTTAATAACAAACTTGCTTATACACCTCACTGATAGAATTATTTATTAAAATAATATTAAAATCAACAAATATTTTCATTTGTTTAAATATTGTATAACCGTAAATTTAGTTTTCTATATCTGATTATTTTTCTTTTTTATATAGGTCTCTACATTAGACAGGGATGATCTACCAAAAATTTAATATATCTTGCTAGAATACATTTTATTATTAGTTTTAGTCTTAATCTTAACTGTCATTAACTGGTTGTATTATATATCATAATATAATAGATACCGGTATTATCTTATTGATCAAATATTCATTTAGTATTTAGTATTAGAGTTAATTATGATTGTTATATTCTGATATATATATGTTTGTCCTGGTGAGTGGAAGAGAAGGCAACATGTCCTTAACTCCACCTGGCTAAATAAATAAATAAAAATAAATAAATATATTCATCTCCGATGGTATCTTTATATTGTCGTGATGTAATGGTTTGCGTGTTTAAATTGCCCCGAGTACTATGCTTGCTGACTCAAATAATATTGAAATTCATTATGGGTTATAAAACTATTAAATCCCATTAATTTATTTAACCCATTACCTTATATGTATTTTTTACATATCACACACCATCCGGGCCTTACAGTGACACGATCTGTCGGGAGAGGGATTTTAACTACTATGGTTCACAAAATACGTTTTTTACCACACAAGGACATGGAGGGCTTTCCCGAATAAGTGATCAGCTCAGCGTGAGGGCCTCTTTCAGAAGAACACAACATGAAGACGAAACACACCACTCATAATACACATGGTGAATATGATAATGATTATTATGATGGTCAGTTGATGTTCAGAAATAATTTGGGTCTTAAAATATCTTGACATTTGTCTTACAAGTTAGGAAAAATCCTGAAAAAAAAAACACCCAGAAAACATGTTACGACGGTTGATCGAACACGAGCCCGTTGCGTACGGGTAACGACGCTACATCGAGACCACAGACGGTGGACTTATAAAACTGTATTAAAATAATTTTCAGTTGATTGAAGAAAAAAGTCTTATTATTCAATAAACTGTTTTGCGAACTTTTAGCGCCTAAAATCCGCTCACTGCAAATTACATATTACTTCCCTTTGCTCATACATAGATAAAATGTTAAATGTACACGAATTACTAACCTATTTATAAAATATGAAAATGTATCATTCTTTTTACATTTTTATCGTAGCTAAATGTTTTTGTATAAATCTCCAAAGCCTAACATCTTTGGCATCTTCAATGTTTTTTTAATAAGAACTAAAAATTAAAAATAAGTTGAAATACGCCTTTTTGACTAACAATGAGAGTATTGGGTTCTCTTTTAAAACCACATATATCAAATATGTTTATGAATGAAATAGTAGAGAGGCGACACTATTTTTCACTCTCTTTCCTTCATTTCTTCAACCGTGGTATGTTTTTAAAATTAATATTTCATATAATATGTTATATGAAATTACAATAGAACATTATATATATATAATATTATATTGTGTTATTTTCCTTGGATGTGATGTGTTTATTATTTTTTATTTGAAATTAGGATTTATTTATTTTATATTTATTTGAGTTCATAGTACTTTGCCTTGATACCATTATAATTAATTAATGTAAAATCAGAAAAGAAAGAAATGTAAAATGTTATAAAATGCTACTTGTTCCTTCTTTCCTATATAGATGTCAATGCTCGACTCTGAAAAAGAAAGAATCCAGACAAATAGTCTCCACCGATGAGATTGTAGCGACCGATGACAGGATATCAAAGAACAAATAGAAAGAAAAATGAACACAAACAGAAAAGAGTTAAGCAATTTCAACAAAATTATGATTTTTTACATTCAGAATTTTGAAAATTTCCAAATTTTGAATGTTAAAAAATCATTTTTTTTTCAAATTTTGAAAAAAAAAATTAACATTTTCACAATTAAAAAACAGAAAATAGCACAACACCAGAACTCAAATTATGAAAATGTTTTAAGAATGGAAGATCACCCACTCCCCGAATATGTACTAGATTACAAATGAGAGATTAACAAGACGCCTAACGGATAAATGAATATATCATTTCGATGTACTTTGAGATTGGAAAAGACCATCGGATCTAAAACAGGTTGCTCATGTTGATATAAAACAAAAATTGAATGTGTTTAACACATTTAAGGAATGTTAATGTAGTATTACATTTTTTAACTAATTAAATCACTGGCGCTATTGAACACGTAGGTTGATGGTCGCGCGGACATAAGCTCCCCTACATCCCAATCCAAAGCTAATGTTTTCGAATTATCGTCGGTATAATTTATCTCCCTCAAGTAACTTTATTTCACATCTCATTTTTGGCCTGCCTACTGGAGCTTTCCTTCTGATTTTCCTATAGGTAATTTCCATGCACCTCTACAGTTACGTAACAAGACAAATCAAGCTATAAGAAACGCCAAACTTAGACATTTATACAGCCTAACAGATACCAATACTTCAGAAATCTGGAAAAACTTGAATAGAATGGGAATTGGGAGAAAAGACACACAGGTAGACAAATTACCTGTTTCCCTGGACACACTCAATAATCACTTCACAGGTATAACTACTAGTCCAAAGGATAAAGAACAAACAATAAATGAATTGATCCCTATTAGGTTCGTCTTCCGGGCATATAGGCCGTGGTCCAGTCGTTCTTCTACTCGAAGACGTTTCGTCTACTGCGCTGCCTGGCGGTAGACAAATCATCAGGAGATCCTGCGTGCTCTCTGTGAACTCCTCAACAGTCTGCAGCCGACTGTTGAGGAGTTCACAGAGAGCACGCAGTATCTCCTGATGATGTCTACCGCAGCAGTAGACGAAACGTCGAGTAGAAGAACGACTGGACCACGGCCTATATGCCCGGAAGACGAACCTAATAGGGATCAAGACGCCGGCCGTGAAAGCCTACAGTTATAAATAAATGAATTATCACTGACAAATCAACCCGACAGAGAACATTTCCACTTCTCATATGTTACAGATTACGACGTAAAGAAAGCCATCATGCGAATAAAAACCAAAGCAGAAGGAACTGACCGTATAAATATTACTTTACTGAATAAAATAATCAAAGCTATACTACCTACTATAACTCATATTTTTAACTCCTCACTACAAACGTCTACATATCCCTCATTGTGGAAACAAGCCCTCGTACGCCCACTGCCTAAAGTTAAAACGCCCTCAACCCCGAACGACTTTCGACCCATTAGCATTTTACCTACCCTTTCAAAAGCTCTGGAACGATTAGTCCATAAACAACTGACTGAATACCTAAATGAATACAACCTTCTAGATCAATTTCAGTCAGGCTTCAGGACAGGACACAATACAAATACTGCTCTACTAAATATTTGCGAAGACATACGCGAAGCTGCTGATAATCGAAAACTTACCATTCTTACATTACTGGACTTTAGTAAAGCATTCGACACGGTAGACTTGGACTTATTGTTGCATAAACTTAAAAACCTCTTACTCTCTGATAGTGCCACGAAATGGTTCAATTCCTACCTTCATGAGCGCCAGCAATCTGTTATAGGAAATCATACATTATGTTCTTCTTGGTCCTTCCGTAAAGCTGGGGTTTCACAGGGTTCGGTACTTGGACCTTTGCTTTTTTCAATCTACATAAATGACATATCTAACTCCCTAAAGCATTGCAAACATAATTTATTTGCAGACGACATGCAAATCTACATCCACACAGACAAGTATTCACTAAATGACGCTGTTGCCAAAATTAACGAGGATCTTGACTCGCTAATAACTTGGACAGTTAAATATGGACTGCAATTAAATCCTAGAAAGTCACAATCAATCATTATGGGTCACCAGAGACTATTATCTACAATTAACCTAAACACAGTTTCGCATGTGTCACTAAATGGAGTTCAAATCCCTTATAGTGAGACAGTAAAAATTCTAGGAGTATTTATTGACAAAAACTTAAATTGGAATACACAAATAAACCATACATGCAAAACAGTCTTCTCAATAATACATTCATTAAATCGTGTACGGAATAGTTTGCCATTCGCCCTTAGGAAAATGTTAGTAGAAACACTTGCAATGCCCCATTTTGATTATTGTGACACTCTTTTTACAGACTTAAATATTATTTCCACTCAAAGACTTCAACGTGTTCATAATTCTTGCGCACGTTTTATTTGTGGTATTCGCAAATTTGACCATGTTACACCGTCCCTGGAACAATTATCGTGGCTTCGTCTAAGAGATCGTAGAACTGTCCATTCCCTATCCCTTCTCTATAAAATACTTCACACATCATCGCCTAATTATTTATCACGCCGCTTCATCAGACTATCCGACACACATAATCTTGACACTCGATCCCATCAGCACATTGTCCTTTATATCCCGCCTCATCACACTGTATATTATTCATTATCTTTTACGGTGTCACTTACCAAAACATGGAATTCCCTTCCGCCCTATGTCAGAGACTGTCAAACTATAACATCCTTCAAAAACAAACTAAAGAATTATTTAATAACAAACTAACTTATACACCTCACTGATAGTATTCTTTTAGCAATATTAATATATTTAATTATTTATGAAAATAATATTAAGAATAACAAATATGTTTATTTGTTTTGTTTTAAATATTGTATAATCGTAAAATTAGTTTTCTATATCTCATTATTTTCCTGTTTTTTATATACACTAGACAGGGACAATTTAATATGCCTTGCTTGTATACATTTTATTATTAGTTTTAGTCTTAATTTTAACTAATATTAACTGGTTGTATTATAGATCGTAATACGTATATTAGATATTATCTTTTGATCAAATTTTTACTTAGTGTTTAATATTAGAGTTAATTAAGATTGTTATATTCTGATGTTGTTATATTCTGATGTTTTTATATTCTGATGTAATATATGTTTGTCCTGGTGAGTGGAAGAGAAGGCCACATGGCCTTAACTCCACCAGGCTAAATAAATCTAATCTAAATCTAATTAATTTATCGTTATTCGTGCCAAGTAGAAGTTAACGAGTCTTAACAGTTCTTAATACATTTTGTTTCCCATAAACAGCATTTACCCTAAGTTATGAAGTCATCTCCATTCATCTGTCTGTTTATGGTCTCTCTTTGGTCCAAAAACTATCCCAAGTACTTTATTCTCGAATTCTCGTAATCTTTTCTCCTTCTTTAAAATAAGAATCAAATTTCGCATCCTTAACTGGGAAAAAAATAAGTTTTATTTATTTTTCGTTTAATATTTTTTAGAGAAGTTGGGATGACCAGAGTCGCTGTAATGCGTAATAACATACGTTTCCAGAATTGAGCCTATGAATAATTTCATTCTGTATCTCATTCCTATTTGGAACTACTTTTCCAAGGTATTTTAGTTCAGTCATTTCTTCAAAATTCTCCTCATTTGACATTAACTGCCAATTTTCTTTACATAATGTATTTCTATGTCTAACCATTATTTAGTTTTATTGATGTTTACTTCCAATCCTCATTTCTTAATGTTACTCAATGTGTTGGCCCTAAGAATCCCTTCGCTGTCGTCTTCATAATTCTTACGCACGTTTCATTTGTGGTATCTGCAAATTTGGTTACGATGTACTGTGTCTGGAGAAATTATCGTGGCTTCTTTTACGAGATCGTAGAGCTCTCTATTCCTTATTCCTTCTCTATAAAATCTTACAAACATATAACATTAATTTATTTATCATTCCGCTTTATTAGACTCCCTGATACACATAATTTCGATACTCGGTCCCATCAGCACATTGTCCTTTATATCCCTCCTCATCACAATGTGTTAGTCACTATATTTTACAGTTCCACTTGCCAGAGCTTGGAATTCTCTTCCACTCTAGGTCGGAGACTATTAAATTATAACATCGTTCAAAAAACAGATTAATAACAAACTAACTTATACACCTCACTTACAGTATTCGTTTAGTAATTAATGATTATTTCATTTATGAATATATTATTAATATTGACCAATATTTTAAATATTGATAACACACAAATTAGTTTATTATATCTCATAATTTTACTTTGTATTTTTTTATGTTCACTAGATAAGGACTGTATACCGAAAAATTTAACTTGTCTTGTTTATGTACATTTTATTAATCGTTTTAGTTTTAATTTTAATGTTCATTAACATTATTATATTATCGATGTTACTTTTTATAGATATTATACTTACTTACTCATTGGCACTATCGAACCCGTAGGTTCATGGCCGCGCGGACATAAGATCTCTATACATCCCTATCCTGAGCTAATGCTTTCCAATAATTTCTGTATAATCTACTTCCCGCAAATCATAGTTAATGTTATTCTCCCACCTCATTCTTGATCTACCAACTGGGCGTTTTCCCTCTGGCTTTCCTACAAGAAGCTTCCATGCAAGTCTTTCATTCCCCATACGTGCAACATGTCCTGCCCATCGCAGTCTACGAGACTTAACTGTTCTTATTAGATCTAGCTTTCTATAAAGACCATGTAGTTCATTTTATGTAGTCTTCTCCATCCATCTGTCTGTTCATCTCTCTTTGGTCCAAAATTTTTCCTAAGTACTTTAATCTCAAATACTTGCAATCTCCTTTCCTCCCTTAAAGTAAGAGTCCATGTTTCGCACCCATATAATATAACTGGTAGAATAATAGTTTTATATATTTTCAGTTTAACGTTTTTTTAAAGGAGTTGGGACATCAAGAGTCTCTGTAATGCATAATAGTATGCATTTCCAGAATTGAGCCAATGTTTAATTTCTTTGTGCATCTCATTCCTATTTGTGATTATTGTTCCTAGGTACTTGAATTCAGCCACTTCCTCAAAATTTCCCTCATTTGTCATTAGTTGTCCATTTCCATTATATAATGTATTTCTACGTGTGACCATATACACTGCTCAAACAAATTAGGAGATATTGTAGAATAACCTATTAAGACTATGTTTTTTGGAATAGTATTAGATGCAATCACTTTCTATTATTCAAAGATAATGTAAATAAGAGTTTGAAGTTGTTACGTAACCTCGGTACCACACCAGAGGGCAGTGTCTGTACTGTTGGTGTGAAAGGGTGGTGTGGGGGTGAATGTTTTGTTGCTGTTTTTAAATCCAGTCCAGTTTTCAGTTAGTGAATGACTTTCCTTAGGGACAGTGATGCCTCGACAACGTGATTTACCTGAACCAATGGCTTGGAGGGCCATAGGAAGGATGGAAGCTGGACAGACACAACAAGAGGTGGCACAAGCCATTGGGGTGTCTCAAAGCGTGATTTCCAGTCTTTGGAATCATTTTCAAAGAACATACTGTTCACAGAAGAACCGGACAAGGTCGACCAAGGGCAACAACAGCAAGGGATGACCATTACCTCTTGTTAACAGCCCGTCGGAATAGACAGCAGAATGCAACTCAACTGCGAAATACACTTCAAACAGCAACAGGACGCAGGGTGTCAACTCCAACTGTCCCTAATCGACTGCATGGAAGTGGTCTCTATGCCCGTAGGCCCATGGTGTGTACCATGTTAACTCCACAACACCGTAGAGATCGCAGAAACTGGGTGGAGGAACATCGTGGGTGGAGGCATGCTGAATGGAGATGAGTTCTTTTTTCTGATGAGTCGCGATTCAACGTGGAATGTGATAGTCGGCGTGTATTCATCTGGAGAGAAAAAGAGACACGAAACAACCCAGCTTTTGTACGTGAAAGATCCCCATATGGTGGCGGTGGATTGATGGTGTAGGCAGGAGTCAGTAGCGGTGGACGTACGGACCTCTACGTTATCCAAGGTGGTACTTTGACTGCGGTAAAGTATAGAGATGAGATTCTCCGACCTTTTGCCGTGCCTTATGCTGATGCCATAGGTGATTCTTTTCTTTTTATGGACGATAATGCACGACCCCACAGAGCTGGCTTGGTGGACGACATGCTGGAAGTGGAGGGTATCGAGCGTATGCAATGGCCAGCTTCCTCCCCGGACTTAAATCCGATTGAGCATGTGTGGGATGCATTAGGCAGTTGCATTGAAGGCAGACCAGCACCTCCCACAACTGTTCCAGAGCTGCACATTGCTCTTATGGAAGAGTGGCCACGTATCCCCTAAGAACTCATTGCTAACCTAATTGCATCAATGCCATACAGGTGTGAGGCAGTGCTGGCCGTTCGAGGAGACCATACACCATACTAAAGAAACATTTTCACCCATGTTAATGTTGCTTTGTTTGTTTGCCATATTCCTAATCAGGATCTCTTTGACATCTGGTGTGGTACAGAGGTTACGTAATGACTTCAAACTCTTGTTGACATTCTTTTGGAGTAATAGAAAGTGATTGCATCTAATACTGTTCCTATAAACATAGTCTTAATAGGTTATTCTACAATATCCCCTAATTTTTTAAGCAGTGTATTTAGTTTTATTGATATTTACTCTTACTCTTACTTACTTACTCACTGGCACTATCGAACCCGTAGGTTCATGGCCGCGCGGACATAACCTCTCCATACATCCCTATCCTGAGCTAATGCTTTCCAACCATTCCCTGTATAATCTACTTCCCTCAAATCATAGTTAATGTTGTTCTCCCACCTTATTCTTGGTCTACCAACTGGGCGTTTTCCCTCTGGCTTTCCTATAAGAAGCTTCCATGCACGTCTTTCATTCCCCATACGTGCAACATGTCCTGCCCATCGCAGTCTACGAGACTTGACTGTTCTTATTATATCTGGCTTCCTATAAAGAGCATGTAGTTCATTGTTATGTAGTCTTCTCCATTCACCTGTCTGTTCATCTCTCTTTGGTCCAAAAATTTTCCTAAGTACTTTATTCTCAAATACTTGTAATCTCCTTTCCTCCCTTAAAGTAAGAGTCCATGTTTCGCACCCATATAATATAACTGGTAGAATAATAGTTTTATATATTTTCAGTTTAACGTTTTTTGAAAGGAGTTGGGACATCAAGAGTCTCTGCAATGCATAATAGCACGCATTTCCAGAATTGAGCCTATGTTTAATTTCTTTGTGCATCTCATTCCTATTTGTGATTATTGTTCCTAGGTATTTGAATTCAGCCACTTCCTCAAAATTTCCCTCATTTGTCATTAGCTGTCCATTTCCATTATATAATGAATTTCTACGTGTGACCATATATTTAGTTTTATTGATATTTACTTCCAGTCCTAATTTCTTAGTGTTACTCAATAGTGTGTGCGTGTTGTCCTTTAGTATCTCCTCGCTATCGGCCAATAGTACTACATCATCAGCATAAACTAACAGCTTATTAATACCATTGAGTTGTAAGCCTTCCTCATTCTCTAAAGATTTAATGGCATGCTCTAGTACAAAATTAAATAGTAGAGGAGATAGTGCATCTCCTTGCTTCAACCCATTCTGGATTTCAAAAGTGTCTGAAAACTGTTTGCCTACACGCACCCTACTCTTTGTGCCATTTAGACACATTCGTATAAGTCTAACTAACTTTTTAGGAATTCCGAACTCCAGCAGGATACTATATAACTTCTCCCTCTTAATTGAATCATATGCTTTTTTGAAGTCTACATATAGTTGATGTACAGTACCATTATATTCCCATTTCTTTTCTAAAATCTGTCTTATACTAAAAATCTGATCTGTTGTAGACCTGTTTCTTCTAAATGCACATTGATGATCTCCTAGAATGTCATCAATATAGGGAGTAAGTCTGCTTACTAATATATTTGTTAGAATTTTGTACGAAGTTGAAAGTAATGAGATGCCCCTGTAGTTGTTGCAATCAGTTTTATCTCCTTTCTTATAAATTGGTACGATAATTGATTCCTTCCATTCATCTGGAAGAGCTTCTTTTCCCCAAATCATACTAAGCAACCAGCGTATCTTGTCCATCAATTTTTCTCCCCCTGATTTTATCAGTTCTGCTGGGATCTCATCTGAACCTGATGCTTTATACATCTTCAATTTTTCAATCGCCATTTCAACCTCTAATGCACTTGGCTCTGCGACTAGCATTTCTGCTGTCTGTAAATTATCCTCCTCAATGTCCTGTTCTGTATGTACATTTAATAGCTGATTAAAGTAACTTTTCCATCTATTTAATATACTCCTGGAATCTGCAATCATATCCCCATTTTCATTCCGAATTATGTTTGTTCTAGCCTGAAACCCTTTCTTCTCTATACTAATTCCCTGATATAATTCTCTAATGTTCCTATTTTTTGCATTCATTTCAAGATCATTAATCTTCTCTCTCAAATATTCCCTCTTTTTACTCTTTAGTAACTTGGTGGTTTCCCGTCTAATACTACCCAATTGCTCTAAATTTACCTCATTTGGCTCGTGTAACCATTTCATTTTTGCTAGCTTTCTTTTCTTTACAATGTCGGCACATTCCTCATCAAACCATTTCTTGTTTTGCCTCTTTTTTAAACAACCAATGCTTTCTGATGCTGACAATTTAATAGTATCTCTTATAGCCTCCCATTCTTTATTTATATCAGTTTCTTCTTCGTTTGCCACATTGTCATCTGAAGATTCCAGTACTTCAAATCTATTAGCAATTTTGATTTGGTATTCTTGCCGCATTTCATCATTTTTCAAGTTTTTTAATTCAAATTTTACAGAATCATCTTTAGCGTTTGTTCCTCTCATAAGCGATAGCCGTTGTCTGATTTTCACTCTGACCAGATGATGATCCGAATTGCAGTCTGTCCCTCTAACTGATCTAACATCGATGATGCTACTGTGCCAGCGTTTATCCACTAATACATGATCTATCTGGTTCCGAGTTTCTCCATCTGGGGACGTCCAGGTGTATTTATGAATATCCTTATGCTGAAATGTTGTGCTCTTAACAATGAGATTCTTTGATGTGGCAAATGTGACTAATCTAACCCCATTGTCGTTACTATCTTCATGAAGACTGAATTTGCCTATTGTTGGTTTGAATATATCTTCCCGCCCCACTTTTGCATTAAAATCTCCTAAGACAATTTTCATATGATATCGTGAAAGGCTATCAAATAAGCATTCTAATTCTTCATAGAACTCATCCTTGATCTTGTCATCTTTATCTTCTGTGGGGGCATGTACATTTACAATTATAAAATCATGTTGTTTACCCTTTAGAATTATGTATGATATCCTATCACTAACAAACTTAATATCTCGGATAGCGGATAGGATCCTCCTTCTGACTAAAAAACCCGTTCCAAATGCAGGTCTTTCTGCACCCCCGTAGTATAATGCAAAGCTTCCTGATTCCTGACTACCTTCTCCTGGCCACCTAACTTCCTGTAAAGCGACTATATCCAAGGGCGATTTATCTAATTCCCGCGTTAATATCTCTAGTGCCCCGCTATTGTATAAAGTCCTAACATTCCATGTTCCTAGGAACATGTCCCTGTGTTTGAGCCTTTGGAATGGGTTCCCTGAAGTAGTCCCCGCCCGGAGAACCGAATGGGGGACTATTTGACCTCCGGAAAATTTTACCCCAGTTGAACCCATGTCCGCATTTATTGACGGTTGCATTTTTACGGTGAAAGATCGTCACTCTTTCGACCAAGGTACTTTTTTCGTCTGGCTTATCACCTTCGACCAGTCCGGCATGGGTAACCCTATCGGCAGCAATGCTACCGCCGGCATAGCTCTCAGGATCATTTAAGCACGCAAGCCACTCCATCTCGACAAGGTAAAGATACCATGGAGGGTTATAGATATTATATGTATAACCAAATTTTTCATATAGGTTTTAATATTAGGATTAATTACGGTTTCTAGGTTAATAATAAAAATACTATTTCATTAGCATATACCAACATATTATGATACCACTCAGTTATACGCCTTCTTTAACCTCTAAATATTTAATGGGATGCTTTACTACAAAATTTAATACATTTACTTTAATCCATTGTGAATTTAAAATGCTTTGTTTGCCTACCCGCACCTACTCTTTGTGGAGTTAGACAAGTTCGAATAACTTTTAAGAATTTCGAAGTCGAGTAGGATAATATACAAATGTTCCTTCTTAATTTAATCGTATTGGCTTCTTGAAGTCTACATATTGCAGGTGATCTACAGTGCCGTTATATCCCCATTCCTTCCCTAAAAGTTACCTTATAATAAAAATCCCATATAGTATTACAAATTTTACCTAATGTGTACATATTTTGCATTTTAATATGATATAATAAATCCTAATATCGGAGATTAGGGTCTATCAGTTGCTTTGAATCCCTCTTCATAGATAACTGTTCGTAAACCAAGGAAGAAAAATAAGTGGAAATTATGTTTTAATTAGATGTGGAAATGTTCTTACCTTGATGCAAGAACGCAGCCAGCTGTTCCACCCCCTACAATAATGAAATCATAAATATCACCATCTGTTAAAGTGGTGATGGAGGATAAATCGGCAGGTGATTGTCTATTCAATAAATGTGAGTATACAGACAATAGCACCTTGAGGTAGGTGGCCGCTTCGCAAGACAAGTTACCCATGTTTGGCACTTCAATAAAATGGTGTCAGTATATTATTATCAACTTGGTTTTATCAAGCATATCCTTTAATTTATGACCCTTCAGTTTGTAATCATGAGAAATTATGCACGTTATCTGCTCTCCTACCTTTCCTATATTTCTTCGCAGCCATTGATTATAGGAAACCGGAACTAGTTGTCGTTGTTTTCAGTATCTAATTTTTTTCTATATAATATATGCAGCAAATATCACCAGCAGGATACTACACAAAATATCCTGTTAGTGGAACCCCTTGGATATAAGTTAATAATGAAAATGTCACATAAATGTGTATACCTTATTAGTCAATAATTATTTTTAAAAAGTGCTCTAACTGTGCCAACTTACCCCAGATACGGCACAAGTACGTATATCCCCCGGAGTAAGTTAGCATAGCATGATGTTAATAGGATCTGAGGAATAAATAAATTAAATAAAAATATTTAAATGAAAAATGTTATAATATGTGATGTGTCTGTTGTGCTCAGAATATTTAGAAAAATAAAACAAATGCAATACAGACAGTTACAAAAATCCAGAAACAACAAGAATGCCATCATTCAGTGCTTCGTGTCTACTATGAAAGTTGGTAGATCGCTCAATTTAGAAGGGGCGAAGACCTAGGTTTTATGCAATAAGCCCATACTACATACCATCCTAGGAGTTTTATAACCAAATTAAAAGTCGAAGACTTCATCTGTAGCAACATTTGATTCCTCGTTTTTCAGCAATAGGAATGCTGAATATATCTAAAATGTCAACTAGGCTCTTTTTATCCAAATCATGAAAACGTACATCATTCCTTAATGTATAGCAGAATGATTCCCCCACGTTCATAGTTTTATTTCTTCCTTTCCTAATTTTAGCTATAAAAATAACAGGTAATAAGACAGAAAATAGAATAACAGACGTCTATGATTTAAAAAATGCATAGTGAGAGGGTTGGCAAAAGCCACTGTTTCTATGCCAACATATCCCTGAGCATACCAATTTAAGTGTTAAAAAGAGAAACATATAGTCCTAAAAACAGCAAAATCGAACCATTAGTAGTGGGGGTTAATCTGAAGCTAAAATTAAAAAATGTCTATACTGACTGTGGTTTTTTTTTCCGCAACGAAAATCAGTAGAACAACAAAGATGGTTCTATTAAAATTAGCGATATACGACTGTTA
The DNA here is from genome assembly GCA_030220185.1 of Diploptera punctata. Taxonomy (NCBI): domain Eukaryota; kingdom Metazoa; phylum Arthropoda; class Insecta; order Blattodea; family Blaberidae; genus Diploptera; species Diploptera punctata. The sequence goes on along the minus strand of JASPKZ010010686.1, from coordinate 1,417,697 downwards.
AAAGTTGGGGAAATTTACCTTCAACCCTAAATTTTAAAATAATCGCTCTAGTTGACGTCATGTTTACTTTCTTGAAATTTAATCGTTTACCTTCAGTTTAAATAACAAAAGAAAGAGATATAATAATCATGTAAGTCAGCAAATTTGGACCACAAATAAAACTTGCTGAAGTATTCGCTTAGTTTTCTCAGTTCGTGCGTGACGGACTTTATAAATTGTTGTGTTAAACAATGTGATGGGGACGCCCAGTGAGGAAAATTCCATTCAATATTCAAATGTGTTCTAGGTTGGCTGATCATAGTTTAGATCAGTGTTGACACTTACTTTCGCAAATTGTATGTCCCAATTAGTATAAAAACATAATTTCTCTTTGGCCGTAAAATACGAGTATTCATAGTGCTAATTAAAAATACAGTGTGTTCCCTCGAGTGGACCGCATTTCAATTTCCTGTAAAACGTTTAAGTTTCGAGATATAAATACACATATGCAGTCATCTGGAAGGCAACCTCATAAAGTTTTGTAATGTTTTCAATCACCAACACAAGATGGGGGAGGGGTCGGGTCATAAGGTTCCGCATCAGTCATTCAGACATATGGCGTTCCCACATAAATCGTACATCCTGATGTCTAATTTCAACAAGATTGTACCCAGCATAATTGGTATAGACATGTTCGCAGTACCCTGGATAAGTCTTTTCCCTACTAATGGATTGGACCAATCGTATGACCCCCATCTTATCACCTTGGATTTTTTAGGGGCTATAAAGGATAAAGTCTCAATCAGGGACCTTCTTAATCTTACGGAGCGCATCATTGTAGCCATGGCCAGCGTGACTCCATACATACTGCAATGTTCGTGGCAAGAAATTATTACCTCATTGATATTGTCACTGTAACTGCTAGGGCATACAAGGGATGTGGTGATTTGGTTGTTCCGACAACTTCGCGAGTTTTCCTTTCAGATTATACTTTCTGTTTCGTTATATCTTCAACCATTACATTTTATCAAGGAACTGAAATTAATTCCAATCGAGGGGAATGTCCTCTATATAAATGTATATTGGACGCAGAACAGTGATGTCAAAAGTTATTATTTGATAATGTATGTAAATATGATTCTATATTTGTGATTAAATTATATAACTTACTATGAATTTGAAAGTGTAGCCATATACGTATAATAAACTACATAATTGCTTATTTAATTTTTTAAAACCTCTTTGGAAAAGAAGTAAAAGTTAGGTTTCTTAAAGCTGTAGTTTACATCATATTCAACCTTGCATCCAAATTGGAATCCAAAAAAAAATTGCTTTCAAAAGTAATATTACTTTATGCTCAAAAGATCCATTAAACAAAATATAAAATGTTATAGGTTTTATCATAAATAGATAGCTTCAAGTAGATAATAGTAATGTTTGAAACAACTGACTCACTGGAACTATCTAATGCAGAGGTTCATGGCCGCGCGATTCTCTGTATAATTTACCTGTCACAAACGTACAGATGTTTCCATGCCCTTCTTTCACTCCCATTCGTGCCACATGATCTGTCAATCGCAGTATAAGAGACTTAAGTTTTAGTGAGTCTCGAAGGTATGAAGCTATTGAGGGTGTTCTCATTATTTTTTTAACCTACACATCTCCACCGATCCTATCTAGTATACACCGAAAATAAGCATGACCACAATGTGTGTGTGTAAATATATATATATATATATATATATATGCACTTTTTCAAAGAACGGAAATACTAAATAAGATATAAAGGCATATTCTAAAATACATATATTACAGGACTTAGTAAGGCCGTTTCTAACTGTGGAATTTTATATGCATTTGGGTCATTCCAGGACGACATAAACTACAAAATTTGTGTACTCAAATATTGGTTGCGGATAATCCAAGGTGAACAAACAATGCTCAGTGCAATTTGTTACGACCACCAAATTAGAAACATAGATGTGAAATTCAGGGCAGACGAGATTAGGAGAGAACTCCAAAAGATTGGGATAGGTTGGGTATGGGAAGAAGGGACTGAAAATCGCAACAATGTGTGGAGAAAAATAAGGAGGAGGTATTTAGATATAAACCAACAAAATATTTTCGTCGAATGTATGGGAAGACGCTCACTGTTTTTACAAAGAGACCTAAAACATGTTTGGGGAAAAGAATCTTATATACTCAACCTAGGATTTAAAGAGAGATGAAGGCTTGCTTGGTTTAGGCTAGGGGCATGGAAATTTGTAAAAATTAGCGACGATCACAATATCCGAATATGTCCAATGTGGGGGAGCTTTGAAGACGAGATACATATATTAGTAAAATGTATCTTCTTGTATCTTGTAAGCCCATGTTTCCCTTAACAGAGATTTAGCCGCTCTCCCCCTACAGGAAAGAATTTGAACCACACTAATTTAGTTATACTTGTTTTCGTATAGATGTCATTTGAGTGGTCCGTGGTCAGCGTTCCGCTTAGAATATTGGAGGCGCCAGTTATTACCGGAATGATTTCTAAATTCAAATCGTGAGAGTTTGGCATGCTACGAGTTAATGGTAAATCCAAAAAATTGGATAAACTTGGGTAAATTTCTGGACAAAACGCGGAAAATAAGAACAACACCCATTCATGAATAAATACATGTTATCAAAATGCAATACCATTAATTCTTAATAATTCGCATAACTATATTAATGTGTAATGTTATTGTATTATTATGTAATTATAATATTATTGTTTTTTCTTTATGTAGTTGTAATATTATTGTTTTCTTTTTGTTTTTCTTTATACTATTACCACATATTACTTTATTGTAACGGGCTGTCAACAGCACGTGCGACCCATATTCGTAAATAACATTGTATATATCTTACTTTTAGTCTAATAAAGTCATATTACTACTATATATATATACATATGAGTTAGTGTGTTGTCCGTCAACGTTCCACGGCCACAATTTTCGTTTCATCGAAACCAAGCATTGCATATAGCAAAAGTGAGGTCGAGTTCGTTAACCAGCAAAATCGGACTATTAAGTGTAGGAGTGCACCTAAAACGAAATTTTAAAAATCGCTATAACGGTCGCAATTTCCAATCTTTCATAATTAAACTCAGTATGTACTGTTAAAATAAATGTAAGAAGGCATTCACCAAAAATCAGTGAAATCCTCAAATTAGAGCAACCGCCAAGTTTGGTTCGTCGCATTGTATAACATACAATTTAATTAACCAATAAATTGACTATGTGTTTTATAAAATACATTAGTTTAATTTAATATTTTTATAAAGTAATTTCAACGGAAATGAGTACCAGACGCTTGTTCTGGGGTAAAGGCGGCCGTCACGCAGGGCTGACAACCCGGCTGACATCAAGTGCCGATTGTCCAGAAAAAGTGGGAGCCTTAACCTCCCACTACCCCAAGGGCCTCCTGAGGCCTGTAGTGGGAATACTTTACTTTACTTTACTTAATGGAGAAATTAATCGGTAGATATTTTTGTGTCAAATTATACAACAATATATAAATAGGTTAACAACTTACGGTTACACATAATTTGCTTTCTCTGCAGTCAGGCACTTTTAAATGAGCTGGCATCAGAAATTAGTTTCTCCCAATTATTTTGTTTCAATTGGCAGACAATATTATGCATTCCAGATGTTTCTGATTTAGGTGTCATGATGAACTCAAATGGAAATAAATGGAGAGGTTTTCTAATGGATTTTTTTATGTAGTTTATCCAATCCACAGTAATCAGACCGGCGAGCTCAACCTACATATTCCGAATTGGTTTAATTTCATCCTGAACGCAACATAGCCACCACATATCCTACAGGCAGTGACCTAAATTGGAACTTGGGATCCAGTGGTGAAGCGCCTCGGAGCTACCTATTACAGTTTAATCGCGGAAATGAAAACTCCCTAAATCCTGAGAACCAAATTTTTCTAGGAGAGATGAACAACTTTTCCTCTCTCTCCATGACCACAAATGTTATCTAATAAGCTATTAGTAAATTAAATAAATATGAAATTATTGTATTGTCACGGGTCCTCTACAAGTACACAAAGTTTCGAGTCGATCCGATGATTTTAAGTGGGTGAAAATCGCGTTGAAAGATTCCGTTACGTAGATAGATAGATAGATAGATAGATAGATAGATAGATAGATAGATAGATAGATAGATAGATAGATAGATAGATAGATAGATAGATAGATAGATAGATAGATAGATAGATAGATATATAGATAGATAGATAGATAGATAGATAGATAGATAGATAGATAGATAGATAGATAGATAGATAGATAGATAGATAGATAGATAGATAGATAGATAGATAGATAGATAGATAGATAGATAGATAGATAGATAGATAGATAGATAGATAGATAGATAGATACAGGTCAATCTAATATAAAGCGTGTAAAATGTGTCCTATTTTTCACTTAAGCGCTTTAAAATTCAATTGTTTTGCTTTAATTGTTGATGAAAATACAATTAAACAATGATGGATATAGGGTATTTTATACTTACGTAAACAAAATTAGGAAAAATATCAATATATTTTTTTTTTTTGATTAGGCTATTGGAGAAAATGCAGGAGAAATAAAATAATACTCTTTGATCCCCACAACTTCTTACCCAGCTGATTAAACATAATGTCAAACTACTGACCAGGAGTTTCAATAATTTCTTGTTTGCTTTTCGGAACTTACATTTGATTAGGGTTTCTGTTACAAAAAGAAACACCTGTATCCAAGCACCCCGTTGCTGTATATAATCAAAGGAACCTATCTGTATAGTATTGTAAATGAACTCTCTTATTCAATGGAGTTTTGAATTCCTGGCATTTAAAATATGTCACGTCAATACAGAAAATTCTGAAATAAGGTTATCTTGACTTCCATACACGCTGGGCAAACTAACAAATTGTATGTTTCGTAATTACAAGAATTTAAGAACTTTAATACTGATTACTAGTGACATCTGCAGCAATACTTTCTAATTGTTTTATACACTCCTTGGGTTCAGATGGTACTACAGGTTTCGTCTATACATGAAAAGAATATAATATAATCCAATAATTCCAAGTTAGGTTAAATATGGGCTATAGCAATGCCTAACGCAATCTCACTACAAGCCTTAGAAGACCCTTGTGGTAGTAGGATATTAAGGCTTCTTTCTACAAAATCTCCACGTGATGTCAGCCGGGTTGTCATCCATGCTCGACTATACTTTTTACACCCTAGAACAAACATCTGACACTCATTTTCGTTAAGATTTGAATCGATCCCAGGATCATGGTGACGCAATAACGTATAGACCAGTTTGAAATTCTTGAACTAATTGGAACTTGAAGCCGTAATCTTCCGACTTATAGTGTATTACCTTAACCAGATATGCTATAACAGTTCATAACATAATAAATATATGTATAAATAATTTGTGTAATTGTAATTAATTGTATATATTTGATTCTTATAATCTCCAGTCAATTATTACGACTGAACATGTATTAAATTATTAACCTCGCTGACTTCAGTCTCAATTTGAATATCGATAGCATACATTGATATTATTATTCCTACTCTGATATCGCCTACATATTGAGATAGGTTAATCTATATTTTCCCGGTACACTGTGTATTGTAAAATTCAACAGAAATTAAATTAATTACTACTGACTCGTTTTTCTATTGTTTTATTTAAAATATTAAATAAATTAAACCAATGTATGTAATATGCTGAATTGCCAATTTAAGGGTTAAACAGTTTTATGTGTTATTTATAATATCAATTATCAACCACGAAACTCCAGATTGAATCCAGGTAAACCCCTAGAGATCGCGACCCGCAGTTTGAGTTATGGTAATTGTTATCAGGCGGGGCCCGTGGCGTCATTTAAAAGTTAAAAATCATAAAAATGGTACCTGAGTACCCAGTCGACCTCAAGTATACAATGCTACGGAATATCAAGAAGGCCTTTCGGAACATATGTTCCATCTTCTGCTTGTATATTGGTACCAATATGTTTCACAGCATTATATAGCTGAGGACGACTGAGAACTCAGGTACCATTTTGTTTTACATAGTGACATCAACGGTGTAATGATTTTATAAGTATTAACGTGGAGACATATTTGTACTTGGGGAAACAGGAGATGAATAGGCACTATTAAATGATTTAACTCGCCTGTTATTACTGAAGAGGAATTAAATAATCTATGCCAGATTCTTCACCAGAATTGTCATAGAAAACTCCCATACACTGTGCTGACTTATGCCTGCCATGTATTTTTTTTTTCAGACATAATCCTCGCTTTTGCCACTTTTTTCTCTGACATAAAGTTAAACTTTCCATGCAGATAAAATAAAATATCCTCAACTTGTGTCCAACTGAGGGTCGGGTCGAGGGATGAGATGAGATGAGATGAAGCCCCATATAGAGGTCTGTGAATGACAAAGCTGTCGGCCGAACACGCCTGACGCACCATCAGGGGGTAAATGAACAAAATGGATGAGATGAGTATGGAGGAATGGTAGAATGAAATTGTGGCAAGAGAAAACGGGAGAAAACTCCGAGAAAACCCTGCCCAAGCTCCATTTTATCAACCCCGAAACCCACATGGAGTGACCGAGACTCGATTTCGGAACCCCAGCGGTGATAGGCGAGCGTCTAACCGCTTGCGCAACGGAGCCGACATTTCCTTGTAGATATAAAATTTAAAAGTAAGGTCTGTTTGTTAACCAGCAAAATAGGACCATTAGCTGAAGGAGTTTACCCGAAACAAAAATTTAAAAATCGTTCTCGTGTTCAAATTTGTTTATGTTTCGCAACTAAACACAGAGCGTGCTATTAAAATGTAATAAGATAGGTATTTTCCAAAATCCAACCTTTTTACGTGATTTACCTGAATTCCGTAATTAAAAATTCGCTCTATACCATATTCCAGATGTCTTCGGAGCAAAGCAGTAAGCCAGCCCTCCCCTTCATTTAAAATGCTGGCGCGTCATTGGTTGCGTTGCAAGTGTCTGGTGGGAAATCCCACATCAGCATTATTCACAGTATTACGATATAAGTCAGAGACTCTTGTCGTCCCAACTCCTTTCAAAAAAACATTAAACTGAAAATATATAAAACTATTATTCTACAGTTATACAGTTATTTTATATGGATGCAAAACATGGACTCTTACTTTAAGGGAGGAAAGGAGACTACGAGTATTTGAGAATAAAGTTCCTAGAGAACATTTTTGGACCAATGAAAGATGAACAGACAGGTTAATGGAGAAGACTACATAACAATGAACTACATGGTCTTTACAGGAAGCCAGATATAATAAGAACAGTTATGTCTCATAGACTGCGATAGTCAGGACATGTGGCACAAATGGGGAATGAAAGACGTTCATGGATGCTTCTTGTAGGAAAACCAGAGGGAAAACGCCAAGTTGGTAGACCAAGAATGAGGTGGGAGAATAACATTAACTATGATTTGAGGGAAGTAGATTATACAGGGAATGATAGGAAAACATTAGCTCAGGATAGGGATGTATGGAGAGCTTATGTACGCACGGCCATGAATCTACGGTTTTGATTGTGCCAGTGAGTTAGTTAGTTATTACAACATAAGATCTTGTTTTTTCCCCTCAGTATCATTTATGTGTTCAAGTATTGATGAATTGTTAAGTTCAGTAAAATTATAGAAGTGTTGAGCCTATAGTAGTGAATGTGATATATTTAGCAGGTGTGTGCAAGTGTTTTTTTTTAATAAGTGCAGTATCCCTTTCTGAAAAGATGTCCGATAATTCTATGCCAGGTCCTTCCGGAGTGACTCCTGTCAAGAAACATAAACAGAGGAAAGGATTTTGTTCGGGAGAAAAATAAACAATAATAAACATTTATAAAATGTTATTCAAAGATGAACCTTCACACGGCAGTTAGAGATTATTATTATTATTATTTATTATTAATAATATTGGTATTTATTTTTATTATATTATTAGTATTATTATATTATTATTGGTATTTATTATTATTTATTAATATATTATTATTATTATTGGTATTCATTATTAACATTAGCATTATTTATTATTAGTAGTAGTATTATTACTATTATATTATATTATTATTGTCAGTATTGCATTTCATTGTTGTTAAACAAATATATTATGAAACTGTAATTGCGTGTCGATGTACTCGTAAGGTTTATCCGCTTGTGAAGCGCGCTTTTTCGCCGTTACAACTACTGTTTACAACTGCTCCGTAGACATCTGGAATTGACTATAGCAACCGCCATGTATCATTAACATATTGTACACCATGCAATTTAATTAATCCTTAAATAGGCAATATATCCTAGAATTGGTTTAATTTACGATTTTTAATATTTTAATAAAGAAATGGAAAAACGAATAGTTCGATATTATTTAAATGTTTGTAAAATTATACAACAGTGCTCAATGCAAATAACATAGGTTGTGCATTATTTTCACTGCAGTCCAATAGTTTTGTATAAGCTGGAATCAGAAATTATGTTTCTCCAATTTAACAATAGAAATATGCTTTGTTTCGTAAACCAGCAAAACTAGACCTAAAATTCAACTTTCTGAAGAATGCGCTTAACTTACGCAGGTCCTTCGCAACGACCTTCCTAATAACTTGTACCTGTATTTGCAACTTCTTTATTTTGACGAGAGGGTTCTAAACCCAGGTTTAAAGCTGTTTAACATTCCACTAAAACTTAACCCACGTCTTTACTTTTATACCGAAGAAAGTTATGTTCATGATTTTATTCCTTTAAAATCTCATCGTCCACAATCAGATTTGAACCCGCAGAATTCCAATCGAGAGGCCAGGTTGGTAACCACTAATCCGTTGATACCTAAGAATAAGATAAATCTAAAATATACGAATTCTAAAAGCCTATCAACTAAAATATCCCAGCATTTCCAGCCATAATGTAACATCTGTTAAATTGTTGTATGAAAGTTGCGCTTTACATTTTTAAATGGGAATGGAATGAGGCAAAGTTTGAAAAATTAATAGAATTCAAAGACTTAGGTACCATTATTACAAACAGAAATTAAGTACAGGAATAAATTAAGCAGAGGCACAATTCTGGAATTCATGCTATTATACATTACAATTAAAATATTCTAACTTTAAATTAATTTCACACCTATTTACGAAAGCTAATGACAGTTTTCATACACTTTAAGTACTAGTGTCAGACTGCCAAATTCATATTATCTATTAGATGGATGTAAATATGCTTTTATTCTTGATTTACACAGATGAGTTTACTGAAATGTAGTTGGTGTTCCATATGATTGTTTGACTAAATCAGCTCCTTTCTCTGCGATCATAATAGTCGGAGCATTTGTGTTGCCACTTGGTACTGTTGGCATGATGGATGCATCAATCACTCTCAGATTTTCGATCCCGTGTACCTTCAGATCAGGACTAACTACCGATTCTGGATCTGTCTTAGGTCCCATTTTGCATGTACCAACAATATGATAATTACTGTGTGTTTTTTGTTGAACAACGCATGTCCAATATTCGTCGCTTCCATATTCCAGATGCTCACATTCCGATGGAGCAGTTTTATCTAAAACAAATCCATTTTCCTTGAAAGTTTTTGTATCACCCAATCTAACTACAATATTCAATGCATCAATAAGAACATTAATATCATGAACATTATCAAAATAATTTGGATATAACAAAGGATATGAAAAGGGATCAGTGCTGTTTATGGTCACGTAACCTGTACTTTTTGGTCTAAGAACAATTGGCATCAAAGTTACTCTGTTGTAATAACACCATGGTATCACAAAATCAACATCACATTTGAGGTTCTGAACGTCAGAAAGAGATGGTATTGTGGTGTACTGGATGTCTGGATAATCAATCGTTGGATCTGCATACCTAGAATTTGCAAATGTTGTAACAGAAATTGGTCCTATTCCGGACCAAGGTCCCGATCTATCAGAGTACATAAATGCATCTCCGATTATGCCAGTCATATTTGGTCTTGTAGAATTTCCTACAAAATAACTTACTACAGAACCACCAACATGATCTTGCAAGTTATAGCCCACACTAAGATTTGCTATTACTGGAATGTTTAGTTTCTCCAGAGTTTCTTGTGGACCAATCCCAGAGAGCATTAATAACTGTGCGGAGTTTATTGTGCCTGCGCTTAAAATTACTTCTTTTGAGGCAAATACAGTACCAGTAATATATCTGTTCTTTTCGCCAACGTATTCTACTCCGTAAGCAATTGAGTTTTGGTCTATTAAGACCTTTGTAACTCTGACATTGGTGACGACTTTGAAGTTAGGTCTCACATGGCGTATTGGTTCTAGGAAAGCTGCATTTGTACTTTGACGTTCACCGAAGAATTGTGTCGCTTGTAAATGTGATACTCCCAGAACTTGACCTCCGTTAAAATCTACAAATTTGAAGCCGAGATCCTGATAAGCTGAGATTAATTTAGGGATGTTCTGATCTGTGTAGGGGAATCTGCCTACAAATTGAGGTCCCCCACGGTGGTGATATCTTGTATCGTTAGCAATGTCCAAGTCAAGGTTATTTTCAGACTTCTTGAAGTACGGAAGCACGCTCTTGTAGTCCCAACCAGTATTACCTGCATCAAAAGAAGAACATAAGTTCAATAATGATTAGGGACTCGATTTTAATACATATTTTTTTTCGATACATAATAGTCTAGTTAACAGAATGTTAAAATAACCCTTAAACAAAACAAATTATAAGAACGAATTTCAATATATTAAAACATGGCAAAAAGTAACGGTTTCAATAAACAAATCATCGATAAACTCATAAATAAAGAAAAAATGACTGAAATAATACAACAAAACTTCAAAGAGAATCTGTTAATAATAAAACATGGGTAACATTAACATACACAGGAAATGAAACCACAAAACTAGCTAGAACATTGAAAAAATATAAATAAAAACATAAACATAGCTTGTAAAATCGAAAATAAATTAAACATAATATACAATAGCATAGAAGAACATGACACATTTTATAATAAGGGAATCTATAAACTAACATTTAAAGATTATAATACTTGTATGTAGGCATGGCGAGCAGAAACTTTGATACAAGATTTATAAGGAACACCTTAAAGATTTTATGTACGCGGGCGGTAATTCAAGCTATGCGAACACATCATTAACGAAGGTCACCGAATGGAACAATAGAAAACACCCTAACGATAGTCCACAGAGAAAGCATTCCAGCAAAGATAAATATATTTGAAGACCTGGAAATTATAAGAGAAATAAACAACAACTTACTTCTTAATGAGAGCGCACCCCAGTCGTACAGCCCGTTAAACAAATCGTCAAAAACAAGTCAGTTACTACTAAAGACGCTTCGAGTATACAACGTCGTAAAGAACAACTGGTAGCAGATACTCAACCTGCTGATGATGGAAGTTAACTTCCGAAAGGTCACAGATAACATTTTAAATTTAATATTTTCAACACAATTGAGGGCGACGGCACTTGCCACGAGGTACTTTTTTTAAAGTTTTCATCGTATAAACGTATATGTTTATGTATTACCTATATGCACCATGGATTTTTGGCAAATTAAACATATTTTCGGGATGCACATAACCACGTACTTTCCCATTTTATTAAATACAACGTATTTTAATAATTTAGTGCCTACAGGGCATATTTGAATTTTGTAATAATATTTTTTTCTCCAAAGAGCTTTATGGTACAGCAAATAAACACAGAATAATTTATTGTATGAAATCAACTAGTGTACACTAGTAAGTGTGAGAAAATTAAAAAAGAAAGGTACAGTATAAATAACTAAATGTGGTTCTTCCTCGTATATTTTTTTAAATTTATATTATGGCAACCACATTATTATTTAAGTCATATATAATGTCACGAGTGATTTCCAAATCATCAATAAATTCACGAGCCACGAAGTGGAAACCACCTGGAAACTATTTGCCTCTCTTCATCCTCACCATGTGACATTGGAATAAGTATAACTAACATTCTATGTATTACGAATTCTAGCAGAAACTATACAGCAGAAACTATACAATTCTTCCTCCTAGTTGGATTTTATGTATTTTTGAAGTCTACGTATTACTTACTTGATGTGCTGTGCCATCATATTTCAATTTCCTTTTTAGACTGCCTTACACTAAAGTTCTGATCTATAGTAGACCTATTTCTTCTGAATCCACATTAATGATCAACTATTATGCAGTTACTAAAAGGAGTAACCGTGAATGCTAATACATATGTAGTATTTTGAACAAAGTTGATATCAATAAAGCTCCTGGAGAAGATGGAATCAGTATTGAACTATTTAAAAATGCAAATCCTCTGTTTTTAGACAGATTTCTAACATTCTTAAATAAATTTTGGGAAGGGAGAGACATTCCTGTAAGTCGGACAAAATCTATTGTAATACCAATATTTAAAAAAAGGAGACAATAAAAACTGTGAAAATTATAGAGACATCAGCTTACTAAATACTGGATACAAACTTTTCGTCAATATAATTAAGAACAAATTATACAAACATCTTAACAGCCTCCTCAGCGAAGAACAGAATGGTTTTCGTAAAGGTCGATCCTGCTGTGATGGTTATTTCTCCGCGAAATTATTAATAGAAAAACATAGGGAGTTCATCATCATCATAGTACATTCACGAATTTAGGCCATTTGTTGACCTGTTTCGGCCTCAAGAGAAACACCATCCAGAAGTCTTTTGAGTGGACGTCCTGGTCTTCTTCTTCCTGCAGGTTGATATCTTAACATTAGTTTGGGTATTCTGTGATCTTCCATTCGATGAACATGTTGTATCCATCTTGACTTATAATCAGAAATTTTGTTTTCTAAAGATTCCATGTGTAATTCTTCTAAGATGTCTTCATTTTTTTTGTGATCTAGTAGTGTGTATCCTGCAGTCCTCCGAAGATATCTCATTTCAGCAGATCTAAGTCTCTGTATATCCTTCTGTTTCAACGTCCATACTTCGCTACCATACAAAAGAGTTGGAAGAGCCAGTGTTTTATACACTTTCAGTCTTGAATGCTTTTGGACTAACTGTGGCTTGAAGATAGAATTTATTAACCCTAAAATTCTTAAAAATTTAGATATTTTTGCATTTACATCCTTTTCTTCTTCATATGAGATATTGCATCCTAGATATGTAAAATTATTCACCTGCTCCAAAATTTTATTGTCCAGTACAATTTTACTTCTGACAGGATCTACACCTTGAAATGCCATAATTTTTGTTTTTTCTGTAGATATCTTTAATCCATATTCTTCTGTAATTTTGTTAAGTTCATACAGACCTTTCTGTAGATTATCTTCGGAATTTGCTATTATTATTTGGTCATCTGCAAACAGTAGGGTGTTTAATTTTCTATTTTCTGATATTCTTATTCCAAATTTATATGTTTTGTTCCAGCAACATATTACTTCATTGATATAAATTGCAAACAGTGTTGGGGATAGGGGGCAGCCTTGTCTCACACCACGATTTATAATTCCTTCTTCAGAAAATCTGTTATTTAATTTAATCTTTATGGTGTTGTCTTTGTAAATATTTTGTATGTTCTGCCGAAGTAAATTGGTATATTTCTGTCTTCCAATATATTAAGAGTTTTGATCTCTTGACTGTGTCGAATGCTTTTTCAAAATCTATGAAAGCAAAATGTGTGTTTCTAAGTTGAATTCTCTTCTTTTTTCAAGCAATAGTTTAACAGAAAATGCTGAATCAATACAAGATCGTCCTTTCCTAAATCCATTTTGACATTCCATAAGGAATGTTTCACTGAAACTTTTCAATTTTCCATTTAAAATGTCTGCATAAATTTTGTAGCATGTGTTTAACAAACTGATTCCCCTATAGTTGTCCATTTTTCTCTTGTCTCCTTTCTTGAACAGGGGTATAACAATGCTTGTCTTCCATTCTTGTGGTATATGTGCATTTTTGAATACATTATTAAAGAAAGACAACAGTCTTTCATGGAACTGTTTGCCTGCATATTTGTACAATTCAGAATTCAAGCCATCTGTGCCAGTTGCCTTCCCATTTTTTAATTTCTTTAAACTATTGTTCAATTCTTCCAATGATATTATGGAATCTGTCTCATTATTATTTCGGAAAATTGTATCTTCATAGCTATTGTCAGTCCAAAGACTTTTATAATAATTGAAAAAATCTTCTTTTGTTACTCCGCAATTAATTTTGGTAGATTCTTTAATATCTTTATTCAAATGTTTTAATATTTTGAAGGCATTAGGTTGGAGCTTATGCAAATCTGATTCTAAATGTGTAACAAAATTTAACCATGTTTTCCTATGTCTCCTTCTTATTTCCCTCTTAACAATAGCTCTACAGCGTTTGAATTCTATTTCATTTTCTACTTTCTTTGTGTTCAAATATTTTTTATAAGCTGCATTTTTTTCTTCAATCAATTGTTTTATTTGATCATCCCAGATTTTTAGAGTTCTATTTCTTCTTTGTTGTACATTTACTTTTCCTAAAGTTTCATTAGCTGCATTTTGAATTATCATTTTAATGTTTTTCCATTCTTCTTCGACATCATTACTTTCTGGAGTTGTAGCCATATATTGCTGAATTCTTCTCGAATATAACCATTTAATGCTGTCATCATAAAAATTTTTACCTTGTACTTTTGTTCTATGCTCTGTTGTTGTTTCTTCTTTTTTAACCATCTTGGTGGAAATCTTATTCTTGCTTCTACTAGGTAGTGATCTGAACCAATATCATATTCTCTGTAGGCTCTGACATCGAGAAACAATTTAAAAATCTTATTATTTGCAATGAAATAATCAATGATTGATTTTGAGTCCTGACGATGCCAGGTATATTTATGTATGTTTCTATGATTGTAAAAGGTATTCGTTATTTTCAGTTCATTGTAGATAGCAAAATCTGTTAATCTTGTCCCATTCCTATTGCTGGTTGGTTCGCCAAATGTTCCAATATTATTGTTGACTTGAGCATTGCCCACTCTGGCATTTAAATCTCCTATTATGAGAATGTAATCATTTCTATTAATTTTGCTATAAATTTCTTGTAATATTTTATAAAATTCTTCATTGTCTTCTTCACGGCCTTCCTCTGGTGCATATACACCAAGAACTGTCAAATTACCTCTATTTATTTCAGTCGAAGCTCTAATATTCTTTCATTCCAGTAAGTGTAGTGTTGAATTTTATTTCTTATGGTTTTATTAATCCAAATCATTACTCCAGCTTGTCCATGGGTTTTCCTGTCGACACCGCTATATATTTGTACATAATTTTGTGTTTCTTTCGTTCCTTTAAGTTTCTTCTTAGTTTCTGTAGTTACTGCAATATCAATGTTTCTATTTTTAAATATACTGTCTAGTTCCTCTTCTTTTTCATGGATGCTTCGGACATTCCAGGTTGCATATCTTACAATATCATTGTGCCGTTTTCTTTTAACCATATTTCTTTGCTGTGGGTCGTCATATTTCAATTCCTTCTGGCTTTTTTCGTGTTGAGACTTGAAAGTAGTTTTGAAGTTCCTTAGGACAGGTTACTGGCCCGACGCTAAGTAGTCCAGTGGTAGGGCTGCTACCTTTTAGTCTCTGGACAGACATTAGGATACCGCATTTACTCAGTACCTGATGGAACGGTTATACCGCCGTGACTCGGTCCTCAGAGCCTCGTTTGTGAAAACGGGTTGTACCACGAGAAGGTGAGGATGAGAATTGGGTAGGAGAGGTTATACACACGTCACTACCCCTTACAACCCACATAGGGAGTTCAATGTAGAAAATCATTTAGCTTTTGTGGACTTCAAAAAAGCCTTCGACAAAATCAATAGGAATAAACTGTTGGAAATTTTAGCTCACAACAATCTACCACAACAGCATATTTTAAATTTATTCAATATTCATAAAACAAATTTTATTTCAGTTCGAATCAATAACACACAAACAGAATGGACCGAAATTAATAGGGGCGTAAGACAAGGATGTGGCCTCTCGCCCTTGCTCTTTATCATATACATGGATAGAATACTCCAAGATTGGCGACAGATTAAACATGGTTCTATCCAAATTAATAGAAACCATAAAATAGACTCTTTGCTTTTTTGCAGATTATTTGGTATTAATAGCTCCAACAGAAACAGATTTACGGTATTCTATACACAATTTTAATATAATTTCAAAAAGGTACAATATGGAAATCAATACAAAGAACACTAAAGTGATGGCCTTTTGTGGGAAATGCCCTATACCTAGCAAAATTGTTTCGATGATGAAATTTTAGAACGAATAAACGAATTTAATTATTTGAGTTATAATTTAACATTTCAAGACGAAGCACATATATCAAAGAAAATCACAAATTTTACAAAAACAACGGGGATAATTAACAGTATAATGAAACCATCTTTAGTACAGAACAACACAAGATTACGGCTTTATGAGGTTCTCGCAAGACCAGTATTAAGATATGGTAGTGAAGCATGGACAAGACGAAGAAGAGATGAAAGCCGAATAACAGCAAGTGAAATGCGATTTACGCGCCGTACAGTAGGCTATACAAAGTGGGAACATAAAAGAAATGAGGAAATTATGAAAGAGTTGGATGTAGAACCCATTCTTCACCATATACAAAACTACCAGAACAACTGGAAAGCCCATCTTCAACGAATGCCGTCTCATAGAATTCCAAAAGTCATACTTCGCTAGTGCCCCCAAGGCAGAAGATCGCTGGGACATCCAAAAACGCGCTGGATGGAGAATTCCTCTTTGAGACCGTAACAGACCACACGGCCTAATACTTGCATGGATGATGATGATGATGATGATGATGATGATGATGATGATGATGATGATGATGATGATGATGATGATGATGATGATGATGATGATGATGATGATGATGATGATGATGATGATGATGATGATGATGATGATGATGATGATGATGACGACGACGGACGAACGAACGAACGAAGTTGAAAGTCATGAAATGCCCCATAATTGTTTCAGTCGGTTTTTTCTCATGAATAGTCGATTCTTTTCATTAATTTGGAAGAGTTTATTTGTTATAATTCGTACAAAGCAACCCACGTATCTGCCTATCAATTTTTCTCCTCTTGATTTTATGATTTCTATCGAAATGGAAAATAAATATGAGTAGACATTATATAAAAACCTATTAACTTACCAAACCTCGTTATCTAATTCAGATACTTATGTTTCTTATCCATACTAAAATAATTAAACCCATTTTCTTTGTTAAATCTCTCAAGTGTTAGTCACTCCCCTCCATTTCTAGGTCCCGTGTTCGCGTCTCAGTCATACCATGTGGGTATCATACTGGTTGAATGGGAGCCAAGGTAGATTTTTCATAGGATTAATCCGATTTATCCTTCACTCCAAGAGTTCTCCATATTCATGACATTAAATTCGTTTCATATAATTTCATCTGCTCCTGCGATGGTGCGACAGGCCTGGTCAATCAGTATCTGTGTAAACCCATATCATGGAACTTGAATGATAGGGGCTTCATCTAATCTCATTCCTCGAGCTATCATTATGTCAGACACAAGTAGAGGATTTACTACAGTGACTTATTTTTCATAATATTTTATATTCACTCCTTTTTTGCAATGACCAGGCAATGATACGAATAGCTTACAAAGAGTAATGTTTCAATTATAAAAACATTTCTGAATATAACTTGCAAATATGGGCTCAATTCTGGAAATGCATGCTACTCCGATTTGCGGGGACTTGTCATTACAACTTCTCTCAAAAACATTCAACTCAAAATATCTAAAACTACTATTGTCCCAGTTACATGGATACGAAACATGTCCCTTATTTCAATGGAGGAGAAGAGATTATGAGTATTGAGAATAAAGCTCTTAGGAAAAATTTTGGACCAAAGAGAGACAAACAGATAAGTCTGTGGAGAATATTTCGTAACAGTGAGCTACATGATCTTATGGAAAGCCAGATGTCATTCATAGTGTTCTGCTCAAGAGTAGGTCTTCCACTGCAAACTCAGCATTCTCCACTCTTTCCTTAACACAGCTTTCCTTTCTGTATCTGCATACAAACCATTTATTTTAATATTGTCTATCATCTGATGTTTTTCTCTGCCTCTAACTTTCTTTCCGTTGACCATTCCTTCTAGGGCATCCGTCAGCAGGCAGTTTCTTCTTAGCCAGTGGCCAATCCAATTTATTTTCTTCTTCTTTAGGAGTCCCAGCATTGTTCTTCTTTCACCTACTCTGTCTAGCACATCTTTGTTTTTAATTTTGTCTGTCCATTACTGATAGTACAACCCAAGTATTTGAAGCTCTCTACTTTCTCAATGACCCCATTTTTAATCATCATGTTTATCTTCCTTGGTTTCTAACCTACAATCATGGCCTTCGTCTTATTTATATTTATCTTCATCCCATAATCCTCGAACTTATCATTTAGCTCCATCAGCATGTTCATCAGTGTTATTGCATCTTCTGCAAGCCATACCATCAGCAAATCTTATGCACTTCATTCTTCTTCCTCCCATTTTTACGCCTCCTGTATTGCTGAAGCAGTTCTTTGTTAGGTCTTCCAGGTCGATGTTGAAAAGGGTAGGTGATAGAGGACATCCTTGCCTTACCCCCTTCAAATTTCTCTTCCCCCTGACATGTCTTCTCCTATCTTCACGTTTATTCGCTGTTTCATGTAAAGACTACTTATGAGCCTCCTCTCCTTCCAGTTCACGCCAATTTTCTTCAAAATCTTCAGGAGTTTATTCCAATTTACTCTGTCAAACCCTTTTACAGGTCAATAAATACTGCATAAACGTTTTTATATTTTTCTATATATCTTTCTCCATTTGTTCGTATCAATCCAAATGCATCTAGTGTACCCTTTCCCTTCCTGAAGCCAAACTGTTCTTCTTTCAATTCGCTTTCCATCGTAGAACATAAACTTTGATTCACTATTGGCAGGACAATCTTTGCAGAGTGTGATATCAAGCTGATAGTCCTGAACTCCTAACATTTCTTTGCATTGTTTTTCTTCGGTATTGGTATTAACACTGTCTCAGTCAATTCTTCGGGCCATTCACCTTCTTTATATATCTTGTTGCATAAAGTCACAATTTCCTTCTTTCCTTCACCCAAGCATTTAACCAATTCAATGGGGATTCCATCTACCCCTGTTGCTTTCCCATTTTTCATTTCCTTAATTGCTAGTTCAACTTCTTCCTTCAGAATTGAAAATCCTTTTACATCTTCATTTTCTATATCCAAGTTAGCCGGACGATTTCTTGTCTCATATTGATCCTGTTTGGTGTAAGAATAATAAATGAATTATTACTATTGCTACGATAATAAATGGTAGCTCTTCTACATATTTTCCCCATGTATTCATAATTCCATGTTTGTCTGTTATTTCTTCATTATTTTCGTCCTCAATCAGCCACATAGTTTGTCTGCTCTTCTTTCCATAGTCCATGCTTTTAACTTCCTGATACATTAAATCATATTTTCCTTTCCTCTCCAGATTCTCTAGTTCTTCACATTTCTGCTTCATCCATTCTTCCCTTGCCTTGTCAGTTTCTCTTCTAAGTTCGTTGTTTAGTGTCCTGTAGTTTCTTTTGGCTTCTTCTGTATTGCTATTTTTCCATTTTCTTCTTTCTTCCATCTTCTCTAACATTTTTTCTGTGACCCAAGGTTTCTTAATATTCTTGCTCTCTTTGTATCCTATTGTTTCCTCTGCAGCTATCTGTATAGAGGTTTTCAAATGACTCCAGTGTTCCTTGGTATTGCCATATGAGATTTCCATGGTAGAGGCTTTCTCCTGAAAATTTTGTTGGAATTTTCTCCTTTCCTCTTCAGTTTTGAGTTTCTCCAAGTCAAACTTCTTTGTTGCCTGTCTTCCTCTTATCTTCTTCAGGCAAATATCTACTTTGCCTATTAGTAAGACATGGTCTGAATTGATATCTGCTCCTGGTAGGGTCTTCGCATTTTTCAAGCAATTTCGGAATCTTTCCTGTATCAGTATGTAGTCGATCTGGTATCGTTTGTTGTCCATAGGGCTTATCCATGTGTATCTTCTTCTTTTATGCTGTTGAAACATTGTATTTCCAATTATCATTGAATTCCTTTTACAGAAACTCACCAGTGATTCACCTCTCTCATTCCTTTTCCTAATCCATATCTTCCAACTGTACTTCCATCCTGTCCTTCTCCAACTACAGCATTCCAGTCACCCATTAGGATAACACATGCCCCCTTCTTCTCTCTCTCAACAATCTCTTCTATCTTGTCATATCTTTCCTCCACTTCTTCATCTGCTAACCCACTATGGGGCATGTAAATTTGCACTATCACCAAGTCCAATTTTTTCCCTTGTAACCTCACCATTATCATCCGATTATCCACATAACGCACTGATATCACTTTTTCTTCTTTCACAAGTGGTCCTAATACTACACCGACACCATGATTTCCTTTAGAATCACCACGGAATAAAACATTCTAAATTCATCACCCACTAATTCACCACATTGTTCCCACCTCACTTCCGATATTCCCATCACATCCACTTTGTTTCTTCTCATTTCTTCCTTCAAATTTTCCAGTTTCCCGGCTTGCAGAAGGGTTCTCACATTCCAGGCTCCAATCCTTAATCTTCTTTTCTTCTCTTGTTTAGACTGCATGAGTTTTCCTTCCGCAGTATCCCCCTCCCGGACATCCAAATGGGGGGATAATTTACGTTCCGGAGTCTTTTACCGTGGAAAGACTCATCATGCCATGTTTGCAGCTTCTTTACTAGGGATATATAGGTGTGGTAGCTTCCCGTTTCTTTCCACACCCCACTCTCTCTTTTGCATCTTAAAATCTTAAAAGATCTTAAGAAGGTCCCGAGGGGCCCCAACCTGGAGGTGAGGAGAGTGGATTTGGCTAAGTTAGACCCTCCGGACTTCACCGAAATTCACCCCAGATATTAAATGTAAGTTCCATCAGGATTTTTGACCAGATCAAAGATCCGGAAATCCCAATTAGCCTCTGCCCCCCCAAGCTAAATGTAATAAAAAAAATATTTTCGTATACGACTACGATTAGCAGGACATCATCATCATCATCTGCATTCATGGATTAGGTCTGTTGACCCGTTCCGACTTCAGCCCATCTCTTTATAGGTCTGCCCACATCTGGGGTGCCTTTAGGTTTGTATTTTGTTATTTGTTTTGGATATCTGTCTTCATTCATTCTGTCTATGTGTTGCTTCCATTTTTGTCTATATGTATCCATTTTATCAGTTATTGCAAATATTTCAAGTTCCTGTCTTATTTCTGTGTTCTTGATTCTGTCTTCCTTAGTGCACACTTTAACAGATCTCAAAAAAATCATTTCTGCCGCCGTTATCCTACTTAGGTCTTGTTTTTTATGTATCCAGGCTTCTGAACCATAGAGCAGTACCGGTACTGCCAACATTTTATAAAATTTCAGTTGGGTCTCTCTTGTTGTTTTGTTATTTAGTGTTCGTTTTATCGTACCACATATTCCCTGGAATTTTGCTATTTTATTAGTTATATCATTATCATAATTAAATGAAATGTCACATCCTAGATAATTGAGATGGTTCACCTGTTCTATGATTTTGTTTCCTATTACTATTTTGGATCTGATTTGATTTTTCCCTTGGAATGCCATTACCTTAGTTTTTTCTATGGATATTTTGAGATTATATTGTTCACATATATTATGTAGTTTAAAAATATTCCTCTGAAGTTCGTCTTCTGTATTTGCTATTATTACCTGGTCATCAGCGTATAATAATGTTTTCAAGTAGTGTGTTTTATCTAATTTTATTCCTTTATTTGTTTCTTCGTTCCATTTTTTTATTATATCATTGATGTATAGGTTAAATAAAACTGGAGAGATACTGCATCCTTGTTTAACTCCTTGATTAGTATGAATTTTATTTTTACTTACTTCATTTCTAGTTTTTATAACAAAATTTGTGTTCCAGTACAAACTCTTTATAGCTGCTATTAAGTGTTTCGGAATTCCTTTTTCTTTTAAAATTGTCCAGAGTTTTCCTCTGTCTACTTTATCAAATGCCTTGACAAAATCAATAAAAGCTATGTGTGTTTCCTTGTTATATTCTCTTCTTTTGTTTATAAATTCTTTATCGTAAATATATTATCCATACATGAATGCCCTGGTCTGAATCCACTTTGTTCTTCTGTTAACATTACCTCTGCTATTTGTTTTAACCTAATGTTAAGATTCTTGAGTATATTTTATAGCCTGCAGTTAAAATGCTTATTCCTCTGTAGTTGTTGCAGTCGTTACGTTCTCCTTTCTTAAAAATAGATTGTACTATTGCTGTTGTCCAGGTTTCTGGTATTGTTGCTTGTTTCCAACATAAATTTAAAAAATGTAATAATCTCAGTTTAAAAAAAAAATCCTCCATATTTTATTAATTCCATATTAATTCCGTCTATTCCAGCTGCCTTTCTGTTCTTTGTTGTTTTCAGTACTTCTTCTAATTCTTCCATTGTTATCATATCTATTCCTATCTCACACTCATATATGTTATCTTTAGTTATTTTATTTTCATTATACCACAGTTTTTTATAATGTTCTTCCCATTGTTTCTCCTCAATTGCATTGATCTGTATTGTATCTTTTTCTTGTTTATTTAGATGTTTCATTACTTTATAGGCTATTTTTTGCTGCCCATGTATATCGTATTCTAGTCTGCTTATATATCTATCCCAACTGACTTTGTGTGCTTTCTTAATTTCTCTTTTGGCTATTGCACTTTTATGTTTGTAATCAGCTCTTAATTCTGGTGTTCTATTCTGTAAATATTTGTGATAAGCCTCTTTTTTTATCTTTTATTATCCTCTCTAATTCTTCATTCCATATTCTTAAACCCTTCTTGTTATATATTTTGTTCCTAATGCCTCATATGCTGCTTTATCAATGCTTTCTTTTATATTATCCCATTCTCGGTTTATTTCTTCGGAAGTAGGTTTTGATATTAATTGTTCATTTAGCCTATTCTGAAACAGATTTTGTATACTTTTATCTTGTAATAAATGTACTTTGAATGTGGTCTCTTTATTTCTATATTTGTTTTTAGTTTTTTTTTTCATCTCGCTAATATATTTATTTTTTTAGATTACTAAATAGTGATCTGAATAGATGTCACTTCCTCTAAATACTCTCGTATCTGTTAATAATGATGATGCTTTCTTATTGATTAACACATAATCTATCAGTGAACGAAAACCTCGTGCTGACCATGTGTATTTGTGAATATCTTTTTTCTTATAAAATGTATTTGTTATTTTAAAATCATTAAAAATCGCAAATTGTTTTAATTCTTGTCCATTTTTATTTATAACATTTTCTCCATGGATCCCAATTACATTTGCCACTGGTTGATTCCCCACTCTAGCATTAAAGTCTCCTAATAATATTATTATGTCGTTCTTGTTTATCTTATTTATTTCCTTTTGTAGAGTAGTATAAAATGTTTTTGTTTCTTCATCTCTCCCTTCCTCCGGTGCATATATTGCTATAATTGTCATATGTCATCTATTATGCTTAAATCGCATTGTCATTATTCTTTCGTTAATACAATTATACGTGTCTATTTTGGATCCCCATTTCTTATCCACAAATATCGCCACTCCTGCTTTCGCTCTTTCTTTCTGACTTACTCCACTGTAAAACATCATCATATCATTTATCATTTGTGATCCTTTCAATTTTTTCTTTGTTTCTGAGGCAGCTAATGTATTTATACTTTTATTTTTCATTTCTTTTGTTAGTTCGAATTCTTTGCTTCCCAAGCCTCTGACATTCCAAGTCGCTATTTTAAGCTGGTCATGTATTCCAAAACTCTTGTTATACTTTTTCTTGCTGTGGTCGTCATAAGGTTTATCAATCCGGCTTTTCTTCTGCTGAAGTTTATGAGTAAGTTATTTTTTACTAGTAGAGGTTACCAGCCTCTAACCAAACCCCTCTTCCTGGAGGGCAGGGAACTGGAATTTCGGAGTGTTCGCCTCCTAGAGAAGTTGCCTTCACTACGGCTTTGGGGACTTCTCTTCTCCCCACGTAACCCTGTGGACGGGGCCCTACCCAGGTACTACCCACTGGGTGAGTGGGACCTGGAGCTCACAAAAGGGCAGGGGCGCCTACACCCTGGAGTGGACCTCTATCAAGGATTCCACTCTGTTAGCAGGACATGTGGCACGAATAAAGAATTAAGGAGGGACATGAAAGTCAAAATGGATTGCATCTAGTAGATAGGCCAACAATGAGGTGGCAGAATAACATTAACCATGATTTGAGGGAGGTAAATTATACAGTGGTTTATTAGAAAATATTAGCTCAGGATAGTGGCTTCCATGAACCTATGGGTTCGATAGAGATATTACAAGATATTGAGATATTACAAGAGGAACTAAATTGAAGTTCGTCAATGTTAGTAATCTGTCCCTAAATTGCCAAATGTTTGTGGGTATTATGCTTTAACAAAAGAGAAGAGAAAACCATCTCCTTCAGAAATTAGGTTTCTAAAGTGTATTCAGTTGTACGCTTTTGGGTAAAAGTGAAAGTTATATGTCAGAAATTGATTAAATGTTATTAAAATAATTGGAAAAATGGATTATATAGGAACAATTGGAGGGAGATTGTTCTGAGAATGAAAACAGACCTAATACCAGAAATTATAATTTTAGATTATGGATGATAAGGCAAAAGAAATGCCGGTTGTCCAAAGAAGAGATGGACCAACTTTTTATTTTAAATCTATAAGTCCGGAGTGAGCCTTAAAGCCTTACTCGTAAAATGTTGTTGATATGATGTTGATGGTAATGTTGATGGTGATAATTTCCCTAGTAAGCTATGATATGAGTGGAAAATACATACTCAGTACAAACTAAAACGAAGTGTAGGCTATTCAGCCTGTAAGTACACGGATGGAAATAATCTTGTATTGTTTAAGTATAGGCCAAAGGACGGTCGTCCTTGCATGTTGTTTGTCATAAAAATAATCGATAGTTAAAGAAAAAATAACATGAGTTTCATAATTATTAACAAACCAATTTTATGCAATTCCACTAGCATGTCCACAAATTACGAATGATTTGTACAGAACTTACCAAATTCAGCCCATAAATTGTAATCGTATTTGTTTCCTCTAGCATAAATCATGTCGTTTATAGCGCTTCCACCTCCGAGAACTTTCCCTCTTGGCCATTGGCAGGGTTTACCACCGCAAGCGTTTTCCTGTGGCTGTGTCCAGTACTGCCAATCCAATGGAGAGAGTTTCAGATCATTCCCAAATGCAGCGATACGTGAAACAAAAGGCTCTTCTCCTCCGGCTTCCAGTAGTAGAATATTCCATTCTGGTATTTCAGACAATCTGCAAGCAAATTTATTTAATAATTGATTTTCTTATGAGTAAAGATCAGAGAAATGTGTAATAATATTAATATACAGGGTGTTGCAAAAAACACCGACAACGGAGATGAGGTAGTATATTGAAATATGTTGATAATTTTTAATAAGGTACCAATGTCCGGAAATGATGCGTTTTCACATTATGACTAGTTAATTATGTCTCAAGTCAGTGTTAGTTCGAAGGATTTGAAGACTCATTACATGACAACACCTCACAGGTACGGAACTTACGATACGTGGCTTCGCAATGGAATGTGACTGCAACATGGTTGAGCTCTAGCTCACGCCGATACCAATGTGAGACATTTGGATACCACGTATCCAGATCGAGGGGAACCAGTCCCAGAGCCTCTTGGATCACCAGATCTTAATCCTCTCGACTACTTTTTGTGGGGCGACATGAAACAGTCTGTTTATTAGACTCCAGTAGAATCACATATGGCTCTTATAGCCCGAATCCACGCTGCTACAGAAATAATTCAAATGAAGCCAGGCGTATTTGAACGTGTGTGCCAATCACTACACCGCTGATGTACGCTCTGCATTGAGATGGTACGTGGATATATTGAAAACTTGATGTGACTGTGACAGTATTGTCAAGTAATGAGTTTTGAAATACAACTAATGGTACTCTTGAGAAGTTAGCTACTCGTAGCACACCATCTCATTTATCGGTGTTTTTTTGCAACACCCTATATATATATATATATATATATATATATATATGTGTGTGTGTGTGTGTGTGTGTGCGGCTGGGTTTATGGGTGCGTTTATGTGTGTATATGTGTGTTTGTGTGTGCGTGTGGGTTTGTCAATTAATGCTGTAGCTGACGATTTTTTTATTGATCTTAACTAAACTTGGCATATAGCAATTAATTAAAAATGTAAGGTGGAGTTCATTAACCGCAAAATCGGACCATTAGCTGAAGGAGTTCATCTGAAACGAAAATTTGAAAATCGCTCTAGAGGTTTCATTTTTCAGTATATCACATTGAAACTCAGTATAAGCCATTAAAATAAACCGAGAAAGGTATTTTCCAAAAATCAATTAAATCCGACCATAGAAATTAGGGGGTTTACCTGAAAACCTATATTTAAAATTTCTTCTAGCAACCGCCATGTTTGATTCGTTGCAATTTACACAATATAATTTAATTAAACCATAAATTTGTAATACATCTTACATGATACCTTAGTTTAATTAATATAATATTTTTATTAAAGTAATGGAAAAATGAATAGGTCGATATTATTTAAACTTGTGTCAAATTACATATAAGTACGTAATACTTTAGGATTATGCATAATTTGTTTTCTCTGTAGTCCGTTACTTTTAAATAAGGTGGCATCAAAAATTGAGTTTCTCCAATTTAGCAAATGAAATTAGTTTTCCGTAAACTAGTAAAATGGGACCACAAATTCGATTTGCTGAAATATTCGGTTAGTTTACGTCCGTTTTTATATTTATGTTATAAAAAACTGATAATTTTTGCTTGTGCCGTGAGGAAATTTCTAAGAAAGGCGCGAATAAAGTATGTTCCTTTTCTACTAGAGTATATTCAATAAAATATCCCTTCTCAAGTAAAACATTATTTCTAATGGCTGCTGTGTGACAAACAGTTGTCAGATTTTTTAACATATTAGATCTCTCTCCGTAAATGTAAGATTTTCACCCATCACTTCCCTATGAGAGTCACTGATTTTCACCTAATGATCAAATGTTTGGAGAGGTAAAGCAAAACATTATAAAGATGGGTAGGATATATTGTATTGTATTAAAAATATGTAGAATGTGTCATCAAGATAAACAAACAAATTTCAAGTGAAATAAATATAAATTGGTGACTTTCCTGACATCGACAGTTGGTGGCATAATTTTACAAGAGGAATTATCTTTCATGGCAGTCACAATGTCTCTGTATTCCACGTGACCTGAAGGTAGAATTTTCTGTTTCAACCTTTATGCAGATTAATTAAAATAAAGGGAAACACGTTCATGTGGTTATCAAGAACTACATTAATAGTCTTGTTCATCACACTTTCGAATTTAAAATACATCACCAAAATATCTACCAGTTTTAAAATCTTATTCAAATTCATAGATTACAATACATGCAAAGAAACTTAATTCATAAAGCAGCTCCTTGGTTATATCCTGGGGGAACGCAAATACTACTACAATGAACTGTTAAGCTGGTTAACTGTAGAAGGAAAGCCAGACGTAATTATTAATAGCGAATAAAATGTACCAAAATATCGATCTTAAATGTCAACTTTTATACTTAATTCTTATCAAAGTTGTGTAGTTTTCTTCAATGGAAGATTTCCTTGAGAAATGAACTTAAAAAATGAGATAATTGTACCCTTTCAAAAAAAATCTGATATAACTTATTAACTTACAGAAAGTTCATTTTTCCGTGTTAGTTATTAGGGTATTTCCAGGAAAAGAATGGCTTAAGGAAAGCTTATTGCAAAATAAGATTGCATCATCTTCCAATTAAAATATTGGAGAAATTGGAATATTTTATTGGATTTCGAATCGTGTAGATATGGTATCTTTATATTGTCGTGATAAATATATACTATAGGCCTATGCTTGCTGATACATATATAACATTAGCATTCGTTCAACTGATCTTCGTGAAAATTTGTATGTAAGACTTTGCAGGTTCCACATATCTTACAATTTGGAAAATTATATAAAAGTTTAAAAAAATTCAAATTTGAGTGCGACTATTAAAACAATACTATAATCAAAAACAACAAAAGAAACAATGCTAAAGTTTTATAAGGTAATGGCACTTCCTATTGTGACTGTGGATCAGAGAATTGGGCCATGAATAGATCAGGCGGAATATTACTAGAAACGACAGATACGTTGCAGGATATAGGCCCAAATATAAGAGACCACATTCCTAGTGAAACAATTAGGCAAGAACTCATTTTTTTTTATCTAAATAAAAAATACAAAGCTATAAATAAAAATGGCACAAACATATTTTAAGAATGGACTCTTCTAGGCTAAAAAACAAGCACTGCTGTACTAGCCTCAAGGCTATAGAGATGTGGGACGTCGTAGAAGACGATGGGAAGATGAATTCTGAGAGTGGAACAGGCCGAGGGCCTATCATGAAGATGATGGTGATGATGATCACTTACAGGTTTTCAGATGCGACGAGTGTTTAGTCGTTATCTATTACGTTCTAAAATCATTAGGTATAGCAGTTCACCTGAAACAAAAATTAAAAAATCGCTCTGGCGATTGCAATTTTCGAAGTTTCGCAACAAAAGTCGGAATATCCTATTAAAATAAACCGAGGTATGTATTATCCAAAAATCAGCTAAATCCGACAGTTAGAAGTGGAGGTTTTCTTGAAATCCGAAATTAAACAATGTCTGTATGTATACGACTGGACCGAAATTGATTAAATGTTTTGTGTGTGTTTCATTGGGTTGCTGGATGGCTCAGATTCGCAATTGTACCCTCTAAAAATCATTAGATGTAGGATTTCACCTGAAGTGAAAATTTAAAAATCACCATAGAGGTCACAATTTTCGACGTTTCACAGCGAAATTCAGTATACCATATTAAAATTAATTGAGGTATGAATTGCCAAAAAATGAGCGAAATCCGACAATAAGAAGTGGAGGTTTACTTGAAATACGTAATTACAAACTGCGTTAACGACTGCACCGATTTTGATGAAAATGTTTGTGTTTGTTTGAGTCGGTCTCTGATGGTTTATATTCACAATTGGTCCCTGCTAAACCATTTGGTGTAGAGGTTCACAAGAAGTGAATTAAAAATTGCTCTAGCGGTCATAATTTTCAATGTTTCACAACGAAACTCATTAAAAAACCTTTTTTACCGCACAGGGGCATGGAGGGCTTCCCCGCTCAGTGCCAGTGCCTCCTCTAACAAAACACAACATGAAGTCGAAACACACCACTCATAAAAACATAGTAAATATGATAATGATTATTATGATGGTCAGTTGATGTTCATGGACCGTTCGGGGCTTAGAGTATTCTAACATTTGTCTTACAAGTGAGGAAAAATAAAAAAAAATATATATATCACCCAGGAAACATGTTACGACGGGGGATCGAATACGAGCCCGCTGCGTACGGGCAACGGCGCTACTCGAGACCCAATACGGTGCACTTATAAAACTGTATAAAAATAATTTTCAGTTGATTGAAGAAAGAAAAGACGTATTATTCATTATACTATTTTGCTAACTTTTAGCGCCTAAAAATCCGCTCAATGCTAACCACATATTACTTCCCATTACTCATACATAGGTAAAAACAGTTGCTGCCGGAGAGATTTCTCAGGTCGGATCGTGGGAGAGTGGCGTGCAGGGATATTTTAGGACAGATCGAGAGTGAAGTGAAAACCTGCAAATTTTTAGGTACAAGCTTAAACAAAAAAATGAGTCATATCTTGAACGTACATTTCTTCCAAGTCCTACTCGGCACAGCGCTGGGTTCAAACTAGGAAACTAGTCATAATTGTGCTGTCCCTGAGCTACTGTGTTATGTGGTATGAACTCCTACGTGTCCCGTTAGGTCAGCGATAAAGCATTCAGTTACTTTTTCTGTTAATGAAGGTCGAAGGTTTGCGTCCTCAATTATGCAGTTTTTTTCGTGATATTTGTATTGAAATGTTTTATGAATTAAATACAACACTTTATTTTGACATTTGAATTAAATCAATGTTAATGTCGTTACTGTAGCAATTATATTTACCACATTCAGGGTATGTTCTGGTAATTTCATGTATTGCATTCAAGATACTGTGATGCGCAGACGTCTGCGCAAAAGCAACAGCCTCTAACAAGTTTGTTTATAATGAATCATATTGAGTTTTACAATGGCTCAGCGCACACACAAGGACATAGGCACAAGGCAATCTCTCCTTGTACTGTTAAACGTTGCAGGTCTTTCTTTTTTTTTTTCTCGTGAGGCTGGAAGGCGTTTTAGAGTCCCTGCATCTACAGCTCAGAGGTGGGTGAGATTATCCAGGGAAGGGATTGAAAACCCTCGTGTTGGTTCAGAAAGAAGACGTGTTTCCACTCCCCAAGAGAATGAAGCTTTAATTGCAGAAGCCCATAGGAACCCCTTCCAAACTGCTTCTCAAATTAAAGCAAATTCTCAATCCCTGGATCAGCGCGGACAGCTCTGCAGCGTTTAAATAATGCAGGACTTTTTGTACGAACAGCAGCAAAGAAGGAACATCTGACAAACAATCACAGATTGTTTCGGCTCGCCTTTGCAGAGGAAATGTGTGTTATACAAAATCCATAAACGCATATTAAATCCGATATGTTTGGGATAAATATCTTGCATAAATACAAAACCTTGTTTGATCCCCATTTTCTCTGCAAAGGTATGAGGATTGGTCTTCAGTATGTTCATATACTGTTTGTGATCCATCACACCATCGATAAAATGCAAGGTCCCGACTCCAGAGGTACTCATGTATCCCTATACTAATAATGAATCGCCACTGTGTTTCACAATGGGTTGGAGATTTTGCTTTTGTGCTTTGTAGCTCTATATTTTAATTCCTCCAGACTTTTCTTCTTCCATCCGAATGGAAAATGTTTATTTTAGGCTCGTCAGTATAAATTACGTTTTTGCAAAATTCTTTGCGGCTTTTTATCTAAGTTTTAGCGAAGTTCAAATTTTCTTTCAGTTTTCTTATTAAGCATTTTCTACGGGCTGCTTTCCCATGCAGTTCGTTAGCCCATAGACTGTTACTAACATTGCTAGCAGAAATACGAATATTAAAGTCATTCTTGATACTAGATGCTAACTTAGGGGCACTACTTTAAGGTTTTTGCTTTACTTTCCATATTAATTTTTCGGTTGTAGCAAGGAGATGCACTATCTCCTGTACTATTTAATTTTGTAGTCGAGCATGCCATTAAATCTTTAGAGGATGAGGAAGGCTTACAACTCAATGGTATTAATAAGCTGTTAGTTTATGTTGATGATGTAGTATTCTTGGCCGATAGCGAGGAGATACTAAAGGACAACATGCACACACTATTGAGTAACACTAAGAAATTAGGACTGGAAGTAAATATCAATAAAACTAAATATATGGTCACACGTAGAAATTCATTATATTATGGAAATGGACAGCTAATGACAAATGAGGGAAATTTTGAGGAGGTGGCTGAATTCAAATACCTAGGAACAATAATCACAAGTAGGAATGAGATGCACAAAGAAATTAAACATAGGCTCAATTCTGGAAATGCATGCTATTTTTCATTGCAGAGACTCTTGATGTCCCAACTCCTTTAAAAAAACGTTAAACTGAAAATATATAAAACTATTATTCTACCAGTTATATTATATGGGTGCGAAACATGGACTCTTACTTTAAGAGAGGAAAGAAGATTACAAGTATTTGAGAATAAAGTACTCAGGAAAATGTTTGGACCAAAGAGAGATGAACAGACAGGTGAATGGAGAAGACTACATAACAATGAACTACATGGTCTTTATAGGAAACCAGATATAATAAGAACAGTTAAGTCTCGTAGGCTGCGATGGGCAGGACATGTTGCACGTATGGGGAATGGGAGACTTGCATGGAAGCTACTTGTAGGAAAGCCAGAAGGAAAACGCCCAGTTGGTAGACCAAGAATGAGGTGGGAGAATAACATTAATTATGATTTGAGGGAAGTAGATTATACAGGGAATGATTGGAAAACATTAGCTCAGGATAGGGTTGTATGGAGAGCTTATGTCCGTGCGGCCATGAACCTACGGGTTCGATAGTGCCAGTGAGTAAGTAAGTATTAATGATTTTTCATCATTAACATAGAGTTTTCTAGGACGTCCTGATCTGTGGCCATCTTCGAAAGATTTTCGTTCGCCAACTCTATCAATTATATGCTGAATGTTTGGTCTTGCACTTCCTATTATTTCATTAATTCCATTTAGCGATATACACTGATATGCAAACCAGTATTAATTAATTCCCTTTCTTCTACTGTAGCCTTTCTACCTTTGCGCCCCATTCCAGCTTAATCTGCAGCCAGAACACACACAACTACACGGCAAAGTGCTCAAGGCTAGAGTGAGTAACAATACTAGCAGACCCACCCCCACTCGACTTCATGTGAACATTCTGTTGACCAAAACTCAGCACTGTATCAATGCTTTTTGTTTGTTAATTTTTGTTGTTCGTGTATACATTATTTTTTGCTCGTTAATTGCCATATTAAAACAGAGGAAAGTACGTGTATTTAACTTCATAGAGTTCAATTTAAAGGTGTATATTTTTGTTGTTGTACGTAATGAAGAAATAATGAAATTATTTATTCCTGTCTGTGTTATTTTTAAGTGTATCAATACTTTCTGCACTAACTGTAGAACCTGGAAGATAATAAATACTTAGATATACTCCTCTCTTAAATAAAAAAACGTATATGAAAATCTTCAAACATTCGTTTTCAGATAAATTTATTGAATCAAAAACTGCACTTATTTATTCATCAAAATATATGTTTATGGTTTATAATGTTATTAACAATATATTTATAACTAGTAGCTACATTTATGTCAGAATATTAAACAACTTAGGAAACAAGGCTACTGCTGTTTGGTTAGGATTTCAATAAAATATTGAGACACGTCATAATCCATTAGCGTTTTTCATGACTTCCTGTATAAGACGACTATGTAACTAAGTAAATAGGTAGAGTGGCTATTAAATATTGCTATGGTAATAAAAACTAAAAATTAAAAACGAGTTGAAATAGCCTTCTTTTAAAAAGAAAGGGAGTATTGGGTTCTTTTTTAAAACCATAAATATCAAATATGTTTATGAATGAAATAGTAGAAAGACAACGACACCGAGTAGTCAAATCATTTTTCACTTTCCTTCCTTCATTTGTTCAACCTTGGTCTGTTTTTAAAATTAATATTTCATGTAAAATCTAATATATAAAAATGAATGTATGTTTGTTCGTATTTTATGCGCTGTCAATACCGTTCATCCGATTGTGATTCTTTTTTTCAAATTCCCGCGATGAACATAGGCTATACGAGAGTTGTGATACTCAACTCCTACACCCTTAAAAACATCCGATTGAGGATCATTCCACTTTTCAGCGGTAGCCCTTTTACCAGCCGGCTGCTGGCCCTTCACATCCACATGTGTCAATCACAGAGGTAGATGATCAACAGCCAGTGTAGGGGTGACATGTGGTTAGCATGTCGAGTCCCCCAGCCGTTATAGCTGGTTCCTCAACCTGGAGCCGCTACTTATTGTAGCTACCCAATTGCCTCACGATGCTGGGTGGGCACTGGTTCCATACTGGCCGAAATACCATGAGAAAATTTCTTCCCCCATGGAGACTCGAACCAGCGCAAGTCCCGTAGCTCTGCGCCAAGGCTTCCCACCTTAACCGCTCGGCTACGGCGTGCAAACGTAAAAAAGTATTTTTTTTACGATTTACATAAATGCTA
The DNA here is from genome assembly GCA_030220185.1 of Diploptera punctata. Taxonomy (NCBI): domain Eukaryota; kingdom Metazoa; phylum Arthropoda; class Insecta; order Blattodea; family Blaberidae; genus Diploptera; species Diploptera punctata. The sequence goes on along the minus strand of JASPKZ010010686.1, from coordinate 1,383,678 downwards.
CAACCCGTGTTTAACCAATAGTATATCACGGGATATTTACAGTTTTTACAATTGTTCAATTGTTGTTCTAGGTGTTCTTTTAGTTGACGGAAGATCCTCGTAAGAAATTCTGCAACGTTGACTGTGTAAAATGGAACTTCAGAATATTTGGCCGAGTAGTAATTTGTAGTATAGCTGGTCGATCTCTAGAGAATAGTTGCATTCAGTCATCAGATGGTGGGCCGTCTGCAGTGATTTTTCTGGGCAGTTGCAATAAGGTGAAGCAGTTTTGTTCATTTTGTGAAGATAGGATTTAAATAGTCTATGGTTGGTAAGAAATTGTGTGATTATATAGTTAGGCCATAGAGATAGGTACATTCTATAGGGTATGTTGGGGATGAACATTTTGGTATGGAAGACGTCATTTGATTTGGTGTAAATTAAATTCCAGATTGTTTCATAGTATTCTTTTAATAACTGCTTGCCTCGTGTTATAGGGATGGAGTTGTAGTCGATAGTATTTATGTTGCTGGCGGCTATTTTAGCCAGATAGTCAGCTCTCTCATTCCCTCGAAGACCTGCGTGACCTTTAACCCAGTGGAGGTCAAAGTTACTCGTCTTTTTGAGTACGATTAGATTTTCTCTAATTTGGATCACCAAAGGGTTGGTTGCTTTTCTATTGGTTATGGCTAGAAGAGCGGCTTGTGAATGTACGTGGATGGCATATGTTTGATGTTACATCTTTTTGTAGTTCAATTCATTCAACTGCCATTTGAATTCCAAGGAGTTCTGCCTGGAAGACTGAGCATTCTATGTCAAGTCTTTTCATATTGGTAAATACCTCCTTTGAGTTTTTCTCGGCTACCATACCTGCTCCCACTTGCTTAGCCGTTTTGGACCCATCCGTGTAATATTAAGTAGTCGGCATTTCCTACAGTTCCAGTTGAATCTATTGCTACATAGTTATCTTTGGGATGAATTCCTTTTATTAGTGTTGGCATTTGAGTTCGGTTCAGTAGAGGGATTATAGCATTGGTGGCTTGACCTCTGGATATTGCTTTAACCCATTGGAGACTTTTAACGAGTCTCCCTCGTGAGCAGGTAGAAAGTCCAAAGAGCTCCTCCACGACCTACACTCGTTGTTGTGTTATAACCCCCACTGTAAGAAGTTAGGTTTTTTTAGTGGTTTAAATTTTCGATTCACCGTCAGTAAAATTTGTTGTTTGTTTATGTAAAGTAAATATGTATAGGCCTAGTGTATTGTATAGTTTATTTTATTTATTATTTATAGAATAGTAGACTATAGCTGTAGGCATTCATTACGGTAACATATAAGTGAATATAAATTCAGTGTTTATTTGTTAAAATTCATAGCTGTAATTTTTTTTTTTTTTGCAATATGTCCGTAAATAGGAGAGATCGTATTGCTATTGAGAAACTAAGTGAAGTAGTGGATGAAATGTTATGTGACAGTGATTGTAGTGAATTATCATGGAACGAAGATTCGAACGATGAAATAATATACAGTGACAACGTAACCGTGCATGCTACTGATGGTAGAAATATTAGGTCAGTTTCGTCCAGTTTTTATCTATAGTATTTTATAATTTACAGGTCGATATATAACCAAGATAATTAAAGAATATACGAAGAACTTTTCCTGATTTTATAATGTATAGGTCTATGCTTATTTATATTTCATATATTTATTTTTATTATGTACAGTATTATATTGCATTAGTTATTTTTTTCGGTCTTGTTTGAACATATGCTTTGTGTTTACTTTCAAGGCAATGTCCGAGAACTGTTACAAAAAGATGGTTTTTGAAATGTTTGTCAAATTTCACAGCCTTGAAAATAACAAAACATAACGGTTTACAATGCACAACAGAGGGTAGCAGGTAGGCCACATTCCTTTGCTATTCGTAAAAGTACAAGATACTAAAATAAATTCAGGGGTAAACAAAATATCTGAAAACATAAGTGATAGAACACAGTATGTGTATTTTGTATTCTGATTTAAAGTCCAGCGCAGCCGGAGTAGCGGTGAGGAGATTTAAATGGGTTCCCAGTGAACATGCTAGGCGCTTTAAACGTGTCTCCAATGGGTTAATGTCGTTTTATTGGATCCATGGGCATGACGCATGCCCGAGCTTGGAAAGCATTGTATGAGACTGTTCTGTATGCTTTTGTTGCAAAAAAGAAGAAAGTGTATTTGTATTTGATTCAATTTGGTTTTAGCTCATTTGGAGATGTCTGAGCTCCAGGAATCTGCAGCATACAGTATCATAGGTAGAATGGCTTGATGATAGATTGTCATAAGATGATGGAAGGACATGCCCCAAGTCGCCTTGGAACATCTTACCAGCATATTTCGGAGATGTAGTATTTTATTTTCCAGGTATAGTGAATGGGGATACCAGTCCATTTTCTGGTCTATCATAACACCCAAATATTTCATTTTAGTTACCATATTTAGGCCCCAAACTGTAACTATTGGGTGATTAGCGTATGTGTCTTTCTTTCTGACATACATAGGCATTAGAGAAGATTTCTCCTTAGAGATTGCAAGTTTGTTTCTGCAACACCAATCTTGCAGAATTTGCAGTGATAATTGGGGGGTTTTAAGTATGAGATCATGGGAAATCCCATTAAGTATATCCATTATGTCGTCTGCGTACACCACGGTCTTCGGGTCGGGTACGTCTGCCAGCTCTGAAATAAATCCACTTAGTAAAATATTCCACTTAGTGGGACCTGAGACATCCTTTGGTGACGTTCTTAGTCGTTGAGTTTCCTTGTCTAAACTGAGCTGTACGGTCATGTAGTTATGATATCATAGATGTTTGAAGGGCAGTTTATTTCTCGTAAACGCGCTTTGATACTTGGGTGCCAAGCATTGTCAAAGGCGCAACTGATATCCAGGGATAGGAGGCAGGATTTCATCCCCTTACTTCTACTTTGGTGTACGAAATCTGAGACAGCTTTGATGGCAACAGAAGAGGATTTTCCAATGATGAAGCCATATTGTTGTTGTGGAATGAGTGTCTTCTCTTGGAGGAAGAAGTTGAGTTTTTCCATCACCAATTTTTTCAAACGTTTCCCGGGGATAGATAGTAGGCTGATTCCTCTATATTCAGTGACGGATAGCAGCTTTCTCCTGTCTGACTTAGGGATAGCTATTACTCTTTCCTCTTTCCAGACTTTCGGGAAGCAACCTAAATGTAGACATTTATTGAAAACTATCTTCCAGGAATTTGGTAAGGTCTGATGTATGTTTTAATAATAATTCCATCAATTCCGTCGGGGCCTGGACATTTCTTCTCATTTAAATTGTTTATGATCTTTTCTACTTCGTGAGATGCGAATTCTGGCTCTTGTGGTGTGTCCGGAGCTATGCAGATTCGGTTAGATTCTCTGATGAGTCTCTGCACATCGTTATCGAGATCTGGAATGTCATCTGGCAGGAATCTATCGAGGAGTGCTTTGGCTGTGTCTTTCTGTGATAAGGTTGGAGTTTCATCTATTAAAGTAAGAGTGGAAGAAGGTGTGCTTTTCGCGTTTCGGTGCCTGTAGATTTGCCAAGGCGATTTCCTACTGTGTTCTGTGCAGAAACGTTCCCATGATTCTCGCTTAGCTTTATTTAATTCAAGTTTATACTGGTTTTTGAGAGCATTATATTTAGATGTATATAATTCTTTGAGCTTCGGGTGTTTACTTCTCTTAGCCCTTCGTTTTGCTGCATTAGTGTGTTTTCTGAGAGAGTTTAGTTCTATAGACCACCAGGGTTTCAATTTATTTGTTGGTAGAAACGGTGGAAAGCAGTGTTTGTTGATTTCATTTAGTTTATGCCACATTATAGTGATGGTTTCATCTAGTTGTTTTTTTAGAGATGGCATTATGTATTTGTATCAACCATTTCTTGCCACTTTCGTTGAGTTTATTTTGGAATACTTTCCAATAGCCTACTTGTGTGGCAAACTTTCTGGTAGAAGTAGTGTTCCGCCGGAATAAGTTGGAGTTGGAAGTGTGATTCAACAGTTCAAAAGTTATGATATTGTGATCTGATTGAGTCACTTCTTCGCTAACTAGCCATTTGTTTATTCTGTGCGCCATGTTCTTAGAAGCAACAGTAATATCGATCCAACTTTCCCCTTGTGGACCGGAAAAAGTAGGACTGTCCTTCCTATTTGCCGTGGCCAGACTATGTACTGATAGGAACTCTACTTGTCTTCTTTCTCTGGTGTCGGTAATTGGGCTATACCAAATTTTGTGTTTGCAGTTGGAATGGAGCCCCCATATAAGGTTAGTTGGGTTTAAGGAAGTTACGAAGTGTTCGAAGGGCTGGGTACCTTGTTCTAAGGTATCGTAAGGAGGTAGGTAGGAACTTGCTATATAGAGAGTGGGATTAGTTGACTGTTGGGACAAAATTGTATGTGGGGTAGATGGGATGTTGTGCGTTAGGAATGAGAAAGGATTCCTCTTCTAATCGAGGGCCTCGGGTAGCTCAGTGGGTTGCGGTAGGATGAGATGCTCTTGGTCCCGGGATACGCAAGGATTGTGCGGACACGATTCTATCGCGTTGATAAAAGACGACAAGTTGTAGATGCAATAATAACTTTATTTTCGTTGCACACACAATAAAACAAATCAAGGTGGCGCTATCATATGACTACACTTTAAGTTGAGTAGACCGTTGAATTCTTAATTACACCGCGCCTATTTTATATTTCCGATGGTTGATAAACTACGAATATATGTGCTCGCATTAGCACGATGAATATTTTAAGTTTTACTCGTGCCAGTGGCACCACGAGAAGAAAAGTTATAAGTCTTATTCGTGCCAGTGGCACCACGAGAAGAGAAGAAGAAGTGCGAAGTGAATTTAGAAGTGACTTTTAGTCTGTTAATTTTGTTATAAGCTTAACACTTACCCCCACTCAATATAATTTGCGAGACCATATGATAACGCCCACCTTAAGATAAAATACATTAAACCAATTGGTGCATTTGTCTATAATTTCGGGTGGTAGGGTCTGGAACTTTTGTTTCGTTGTGACGTCACCAAATGTTTGAGGACACTCCTACTTTTAAGGTTGGCTAAAATTAGGACATAGGTTTACACAAGTAGCCCGGCAATCCCGACTAATTTTGTAAAAGGCTTCTAGTATTTTCTAGACTGTTCTGGTGGCTTCGTTCGCCTTTAATTGGTTTGAATCACCTTATGCCAAAATGCCGGTTTACTCGGTTTCCCAAAATTTCAGCAATATATTTTTTTTCTATTGAATTTAGCTGTCAAGTGTACGTTGTCAGTTCTAACAGGCGTCTAATCCTCTGTACTGAAATATTCTTTTGATCTTTATCTTGTTCAACGAATGTCTCGAGCCCGTCAACATACAATAGGGTGCGTTACAGGCATCAATCAGTCTTTTCCCTATATCACTCATAACTGATCGTTCCTATTTCATATTCATTTCAAGGAATTATCCAATTCAAAAAAAATAATTTTATAATTATATTCTATGTATTTTTCTGATTTGTTTAAAATATAAGTAATGAAGGTGTTTGTTCAAAGATTTACTTAATTAATTAATTGTTTATAGATTTATTTACTCTCGCCCGACTATTAATGATGGGTTGCTTATTTAGGGAGGAGGCTGAGTGAACGTCGCGCCTCACTGTGTAATTATTACACCGTCTGGAGTGGAGTAGCTGTGGATAAGTGTGGAGTTCTGTACTATTTTTTTATATTAATGCAGGCTCTAGGATCTGTATTCGACGAAATGTAGAAAGGTGTGTAATTTGTTGGTATTAAGCTTGGTATTCCATTGTTACAATATGGTTTCTGATTTAGTAGAATATCTACATTATTTGTATTAAGGAACATTAATAAGTTTGCCATAGCTGCTTTGCAGTGGTGAGTATTAAGTTGGGCGAAAATGAGATTATGCATGTTAGTAATATATGTTGTTGATAATTGTAGACTTTATTCTTTGCAATCTAGGGCAGTCGTGGCTTAAGGTGCTATGGTATCTAGCTTCTTCTTGTTGCTTTGGATGTAGGAATTGGCTTTAATGCAGTTAGTACATCGTGGACTTCGTGGGTTTTCGCAATTTTTCCAGTAATGATCTCCGGCATATGTTGAGCACTTATGTTGCTCCGAACAAAATGTTGCTGTATGGCCAAAGCCTAGGCACTGAAAGCATCTAGTTACAACAATAAAGTCTTCAACACCACTTCAGTTTGACTCTTTGGTGTTTCATGATTTCTCTTCTTATGCGGGACTAACGTCTATAGTTATATGTCTGGAGTCTTCAAACTTAGCTTTAGTGAACTTTACATTTATTATTGGTTCTTCTATTTGAGTTAGGTTGTTTTGTTGCAGTAGGATGTCTTTTATTTCAGAGTTATCTATATCGTTACGGACATTTTTTAACAATAAGGTTGGTAGTTTTTTCTTAGGATGTTCTATTGAGAAATTAGATAATTTCTTTAATTCATTTTCTAGGATTTCACATTCTTCTTTGTTATAGCATTCCACTAGTAGGGTGTTATTTGCCAGATTTTTCATTTTACTTATCCCTACTTTTAGTGCTTTAGGGTCAATTGTTTCTCTTATTATTCTTTTTACTGCGTTTGGTTGCATGTTGGATCGGCAGATTTGATTATCAGGGAAGCCTGTACCTGATGGTTTCCACTAGGTGTCACTACGGGACGGTTGAGGCTGGCCATCAGATTGTTCTGCCGGCCGAGAGACGTCGCTAGTAGTTCACTATACGAATGTGGAGGGCTCCTCTCCGTCACCGTCAAAGCTTTTCTTAAAGTTTGTTCTAGACCCATAAACATGCCACCTATTTTGTTTAACAAGCTATTCATTTCACTCACCGACTTAATCGCCTCTTCTTTTAAAGTTTTATTCATGTTACTCCTTGAATTCAGTGTTTTTTTAATCTTTTCTAAGTGATCAATTATGACCGACTCTATAGTCCATGAGGGCTAAAGTGTCTAGAATATTTTAGAAAGAGAAAGAGAGTACTCACCATCTTCTTTCTCACTCATACGCATATCTCTTCACGGTGACAGCGGTAGGGCAGACACTCCCTGCAGTAAACATAGATCAGTGGTGGCATTCCCTTCTTCTAAAGATTCTTCCTGGCAAGTTTCTATGTCTTCATTTTCATTTTCATCGTCGGTATCGTCTAAATTTATTTCAAACCGATCACTAATTTCGTCCATTAAACCGTCTGCCTGCCAATATGACTCTTCAATATTTTCGGTGTGTTCACACGCTCTTCTCCAATTTTCTGCAATCACTTTTAACAGAGCACTCTGAACCAGTCGCCACTGACAAAAATTACCTGACATAAAAGTGACTGGACGGAAGGGGGGGTGGAGTTTTTCTAGCATTCCTAAGTAATTTTACAAGGGTAGCCCATTGTGTTTTGCGAAGGGTGGAAGAACAGTTCTCTAGACAAGGATAGCAGAAAGCATGCCAACTTAGTCCTTTTACACTATAGTTCACTCCCGGCTACTTCCGCCATCTAGGAAAAAGTGATCCCACAACAGGCCCGGAGGCCCTTGGGGGTAGTAGGAGGTCAAGGCTCCCACTTTTTCTAGACAATCGGCAATTTATGTCAGCCCTGCGTGACGGCCGCCTTTACCCCCAGAACAAGCGTCTGGTACTCATTTCCGTTAGAGGCTGAGTCGACCCCAGGGCCATAGTGCCGCCAGAGGGTTTGGGTCAATTTAAAAATCCTGACCCCAACGGGACCAACCCTCGACCCTCTGGCTTGTAGCTCAGTGCCTTAACCACTACGCTACGGCGTGCCCCCCGCCATCTAGGAACGTCCCTTTTTACGCTTAAACGGCTTACGCTGCCTCTATCTATAAATCTATAAATAAACCATAACAAGTACACTAAATTAATGTACACAGAATTGAATATCTCAAAGTCTACAAGAAAGTCCGCGACAGCATATGTTTATATTTTACAGATAACTCACAATAGCAATTTTTGTCTTTCATTGATGCCAAGAAGATCAGGATAAGTAGATTACCGGGCAAACGTGTGTTATCCGATTCTGATGAGGATTTTTGCAAAATGTTGAGGATTTTTCCGGGAACGTTATAGGCTATAAAAGAGTTTTAACGCTCAAGCCCTTCAGTCTTTGTAGTGAAAAATGTAAAAACAAATGTCGTTTCGTACGCTTAAATGGCTTACTCTGCTTAAACCATAATAAATAAACCATATCAATGTACACAGAATTTAATATCTAAAAAAAACTCTACAAAAAATTCCGCGACAGCATATGTTTATCTTTTACGGATAACTCACAATAACCATTTTTGCCTTTCATTGATGCCAAGAAAATCGGAATAAGTAAATTCCCGGGAAAGCATAGCAGCGCACAGCGGGTATTCTTACACACATAACTCTCATAATAACGAATTTAGTCTATCAGCTCATTTATCCCAAGTACATAGGACTACGTAGATTTCCGGCCAACACCACGGGGTATCCAAAAATAAGTATGATGTTTTTTTTTTCCTTTTACCTATTCAATTAAAGGTAAAAACACATCAGGCCTATGATTTATTTAGGCGTAGCAGCGTAGACTGGGTATTAGCTATTGTTATTTAAATTACGATAGAATCTTTTGATATAAATGTTATATTGTGTTACTTTCCTTGGATGTGATGTAAGTTCATTATTTTTAATTTGAAATAAATTAAGGTTTATTTATTTATTTTATATTTACCTATTTGAGTTCATGGTACTTTGACTTCATACCGTTACGATTAATTAATGTAAAATCAGAAAAGAAAGAATCATAAAATGTTATAAAATGCCACCTGTTCCTTCTCTCCTATATGGATGTGAATGCTCGACTCTGAAAAAGAAAGAATCCAGGCAAATAGTCTCCACAGATGAGATTGTAGCAACCGGTGGCAGGATATCAAAGAACAGATAGAAAGAGAAATGATCACAACAGAAAAAAGTTAAACTATTTCAACAAAATTATTAATTTTTTTGCATTCATTTTTTTTAAATTCCAAATTTTAAATGTTAAAACAACATTTTTTTTTCAAGTTCTGAAAAAAATTTAAAAATTGACAATTTAAAAAAGCAGAAAATGGCGCTATACTAGAATTGAGATTATAAAAAAAGTTTTAAGATTAGAAGACCACCGACTCCCCGAAAATGTTCTACATTATAAACCTACAAATAAGATATTAACAAGAGGCCCAACGGAGAGATGGATACATCAGTTCGATGTACTTTGAGATCGGAAAAGACCAACGGACCTAAAACATGCTACTCCTGATGTTGATATGAAAACAAAAATGTAATGTATTTAAGAAATGTTAATGTAGTATTACATAAATGTAACTAACTAAATCACTGGTACTATTAAACCCGTAGTTTATGACCTCGCGGACATACGTTCTACATACATTCCAATCCTAAGCTAATATTTTCAAATCATCCTCTATATAATTTATCTCCCTCAAGTAACGATTAACGTTATTCTCACGTCTTATTCTTGGCCTACCTACTGGCGTTTTCCCTCTGATGTTCCTACAAGGAATTTCCATGCACCTCTTTCATCGACATTCGTGCCACATGTCCTGCCTATGGCAGTTTACGAGTCTTAACTGTTCGTACTTCCCATAAAAGAGCATGTACCCTAAGTTATGAAGTCATCTCTATGCATCTGTCTGTTTTATTGCCTCTCTTTGGTCCAAAAATTTCCCTAAGAACTTTATTCTCAAATACTCGTAATATGTTTCTCCTCCCTTAAAGTAAGAGTCCATATTCCTAAAAACTGGAAAAAATAAGTTATATTTATTTTTACTTTAACTTTTTTTAGAGACGAAGGGATGACTAGAGTCTCTGCAATGCTTAATAACATACGTTTCCAGAATTGAGTCTATGAATAATTTCATTCTGCACCTCATTTCTGTTTGGAACTATTTTTCCTAAGTATTTTAATTCAGTCCTTTCTTCAAAATTCTCCTCATTTCACATTAACTGCCAATTTTCTTTATATAATGTATCTCTAACCGTATATTTAGTTTATTGATGTTTACTTCCAGTCCTAATTTCTTACTGTTACTCAATGCGTTGGCCCTAAGAATCCCTTCGCTAACGTCTTCATAATTCTTGGGCACGTTTTATTTGTGATATTCTCAAATTTGTTTACTTTATACCGTTCCTAGTGCAATTATCGTGGCTTCGTCTACGAGATCGTAGAACCTATCATTCCTTATCCTTTGTCTATAAAATACTGCACACATTATCGGCTGATTTATTTAACATTCCGCTTTATTAGTCTCTCTGACATACATTCTTTCGGTACTCGATCCCATCAGCACATTGTCCTTTATATCCCTCCTCGTCACAATGTGTGTTACTTACTATATTTTACAGTTCCACTTTCCAGAGCTTGGAAATCTCTTCCACTCTAGGTCGGAGACTTATTAAATTATAACATCGTTCAAAAAACAGATTAATAACAAACTAACTTATACACTTCACTTACAGTATTCGTTTAGTAATTAATAATTATTACATTTATAAAAGTAGAATTAATATTGACCAATATTTTAAGTTGGCGTTTTAAATATTGATAACCGACAAATCAGTTTATTATACGTCATTATTTTACTTTGTATTTTTTTCACCTACAATTAGCGACAAAAAGAATGGGCCGACTCTTGATCTCGAATATTGTAAGTTCCAACGCGCGATTTACACGAGTAAATTAATTGCACAGTAGAGCTACAATACGTTTTCCTTCTTCCTTTGAAGAGTATTCCTTCAAGCACATTTAGCCTGCATACGCTTAGTTCAGTGCTTAGTGGCTTGATTTGTATACAAAAGGTCACAGGTTCGATTCTCGATGAGGTCGAAATTTTTAATTGTTAAAATTCTTTCTATTTTATTCTGTCTGTCCATTCTTAAAGAAAACACGTACTAACTGTTTGGAAGTATTTCTATTTTTATTATTTATTTATTTATTTATTTATTTATTTATTTATTTATTTATTTATTTATTTATTTATTTATTTATTTATTTATTTATAAACAGGTTTACAGTGTAGTAAAAATATTCTTCGTGTGCCCAAAGCTTTTTAAATTTTTATCTTATTTCTCCATGCTTCTCTATCTTCACATTCCAATTCTTCCAGACCTAGCTCCCTCATACCTCTTCTTACATCATCCATCCATTTATATCCAGCTGGACTCTCTTTCCTTTCCCAGGTGGAATCCATTCGAAGCATGTATGGGTAATATTTTCTTTGGCATCCTTCGTGTATGACCATACCATTCTAGTGTCTGTATCTCACAAAATCTAATATTGAATTTTGGACTTTCATTTTTGTCTGATGATTGTATTTTTGATTGTTCCCAATTTATAATGTCTAGTTGAGGGTCTAGAACAATACATTTCAATAGATATAAGCTTTAAACACAAATTTTTATTCAAGTGCCAAGTTTCTGCACCGTATGTTAGGGTGCTTCGAATTATGGATTTATAAAATTCTAATTTGGTAGTCATTCATATGTTCTTATTCCACAAAACGCCGTTTAATATTGTTACTACTAATCTGCCTTTTTGAATTCTATATTCTTTGTAATTTTCTTGGGTATATTTTGAGTTAATTTTGATCCCCAGTTAATTACATTCTTCACATCCTTTGACACATCTCATTATTAATATTATTATTAATTATTATTATTATTATTATTATTATTATTATTATTATTATTATTATTATTATTATTATTATGGATGATGGACAATAATAATAATAATATTTTTTATTATTATCCACAAATGTATGGACTGTTATTAAGCTGGACTTGACGTATATAAACTAAATATCATAATTGAAGGGTGAAACGTTTTCCTCACTAATACGTAATAAATAAATAAACACACAAATATATGAAGCTATATTATTATCTTTTATTATATAAATTTATAGCATTATTATTAAAACGTGATACGGCATACACAAGTTTATACCGGTAGTTAAATAGGGTTATAGAGTTTACGAAGGCAGGGATATTTCTTAATATAGTGTAAAGTGGACGTGAATTACTTTGCAGGAATTATATGTTATAGCACTTTAGGATTATTTTGCGAAAATACAAATGAATAAAAAAACATTATTGAAGGATTCGAACCCTGGCTTTCATACATACTTCACCTTCTTGTAAGTGGTTTAACGTTCTACGCTACTCGAACGTCGGATGCTAGTTGTCCAAATATTGGTTGTCTTGTACTTTTGCACTATGAACGAGAATTAACTTTATTTGAAATGTCACAATTTGAGTAATATTGCATTTGTCGAACACTCCTAAATATCTAGAAACATATCTCTTTCACTGTTCTTAAACTATTTAAAAGACGATTAAAACCAAATACAGCGCACTTAAAACATTTACCAGTGCGTTACCTCGTGAATCACAGCTTTAGCTTTTCGAGCATGCGCAGTGGGTCATAACAGGGACTCTGCTTTTCGAAGCGGCTCATTCTTTTTGTCGCTAAGTGTACATTAGATATGAAGTGTCTACCGAACAATTTAACTTATCTCACTTTGTGACATTTTATTAATAGTTTATTTTTCATTTTCATTTTCATTAACATCATTATGTCATTTATCTTACTTGTGTGTGTGTATATATATCTCCATCCATCCATAGTAATTCTGCCCGAAGGCATGTCCTTCGATGCAATCATAGCATTTTCATGCTATGCTTGCAGCTTTACTAGGGAATTATAGGTGTGGCAGCTTACCGTTGCTTTCCACACCTGTGAAGGATGATGATGGTGATGATGATAATGATAAGGATGATGATGATGGCCATATGATTTCGGGGACCGTTTGGGCCTTAACGTTTTCCTGACATTTGTCTTACAGGTAAGGAAAAACCCCGATAAAAACCTCACCCAGAAAAACTGCCCCGACCGGGGATCGAAACCAGGCCCGCTGCATGGCAAGGTAGCACGCTACCTCGATACCACAGCGGTGGACTTTATATATATATATATATATATATATATATATATATATATATATATTACATTAATTGTCAAGTTTTCATTTTGGATATACCGTTAGGATTAATTGCGATCTCTATATTCTAATGTAACATATTATGTTTGCCATGGTGCGTGGAGAAGGTTCGTGATCCCAACTTCATCTGGCTTACTTACTTACTTACTTACTTACTCACTGGCACTATCGAACTCGTAGGTTCATGGATGCGCGGACATAAGCTCTCCATACATCCCTATCCTGAGCTAATGCTTTCCAATCATTCCCTGTATAATCTACTTCCCTCAAATCATAGTTAATGTTGTTCTCCCATCTCATTCTTGGTCTACCAACTGGACGTTTTCCCTCTGGCTTTCCTACAAGAAGCTTCCATGCACGTCTTTCATTCCCCATACGCGCAACATGTCCTGCCCATCACAGTCTACGAGACTTAACTGTTCTTATTATATCTGGCTTCCTATAAAGACCATGTAGTTCATTGTTATGTAATCTTCTCCATTCACCTTGTCTGTTCATCTCTCTTTGGTCCAAAAATTTTCCTAAGAACTTTATTCTCAAAAATTCGTACATCCTCACTTGTCCTCCCTTAACGTAAGAGCTCCAGTGATTCGCACCCATATACATATGAACCTACACTGGTACGAATACTAGCCTTTTAGGAGGAAAGGAGATAACGAGTACTTGAGAATAAAGTTCTTAGGAACAAATGTTTGGACCAAAGCGAGAGATGAACAGACAGGTATAATGGCGAGAAAGGACATACATAACAATGAGCACCTACATGGCCTGGATAGGAAGCCAGATATAATAAGAACACGTTAAGTCTCGTAGACTGCGACGGGCAGGACATGTTTGACGTATGCGGAAAATGAAAGACGTGCATGGAAACTTCTTGTCGGAACAGCCAGAAGGAGAAAACGCCACAAGTTGGTAGCAACAAGACATGGAGGTGGGAGCACAACACTTAAACTAATGATTTGAGGAACGTCATATTATACAGGGGAATGATTGGAAAGCACAGTACCTCAGGATAGGCGATCGTATGGAGAGCTTTTGTCCCGCGCGGCCATGACAACCTCATCGGCGCTTCGACCATAGTGGCAGTGAGTCAACCCACCGTAAGTAAGCAATAATAGTTTTAACTATTCTTTCACGTTTAACGTTTTTGAAACGGGACGCTTGGGATATCAAAAGGTATTTGCAATGACATAACAGCACCGCATTTCCAGAATTGAGCCATCAATGTGTAATTTCTTTTTGTGAATCTCATCCCTATTTGTGATTATTGGGTTCTAGGTATTTGAATCACACCCACTTAATCAAAAATGCCCTCATTTGTCATCTACGTGGTCCATTTCCATGATACCTAATGTGCATTTCTACGTGTGACCATATATTTAGTTTTATTGATATTTACTTCCAGTCCTAATTCCTTAATGTTACTTCAATAGTGTGTGCGTGTTGTCCTTTAGTATCTCCTCGCTATCTGCCAATAGTACTACATCATCAGCATAAACTAACAGCTTATTACTACCATTGAGTTGTAGACCTTCCTCATCCTCCAAAGATTTGATGGCATGCTCTAGTACAAAATTAAATAGTAGAGGAGACAGTGCATCTCCTTGCTTCAACCCATTCTGGATTTCAAGGGTGTCCGAAAACTGTTTGCCTACACGCACCCTACTCTTTGTGTCATTTAGACACATTCGTATAAGTCTAATTTTTTAGGAATTCCGAACTCCAGCAGGATACTACATAACTTCTCCCTCTTAATTGAATCATATGTTTTTTTGAAGTCTACATATAGTTGATGTACAGTACCATTAGATTCCCATTTCTTCTCTAAAATTTGTATTATACTAAAAATCTGATCTGTTGTAGACCTGTTTCTTCTAAATGCACATTGATGATCTAGAATGTCGTCAACATAGGGAGTAAGTCCGCTTACTAATATATTTGTTAGAATTTTGTACGAAGTAACTTCATCTGGCTAAATAAATAAAATAATAAATAATAATAATACTGCTTCATTAGCATATATCAATAGCTTATTGATACCATAAAGTTGTACGCCGTCTTTGTCCTCTAAATATTTATTGCCAGGCATGGCTACAAAATTTAATATAGAAGAGATAGAGCATATCCTTGCAATAATCCATTGTGAATTTCAAATTCATTATTTGTCTACCAGCACCTACTCTTTGTGTCATTTAAACAAGTTCGAAAGAATTTTTTTTAAGAATTCCGAAGTGCATCAGGATAATTTAATCATATTCCTTCTTGAAGTCTATATATTATAATTGATGTATATTCCCATTCCTTCTCAAAAGTTTATATTATAATAAAAATGCCAATTTGCTTAAAACTTCTACTTAAATATGTAAATATGTATTTTAATATTACATAAAAAATCCTAATATCGGAGATTAGGATCTGCCAGTTGCTTTCAATCCCTCTTCATAAATAACTATTCATAAACTAAGGAAGAACATAAGTGGAAATTATTTTTTAATTCGATGTGGAAATGTTCTTACCTTGATGCAAGAACGCAGCCAGCTGTTCCACCCCCTACAATAATGAAATCATAAGTATCACCATCTTTTAAAGTGGTGATGGAGGATAAATCGGCAGGTGATTGCCTGATCAATAAATGTGAGTATACAGACAGTAGCACCTTGAGATAGGTGGCCGCTTCGCAAGACAACTTGCCCATGTCTTGCACTTCAACAAACTGTTCTCAGTTATTAACAACTTGGTTTTATCTAGCATATCCCTCATTTATGACTCGTGAGTTTCTAATCGTGAGGAACCATGTACGTTATCTGCTCTCCTAACTATCCTATATTTTCACATGTATGGATTATGGGAAACCGGAACTAGTTGTCCTTGCTTTAGTTTATTATATTTTTCTACATAATATATGCAGCAAATATCACCAGCAGGCTTATACACAAAATATCCTGTAAGTGGAACCCCTTGTGTATAAGTTAATGATGAAAATGTTACATAAATGTGTATAACTTATTAGTCAATCATTATTTTTAGAAAATTCTCTAACTGTGGCAACTTACCCCAGATACGGGACAAGTAGGTACATCCTCCGGAGTAAGTTAGCATAGCATGATGATTAATAGGATCTGAGGAATAAATGCAAGTTAGTGATTTAACAAAAAATATTTAAATGAAAAATGTTATAATAAGTGGTGTGTCTGTTGTGCTCAGAATATTTAGAAAAATAAAACAAATGCAAAAATTCTAGTTACAAAAAACTAGAAACAACAAGCATCATTCAATACTTTCATGTCTACTAAGAAAGTAGGTAGATCGCACAATTTAGAAGGGGCTAAGCCCTAAGCTTTATTCAGTAGGCCCATACATACCATCCTAGGAGTTTCATAACCACGTGAAAAGTCAAAGAGTTCATCTCTAGCAACATATCTATAATGTCAACTAGGCTCTTTTAACCAAAACATAAAAACGTACATCATTCCTTATTGTATCAACAGATTGCTTCGCCCGTTCGTAGTTATTTTTCTTTTTTTCGTAATTTTTTCTTTACAAATAACAAGTAATAATACAGGAAATAGAACAACAGACGTCTATGGTTTAAAAAATGCGTAGTGAGTGGGTTGGCATAAGCCACTGTTTCTATGCCAACATACCCCTAAGCTGGTATTTCATCTTGCCCCAATAAACGTTTTAGAAAAAATGTCTGCCTGACTGTTTCACAAACTTTTATGAAGGATCCTAGTACTTAATTGCAATCTCTTTTGATCACTCTATGAATCACAATTGTTAAAATCGCCTATATATAGTTTATAGGAGGAAAGCAACGGGAAGCACACCTATAAATCCCTAGTAAAGCTGCAAAGTATGGCATGAAAATGCTATGATTGCAGTGAAAGACCTGCCCTCGGGCAGAATTACTATGGATGGATAGTTTATAGCTTCACAGAGTAACAAATCATTTTAGTGAAAAAAAACATACCATGCAGGAAGTGAAAAAAACTAGCTGTATCTCCTTCCCATGAGCACGATCACACCTGCACTACTAGGGATATTGCATCGCCCTTCTGAGATGCAAGCGTTAAGTATTCAGTACGGACAAAAAATTAAGCTAAATGCCAACTTACCCCTTATGCCAAGTAGTCACGATATCTCCTACATTTCTGACACAAGAAAATTTGTGTGTGTGCGTGTGTGTTAAAGTTCTTGCGCCCCCATTGTTTGAGAACCAAACTCGGCATGTAACAATAAAAAAAGTAAGGTCGAGTTCGTTTACCAGCAACATCAGACCATTAGGATTGGGGTTAAACTGTGTGGCAAATATCATATATATATATATATATATATATATATATATATATATATGTATATAAATATATATATATATAAACTAAAATAAAACTGTAATATACATAAACCTAAAACCAAAATGTTCCGAAAATATAATAAAAGTATACCATAAGATAAACATGACTTATAGTAGATCATTAGAATCAGAAAATTACAAGGATTATGAAAATCATATCACAATTTTTATTAAAATTAAATCAATAAATAACCAAAATATAATATTAGAGTAATTCCATATGTGACTGACTGACATTTACAATACACTTTTGCAGCAATATGGTTGCATAAATATTACAATTGATTGAAATTAGGGGTGTTATCTACGTGATATGATAGAGGAATAGTGTGTGGTTAAGACTGTACTTAAATATACAACTTTTGAAGAAAAACAGTGCTATTTATTATCTATCAAAGTATGTGTGACTGACATAAATGTCAACTCATCATGCAGCTTAACATGTTCATCTGCATCATGCTCTGAAGTGTGATTCCTAATTCATTTTTCCAAAATACCGTTTGGAGGACACATTTCAAGTTACATTCTCAATAAAAAACGAAACAAAAATCGCAATTAAGACCAGAGTTATAACCTAATATATGATGTGTGACTGACTGACTACATTCTGTGTCTGACTGACATATCTGAATTTTATTTTGACTTTAATATTCTGGAGCTGTAAATATTATACAAATATTAAAAATAATATGAAATTATAATAGATAAGTCCACCGCTGTGGTCTCGAGGTAGCGTGCTGCCTTGTCACGCAGCGGGCCCGGGTTCGATCCCCGGTCGGGACAGTTTTTCTGGGTGAGGTTTTTATCGGGTTTTTTCCTCACCTGTAAGATAAATGCCAAGAAAACTTTAAGGCCCAAACGGTCCCCGAAACCATATGGCCATCATCATCCTTATCATCATCATCATCCTTCACCGGTGTGGAAAGCAACGGGAAGCTACCACATCTACAGTTCCCTAGTAAAGCTGCAAGCATAGCGTGAAAATGCTATGATTGCAGTGAAAGACCTGCCCTCGGACAGAATTACTATGGATGGATAATATATAAAAAGCGATAATATGGAGATGAATAAAGAACTTCACTCCTTTTATCATGTATAGGAAATGTACAATTTGATAGCTGTAAAAATATTAAATAAATAGTGTAATTTATTTAACTTGGTTACCAAGTATCATTTTAAATTTCACAAAATAAAGAAAATATTAACTTTTTAACAACGTAGGGCCTTCTCTATAGTTAAATGTGCCTAATATGGGTATAATTTTATTACAACCATATTAACTCATTAAAATTTATCTGATACTGTTAATGGATTGGACCATTAAAATAAATAAAAATGCCGATATGGAATTTGCATTGTTCGTTCCAGATCACTAAAATTAACTTTCACGCGTCTCAACTATAAAGACAAAAAAAAAAAAAAAAAAAACGAAAAAGTACAGTATACAAATTATTGAAATTTGTATTTAAATATGGAAAATTCTGTTATAATTCTTTCAAAGCAACTGATTACAAATTATTTTGCTGACATGAGTTCTATTTTTAAACTAAACAATCGAAAGAAATCTCTTACAACGCGCGAAATCTTACTTTATGTTTGTCTGTTTGCAGCAGGTGCACATAGTGCAGTGTTGTCATACGTATTTTCACTGTTGGTTTCCAATAATAATTTTATTTTACACTACAGGTTATACATACTTAATCACATACACTCCACGCCAATTGTATTTTTTTATACAAGAAACTTCATATGATTAAAACTGTTTTTGCAATTAACAAGCATGACTCTGTTTCAATGTGGCAACATCGCACTGTGAACCCCCGATACACATGTCATGTCAAAGGTCAAACTAATGCGTGAACCTTTCAGGTTCAAGGCCTTCCACACACACATTTTCTAAACACATATGAACCGCGCACCTGCTTCTGATTCCACTGACTTAATAACATACATATTGAAGAATCGCATAATGAAAAATTATTTAAATGCCATTAATACAAATATAAAAATGTAATTAATATAATTAACGTAATTACTTTACAAGACAATGTCGTTAATACTTTTTTGTTAGTTATGTGCCGATAACGTAGAATCCCAGAGGAAATTTGGATCCATCAATTATCGTATTGTGTACAATAATTTTTGTATGTTTTATGTGACTGACTGTAGCTTACCCTTAATAATTATAGGGCGCATTTTAATTATCTAGAATATTATAATACAATTATTAGTATTACATTTATGATCAGGAAGGAACCGAAATATGGTATAACAAAAGAGTCGGTGAAACAAAACAAATTTATACAGTGAAATCGTAAAACAAAATTTCGTTTAATTTTGCATGTGTTTTCAGGTTTCGGAATATATCATGTTCTACTATTAATTTAGATAAGGGAGGAAAGGAGATTACAAGTATTTGAGAACAAAGTACTTAGGAACATTTTTGGACCAAAGAGAGATGGACAGGTGAATGGAGAAGACTACATAACAATGAACTACATGGTCTTTATAGGAAGCCAGATATAATAATAACAGTTAAGTCTCGTAGACTGCGATGGGCAGGACATGTTGCACGTATGGGGAATGAAAGGCTTTCATGGAGGCTTCTTGTAGGAAAGCCAGAGGGAAAACGCCCAGTTGGTAGACCAAGAATGAGGTGGGAGAATAACATTAACTATGATTTGAGGGAAGTAGATTATACAGTGAATGATTGGAAAGCATTAGCTCAGGATAGGGATGTATGGAGAGCTTATGTCCGCGCGGCCATGAACCTACGGTTTCGATAGTGCCAGTGAGTAAGTGAGTAAGTATAATCCGTATTTCAAACATTAACTTCTATAATCGTAAAATTTCATCTGCAAAAAAATATCTCATCGAAAAAAATACTCCTGCGCCAATTTCAAAATGTTCACATCGATATGATATTTTCATGTAATTACTCTACATTTAAATCCTTCCGCTGGCTGCCTTCTAGCTCAAATTGTCACAGAAGAAGGGCCAGTAATTATTTAACGAAACAGCTGAGCCGAACAGTCTACCAGATTTCCTAAACCATGTTTATGTTAATACACAGCGGAGTCCAGCAAGCAACTGACTGCGTTATGCGTATTAGCAATATAAGTGAGGGGACAAAAAGTCAGTCAGTCACGGGACTCCAGCGGGAAAAATAATGACTTTACAAGAAAATGTCATCTATACTTTTTTTGTTAGTTGTGTACCGATAACGTAGAATCCAAGAGGAAATTTTAATCCATCAATTATTATGTTGTGTACAGTAATTTTTATCCGTTTTCTGTGACTGACTGACCATAACTTACAGTTAACAACTATAGGACACATTTAAGGTATATAGAATATTAGAATCCAATTAATATTGTTTAATTTACGACCAAGGAGGACCAAAGTATGGTATAACAAAAGATTTTGTGAAATAAAACGAATTCTTACGACCAAATCATTAAACAAGAAATTGGTAAAATTTTGCGTATGTTTTCAGGTTTGGAATATGACAAGTTCTACCGCTATTATTAGATTAAAATAATGCACATTTGAAACATTTTCTTATAGAACTATGAAATTTGATATTTACAGATATATATTACATCAACAGATTTATTCCTGCGTCAGTTTCAAAATTTTCACCTCGGTATGACATTTTCGTGGAATCGCTCTATATTATTAATATCGCTATAAAAGACGTATGTGGAAAAGTAGAAATATATCCAGGTAAAATTCCATCTACACGTCTGACTAATGCAGTTAACAAGAGACATTAACCCCCTTTTAGAAAAGATAAGTCTCTTGATATGACCGTTTACAACATTTAAAAAAAACTAAAAAGTTACCTACGTATTAACAATATCAAAAAGCAATTAACCCACTTCTTAGAAACTGTAATTAACGATATCAATCAGCAATTGCAGGAAATAAGGATAACGTTTACACGTAAAAGAACCGCGCGTGTAAATTATATACGTATTATCCGTACATAGCGGTGTTGACAAATTTACATTTCAGGAACTCCAAGGGCGTAACCCCCCCCCCTCTAAAGAAACACATGAGTAGCGAATAAAATGTATTGTAACATATGTATATTCAAATTGTATCGAGTGAAATCGTAAGAAGTGGGAGGAGCTATCGTCTTTTTAAGCGAGAACATGTATCAAAATTGGTTTACTCTCGGTCATTCTGTGTTCAGTGTTTAAACATCGTAGATCTACAGACCGCGATCTCCGATCGAGTTAAAATTTTAATTCGTCCGAGAACTTGTTAAATTTAGTTATCTACAACTTTATAAAGATTTAGTCCGTTAAAACATTTGGACTTTAAAAATATTTGATTCAAGCACGTGGATCTCTAATTACTTCATCGACTCCACTCATTAATAAAACTTTATTAATTGTTTTAACAAAAGTGTAATTCTCCGTAAAATAGTTTTGGATTCGTTAAAATTGAGTAGAAAATTTGTACGTTGTTCTTTTGCTGATAAAAAGTTTCACAACCCTGAGATCTCTTGCCCACCACTGAGAACCCGTAGCAACTGAAACTAAAATTTTAATATATCTATATCGGCCTCAATTTTCGAGTTTTCGGAACAAAAGTCGGTAATGCTAATCAAATAAAACGAGGAAGGTATTTTACAAAAATCTGCTAAATCTGACCATTAGAAATGGGGATTAACTGAAACTCGAAAAAAAAATCGCTGTATCTTTTCACTTCGGTTCAACAGGCTAAATAAATAAAATAAAAAAATAATAAAATATTTAAATAACTGGCACGATACATTTGCGTTTCGCCAATTTTAGCGATAAAAAAAATAGGTCGCCGTAAACCAGTAAAATCGGACCATTACGAGTGGGAGTTAACCGGAACTAAAATTTTAAAATGTCTCTACCCGCTGCAGTTTTTTATTATTCGCTACGCAAATCATTATATGATGCCTTAATAAAACGACAAAAGGTGGTTCTACAAAAATTATCGATATACGACAATTAAAAGTTGGGGAAGTTTACCTTAAACCCTAAATTTAAAAAATCGCTCCAGTTGCCGCCATGTTTACTTTCTTGTAATTTAATTGTTTACCTACAATTTAAATAACAAAAGAAAGAGATATAAGTATTATGTAAATCATCAAATTCGAACCACAAATAAAACTTGCTGAAGTATTCGCCTAGTTTTCACAGTTACTGCGTGACGGACTTTATAAAGTGTTGTGTAAACAATGTGATGGGGACGCCCAGTGAGGACATTCCCATTCAATATTTAAATACGTTATAGGTTGGCTGATCATACGTATAAGATAAAATTTAAAAATTCAAATGTACCTGTTGGCAGGTGCCGTCGTCCTCAACTTTGTTAAAATGGTGTATATAAAATTAACTGGAGCGCTTTCGAAAGTTAACTTCCGTTCTCAGCAGGTTGAGCTTCTGCTACTCGTTGTTGTTTACGATGATGTATACTCCAACTGTGTGTAGCAGCAACTCAACAGTTGGAGTATACACCATCGTAAACAACAACGAGTAGCAGAAGCTCAATCTGCCGAGGATGGAAGTTAACTTCCGAAAGCGCCCCAGTTAATTTTATACAGAGTGTTTCAAAAAAGGATGGCGCAAACTTACATGGTTGAAAATACATGATAATAGAAGCAACAATGTCCCAGTAAACATGGGTCCGCAAACGAGCCGTTTGCGAGATAATTACGAATGTATGGTTACAAGCCGCCACTGACGTAATTGTTTGTAACATCGTACGGTTTACTTCTTGCGCACTTGAAGCCGTCCTATGTTCTTTGTTTACAAAACTGAACATTGCCGAGAGGTGGAGTTGTAATCAAACCATACACGCAGAACGTACAGGACGGATACAGTACACAGTCTCAAAAGGTATCAGTCTCGTCTGAGGAGTGCCACGTGTGCTGTGTTGTAGTTACAATGGAACCTTACAGTAACGAAGAGTATGCGGATATGCATTTCATGTACGGTAGGGCTAATGACAATGCACGGGAGGCTGCACGCTTGTGCCAAGAAACATATTCTGATCGAAGATACCCCGAACGTCGTACATTTACAAGGGTCCATCAGCGCCTGAGAGAAAATGGAGGTTTTGCACATGGCAGAGCAGTAGGTAGGCCTGCTCGCATTACGCCTGAGATTGAGGATATGGTATTGGAAGCAGTACAGCTCTCTCCACGAACCTCGACGAGAAGAATTGCCACACAAGTGCCTGTACTAAGCCACAGTAGTGTATGGAGAATTTTACAGCGCAATTTACTGCACCCTTACCACCTCCAACGAGTTCAATGTCTTAATGATGCGGACTTTGCCCCTAGAGTGGTTTTGTCAGTGGATGCAACAACAGACTTGTAGTCAACCCTCGCTTCGCAGGTAACATTTTATTTACAGACGAAGCAGGATTCACACGCGATGGTGTTTTTAATTATCATAATACACATTTTTGGTGTGAAATAAGCCCACATGCTGTTCATGAGTCACCACATCAGCACGTTTCTCACTGAATGTGTGGTTAGGGGTACTAGGTGATCATCTCATTGGACCACACATTCTTCCACGAAAACTTAATGGACGGAGGTACCTTAGGTTTCTGCGGGGTCAGCTTTCAGGATTGTTTGAGGATGTTCCCCTTCAGCAACGTCGGAGTTTGTGGTACATGCATGATAGAGCTCCGGCACATTTTGCTGCTGCTGTGAGACGGCATCTAACGCGCAGATACGGCCAAAGATGGATAGGTCGAGGCGGATGTGTACCTTGGCCTCCAAGATCACCTAATCTAAATCCTTTCGATTTTTGTGTCTGGGGTCACCTCAAAAGGGAAGAACTGGAGCAGAGTGTTGTACATGCTAGTCAAGAATTCAGAAATGATCCAGGAGTTTTCGAAATCGACATTCATTGCAGAGATGAGCACAGTATTGCATCCAGATGCAAGGAAGACACTTCGAACACCTCATTTAACAGGTAACCCATAAGTGAAGTGAACTGTGAAATGTGAACTAAATGAGATGAAAAATTAATAGTAAAGTCTAAATTCAAATTAATTTGAACTAACTAGGATGATGTTTACAATGAAGTCAGTGGCGACTTGTAACCATACATTCGTAATTATCTCGCAAACGGCTCGTTTGCGGATCCATGTTTACTGGGACATTGTTGCTTCTATTATCGTGTAATTTCAACTATGTAAGTTTGCGCCATTCTTTTTTATACACCCTGTATACACCAATTTAACAAAGTTGAGGACGACGGCAACTTCCAACAGGTACATTTTAGTTTTTAACTTTCATGTTATGAGTATTCACCTCAACGGAATTTGATATGAATTTTATTAGTATTGGTCATACATAGTTTGTGAACAGGGTTGAGACTTACTTCAGCAATTTGTTTTTCTCAAAATATATACCCTGTCTCTTTGGACGTAAAGTACGAGTATTCATAGTGTACATTTAAAATGTAACCTGTTCCATCCAGTTTCAACTTCAATTTCCTGTAAAAATTTTACGTTTTGAGATATAATTAAACAGAACCTGTCATCTGGAAGACAACCTCATTAAGTTTTGTAAACGGAGCTTGGGCAGGTTTTTCTCAAGGTTTTCTGCTGTTTTCCCCTGCCACAATCTCTCCATATTCATCTTATCCATTTCGTTTATTTGCCCCCGTGATGGTGCATCAGTAGTGGTCGACCGGCACCCTTGTCATTCACAGAGGGGTTTCATCTCATCTCTCGACCCGATCCTGAATTGGATACAAGTTAAGGATATTTATACGTAATGTTTTCAATCGTCAACACAAGATGGGGGAGTGGTCGGATCATAAGGTTCCGCGTAAGTCATTCAGACATATGGCGTTCCCACATAAAAACGTACACCCTAATATCTATTTTCAACAAGATTACACACAGTACCATCAGTATAGACACGTTTTCGCAGTACCTTGGATAAGACTTTTCCCGATCAATGGATTGGACCGATCGTAAGGCCCCCATCTTATCCCCTTGGATATTTTCGGGGCTGAAAAGGATAAGGTTTACAACACGCCAATCAGGGACCTTCTGGATCTTAGGGAGAGCATCATTGAAGCCATCGCCAGCGTGACTCCATGCATACTGCAATGTCCGTGGCAAGAAATTATTACTTCCTTGATATTGTCACTGTAACTACTAGGACACACAAGGATTGTGGTGAAATCACGACAACTTCGCGAGTTTTTCTTTCACATTATACTTTCTGTTTCGTTATATCTTCAACCATTACATTTTATCAAGGAACTGGGAAAAAAATTCAATTTAAAACTTTTCTTTAATTTTTTAATTATTAATTAATTTTTTAGTTTAGTTTAAAATAGACCTTTATAAATATTATAATAATTACACATATATTATAGGAACATTTTAAGTTACCTGGAAATTAATTCCATTTGAGGGGAGTGCTCTCTATATAAATGCATATTGGACACACGACAGTGACATCAAAAGTTATTTTATAATGTATGTAAATATTATTATATTTTTGTAATTAAATTTTGTACTGTTAATTTGAAAGTGTAGCCTTATATAATAAACTGCATAATGGCGTATATCATTTTTAAAACCTCTGTAGAAAGAAGTATAAGTTATTTTTTTAACGCTGTAGTTTACATCATATTCAAACTTGCATCCAAATTCGAACCCAAAAAAAATTGCTTTAAAAGGTAATATTACTTTACGCTCAAAAGATCCATCAAACAAAAAATAAAATGTTATAGGTTATGTCATAAATAGATAGCTACAAGTAGAAAAGAGTAACGTTAGAAACATAGATAACTAACTAACTCACTGGAACTATCGAATGCAGAGCTTCATGGTCGCGCTAACCTAAAGCTCTTAGTACATTCGTAATCTGGGCTACAATTTAAAATTCTCTGTATACCGTAAATTACCTATCACAAACGTATAGAAGTTTCTTTGCCCATTTGCGCCACATATTCTGTTAATCGCATCTAAGAGACTTAAAATGTAGTGAATCTCGAAGGAATGAAGCTATTGACGATGTTCTCGTTATTAAAAAAAATCTACGGATCTTCACCGACCTAGCTAGTACACACCGAAAATGACCATGACCAAAAAGTATATATATAGGGAAGTTTGGGTAATGTGGACCCTTCTGTTTGAGTGGACCCTTTAACATTTTCTTTAATTGGTGCTGCCATCGAACAGAAAATATTTTGACTTCTTCCCCTCATCAACTTTGACGGGTTCAAGGCCAATTTATTTTAATCTTTGTGCGAATAAGGGTTTATTTGTGGTATTTATGAAAATGGCAACTTAAAAGGTTTCTTAATTTTCTTAATTTCTTAATTTCTGCTATTGAACATTACAAATGTTGAAAAAACTCCTAAATATATATTTTGTAGATGCTGTTTTAATATACTGACGGGTTCGGTTTGATATTATGTTACATCGTGGTTGTATAAAAAATAATTGAACATAACAAAGGAATTCGGTTAATGTGACGTATATTTTATCAATGAGGATGCTATCTGTAAAACTCCATTCACTTAATTAATTTTATTTAATATCCTTCCAATTTTACTAAACCCAAAGATCGTCGCTTTCTGCAGTTGAATGACGTGTAAACAATACTTTTTCAGAACGTTAAATAAAAATCAACGCTTCTTAATTATGGTCGATCATAATTATTTTCAGATTTCTCTATGCCTGTCTGTATAAATTAATAGAGTAAATAAACTTAAAAATATACTAAAAGCTAAGGTGAACTCTGGGGTCCACTTTATCCAAATATGGAAGTTAAAGTGGACCTTTCTTGTAATGTAAAAAGTTTAAAAATGATGAAGATGTTTCCATATTTGAATCAAAGAACAATGCTATTTCATAGTTACAACACTAATGATAATCACTGTAATTTAACTAAATTGAAATCCCTTAATCAAAAGAAGAAAAACAACAAAATCAAAACAGGGGTCCAAATTGCCCGAAGTTCCTTTATATATAGAGTGTTGCAAAAAACATCGACAGCGGAGGTGAGGTGGTATATTGAGATACATTGATAAGTTTTAATAAGGTACACCCTTAGACAAAAAAAATGAGTCATCTCTTGATTCTATCAACCGATCGGGGAACTTCGTGAGCACTCGCAGAAGTCTTATTCACATTAACACGTTTTCAGTAATAGTACTGTGGTGTTTGCTAGTTACCGTAGTGCACACTCAAGTAACATAAAAGAGAGAGCTTGCCTTTGTGTGTTTCCGTGGTCGAGCGGTTTAACACACATCATCTGCGTTCGTAACCTGACGGGTTCGACTCCCGTTCTACTTTTTTTTCTGGATGTTAGGATAGCATTTCGCCTGTAATATAGTTTCATATTTAATTTTATATTTGAGGTTTATGTTTTAATGCACACAAAACACATAAATGAAAACCTTCTAATAATTAAATGAAGAAAGGAATTAATGTCTTCTAAAATGAAAAACTTTAACAAAAACAAAATCAATATCGGGTGTATGAATCCTCAGCACCTATTGCCGCCATCAATCTGCGGGGCATTGATGCAATCAAATTTCTAGAGGCACGTGGACGATCGGTTAGAGCATCCCAGGCGTCTTGAATATGTGCCCATAAGCCATCTTTCGTTTTTCGTGCATCTGCAGACCAATGAGAGTTCATCTCTATTTTCATCTTAGCCCATACATTTTCGATTGGATTCAACCTGGTGAACAGCGAAATTTGATTTGCCTTCTCCTTTAACAGTGAAATCAAATTTCGCTAAACATATTTCAGAAAGCGGCCACAGTTTCAACAATATCGATAATACAATGTAAATTATACACAGAGAAAACAACAGACACAAAATTAATATTTTACAAGAAATCGAAATTATCAAGTTGGCCAAGAATACAAACATTCTCAACGAAAATGTGCCTAATAAGCAAAACCCTCTATTAGACATACAGTTAATTCAATACTACTGCAACAACTCCAGAAGATAAAGCATGCATCGAAAAGCCTAGACTGAAATCAACGAACATTTTAGATAGTTGAGGAAGACAGTAGTATACAAGGTAAAAATAAATAGTAGTTTAACAAACTAAAACAACACGCTTTATTAGAAAATTGAAGTAAAAAATGGAAAATAATTTTATTTTCCAAAACGCTTGGGATAAAATTTAAGTGGTCAACAAAAAAATAATCTCCAACACATCTAGAATAAACTAGAGTTATGTACAAAAACAATAACTTTAATATCAAAAGCGTGGGGTGCTCTATATCAATTAATACTTACTTTTGATAATAAACAGATATTGGTAAAAGTAAAGTCTCTAAGAAGAAAACGTAAAAACCATAAAAATCACCCAACGCTTTTGATGATAAAATTATTTTTTTGTAGATAACTCTAGTTTTATTCTATATGTTTTAGAGATTATTTTTTTGTTGACCACTTTAATTTTTTTCCCCAAGCGTGTTGGAAATTAAAATTATTATTTTTATTTTTTAGTTCGGTTTTCTAATAAAGCGTGTTGTTTTAGTTTTTTAAACTATTATTTATTTTTTTTTTAATTTTTAGTTTAATTGATTGTCATAAACCGGAATCCCATGAAAATATAATTGCTTAATACTTTTCTAAAAAAAACATCCGGCCCGGATTGGAACCAGCGACCTATTGATTGCTGAAATTATATACCACTACAGTCCACCGCTCTACTAACTGAGCTCTTACAACGATTGACTAAAAAGTCGATAAGTCCGCAACCTATTACACAGGTTTTTATTTTTTCGGATGATTGTGGCCAGGATTTTAGAAAAAAATGAAATTATTGTATTGTCATGGGTCATTTACAAGAATACGAAGTTTCAAGTCGATCCAATGTTTTTAAGTGGATGAAAATCGTGTTCAAAGATTCCGTTACATAGATAAAGGTTTGTTACATAGACAGATACAGGTCAAGCTAATATAAAACGTGTAAAAATATATAATTTAACATTGTTATAACCTCAACGGTATAAAAAAAAATATGAACTTAAAAAGTATAGATTAATTGAAATGTCTAAATAAAATGTATTTAATTCATAAAACGTTTTAATACAAATATCACGAAAAAAACTGCGTAATTGAAGACGCGAACCTGCGATCTTCATTAACAGAACCAGTGACCGCGTGCTTTACCGCTGAGCTATCGGGACACGTAGAAGAGTCTTCAGTTCATGCCACATAACACAGTAGCTCAGGGACTGCACAATTATGACTAGTTTCCTAGTTTGAACCCAGCGCTGTGCCGAGTATGACTTAGAAGAAATGTGCGTTCAAGAGATGACTCATTTT
Source organism: Diploptera punctata (assembly GCA_030220185.1). NCBI lineage: Eukaryota > Metazoa > Arthropoda > Insecta > Blattodea > Blaberidae > Diploptera > Diploptera punctata. Next base: position 1,353,931 of record JASPKZ010010686.1, on the reverse strand, counting down.
TTTTGTCGAAGGGTGTACCTATGTCCAAAAAAAGATGGGTTTTCACACTATGAGTAGCTAACTTGTCAAGAGTTCCGTTACTTGGATTTCAAGACTGAATGCTTTGGTGCACACGTTAAAATACGCCTGGACTCGTTTGAATTATTTCTGCAGCAGCGTGGATTCAGGCTATTATATCCATATGCGACTCTATTGGAGTCTGATAAACAGACTGTTTCATGTCACCCCACAATAAGTAGTTGGGAGGGTTAAGATCAGGTGATGTCGGAGACCATGGGACTGGTCCCCCTCTGCCAATCCATCGACCTGGAACGTGGTATTCAAATGTCTCCTTACATTGGCATCGAAGTGAGCTGGAGCTCCGTTATGTTGTAGGCACATTCCGTTGCGAAGCCACGTGTCAAAGGTCCCGTACCTATGAGGTGTTGTCAAGTAATGAGTCTTCAAATTCTTAGAACTAACACTGATCTCCAGACATAATTAACTAGTCATAGTGTAAAAATGCATGATTTCCGGTCGTTCACACCTTATTAAAAATGATTATATCTCAATATACTACCTCACCATCGTTGTCGGTGTTATTTAGCAACACTCTGTGCAGCCACAATTTTCGTTTCATCGAAACCAGGCACTGCATATAGCAATTAATTACAAAAGTGAGTTCCAGTTCGTTAACCAGCAAAATCGGACCAATAGGTGTAGGAGTTCACCTGAAACAAAAATTTAAAAATCGTTATAGCGGTCGCAATTTCCGATCTTTCACAATTAAACTCAATGTGTACTATAAAAATAAACGTAAGAAGTTATTTTCAAAAAATCAACAAAATCCCGAAATTAGAAGAGAAAGTTCAACTGAAATTCAAAATTAGAAACTGACTCAATCAACTGCCAAGTTTGGTTCGTCGCATTGTATACCATACAATTTAATTAACCAATAAATTGAAAATATATCTTATAAAATACATTAGTTAATTTAATATCTTTATAAAGTAATGTAAAAATGAACCGGTAGATATTCTTGTGTCAAATTATACAGTGCGATCAGTATAGCACTGGACAGCAGACGCGGGGATTTCACTATACACTGCTGACGCACTCGCGGCGGGGAACGGACAGCGCAGGATCGCGGTGGTACAACCATACACATTTTAGTAACTATTTCGTATTTATTGAAGCAGGTGCTGGAACTGTTCACCTTCGTTGTCCATACATTTTTGACACCACTTTATTACATTTGTTGTACATATTATGGATTGTTGAACGTGACGGAATGTTTATGCCCGGGAATCGTGTTTCAAAAAGTCTTCGTACTTGGCTGGCAGACTGAGTTAACAAAAAAATATTGATCACAAATAAATGCACGTTGTTCAGTAGAAAAATTATTAGCCATTATACAGTTTACACTTATACACACGTCATTCAGTTTACACTTATACACATCTGTTTTATAAGATATAAATTTTACAATTGAAATAACTTATACACACGTCATTCAGTATACAAGGAAAAGCGAGCAAGCACCTTATCCACTCGAAACATACAATCTGACTGCGATCTTGAATGCGTGGGATGTGCTTGTATACTGCTGAGTCTGCGCACATTTCAAGTCCCGTGTCTGCTCATGTAAGCCTTCGTCACAGCACAGCACAAACCCCGCGTCTGCTGTCCAATGCTATACTGATCGCACTGTACAGCAATATGTAAATAGGTAACAACTTACGGTTATATATAATTTGTTTTCTCTGCGGTCTGACATTTTTAAATAAATTGGCATCAGAATTTATTTTTTTTTCCTATTATTTGTTTCAATTTGCAGAAAATGTTATATATTCCAGATGAAGAAAGAGCTTCCACTGAGGATGGTATTAAAAATCTTTCCTCTTCAATCCCCGTTCAGGAAATCGAAGAGGAGTTTCTCCCCCTTGGTTTCCCACTTACAAACATTAAACAAATTGTTAACAAATAAAACGAACATACATTTTTCCTGCCCTTATTAATTTAGGAACTTACCAAAAATGAAATAGGTAAAGAAAACTTTAATTCAAATATTTTACTTTATACAGTTGCCGCTGTGACAGACCGCGGTCTGGGCTGAAGCAATGCTTCCGCTGTCAGTGGTTCAATCATACTTTTGGAGGGTGCAAGCTGACTTCCGGTTGCGTGATATGTGCTGCTGCTCAAAGTCACAGAGAATGTTTCTATGAAGCATTGGAAAGATATTGTTAAGAAGGCCAACGTGTTCAACTGAATGAAGTTTTAGTGCCTAATAGGTAAGTTTTGTGTTTAGAATTATTCTAATTTTTATTATTTGTGCTCATTTCTACAGTTAATATCATGAATGTCTTCAAGCTTATGCAACTTTCATACTTCAAATTTAACCAACTCACTGGAACTATCATACCTGAAGGTCCATGGCCGCGTGAACATAAACTCTTCATACATCCCTATCCTAGCTAATAATGTCCAATAGTTGGCGACAATGTAGAAACTAACATGTGAGAATGGTTATTTTATTGCTAACCATCAGTAAATTTAAAACAATCAGTTGTTGCTACGTTGGAAACGATATAATTCAATAATATACACCGTGTCCACAAATATAGTATCGTACTTTAAACTACTACTACGTCGCTTTGGATAGTTGTATCTAAATGAAATTGGTGACAATCAAAAGAGAAACTCACAACGATTTTGGTAGACCTCATAGACATTGAATGTGGCCCCAACGAGTGACGCTACAGACATCGCTGTCTGCTAAATATCCAACATGAACCCATATCGACAACAACAAAAATTATTAAATTTAGTTTAGTTTCTATATTGTTGTCCATTATTCTCCATTGTTAAGATGCACAAAACTTTTTGAGTTTCTCTTTCGATTGTCACCAATTTAATTTAGATACGATTATCCTCCATTTAGATACGATTATCCAAAACGACGTAGTAGTAGTTTAAAGTATGATACTATATTTGTGGACACATTGTATATTAACAAATGTTCTAAATATATAAAAAACAAACGTATTTCAATAAATTGTATGTAGGCCTATGTATGTAAGTCCTGGAGTTGTAATGGTCATAAAGGAAATTATTTAAGGAAATAATCCAAGTTCAAGATACGGATGTAGCTAAGGAGAGCTTTTCCTCGCGCGGGTATGACACTTGGGTTCGATACATTCGCTAAGTTAGGTTGGTTATCTGATTTATCGAGAAAAAAAACACAATTTGTACCCCAGGAAATAAAAATAATTTACTCAATTACACAATTTATTTTTTAAACAAATTTAACATAACACAAGAATTTCCTATGGAAGGCATCGGTTTTTATTTTTTCTACCTTGGTGAATTCCACGAAAATTTAGACATAAACACATGAAAATTAATTTTTCTTTCCAGATTCTCAAATTGGTTTATTTGGCATCTGTCATAATTGGTTCTTCTTCTTCTTCTTCTTCTTCTTCACTTCACGGGCTAGGCAAATTGCCTATTCCGCCTCACAGTTGTCCTGTCCATCGTTTCACTGGCCTTCCTACATTCCTTGAACCCGTTGGTTTGTAGTTAAATGCTGCTTTTGGTAACCTTGTTACATTCATTCTTTCTACATGTCTAAACCATTTATCTCTGTATTCTTTGATCTTATTATTCAATTGATATATACTTAACTCTGTTCTTATCTTATATCATGATTGGTTTTACTGTAACAAATAATTATTTATTTTACTTAAAATTCTAACGATCCAAAAGCTATATATCAGTTGCCTTTGGTGTTACGTCAGTTACGTTTATTTTGTATAATTAGTGACTAAAGTTTATTGGAACATAAAACTTAAAACATATATAATATAACTCCTCTTACGCACTACATTCATAATTGCTCGTTAAAATAGAATTGAAAACTTCACCGAATATATTATTTTACTCTTACTCTGTAAAACATATAATTCTACAGTTATGTCAGTTACTTACTTAATACTTAATACAGGCTTTCCACTTTACAGCAGTATGCCCTTGAATCCTGCTTTCCAGAGATTCCTATCTTCCCATTGACCATCTTCCATACCCCTCTTCATCATGGCATCATATATTCCCTCATACCATACTCTTCTACTTCTCCCCCTCTTCCTTGTGCCTGTTACCATCCAATCCAACACCTGTTTAGGCCATTGGTCTTCCGACATCCGTTGTGCATGTCCATACCACTGTAGAGCTTTCTTTGTTATCATTTCGATAACAGTTTCTTGTGCATCCATTTCTTGTCTGAAATATGTATTTCGAATATGTTGTAGCCTGGATATTCTCATACTTCTCCGTAATCCATCCATTTCTGTCGCCAAGATTATTTCCTGCATCCTTTCATTTATTGTCCAGTTCTCTGATCCATATGTAAGTATACTTTCTATTATTGTCTGTATAATCTCTTTTTTGTTTTTCTGGTCAAATTTGTATTCCATAAAAGACGATTTAGGGATCAGTTACCGACATAAAACTGCGCACTTTAAGTAGAAGCTCCATAGGTTCTGTTAAAGGGATTGAAACCTATGTATAAATGTTTTGAAGAGAAAAAGTAGTGGTCTACTATCTGAAGGCTAAAAAAAGTGAATGTTTTATTTTGTTGCAATTGTTACGTTAATTATCATAGAATTCACTTATCAATCTCCCATTTCAAACTCAAAGAAACAAACAGTAAAATAATCTTGAAGAACATTTCCGGGCTGTAGGCCGTGGTCTCGAGACTTGAAGTTCCTCCACGTTTCGCCAGACGCAGTCTTTGGCGAAACGTCGGGGAACTTCAAGCCTCAAGACCACGGCCTACAGCCCGGAAATCTTCTTCAAGATCATCATAGCAACTCCGGCCGTGAAAGCCTAAGTCAATACAAAACAGGAAAATACTTTTGTACCGAACAAGGAGACCGCTAAGCGAATAATGAAAACTGATTAATTAAATTAATTGATACTTAAAATATAGTATATTATGAAAGTCTCTCAAAATAGAGTGGTTGGGACACATGATAGTAATGAACAACCATAGCCTAATTAAAGTATATGTAAATGAAATAGAAGAGTCGGAAGACCTAAATTTAAATGCGAAGGTTATCCAATGGAGAGAAAATGGAAAGAGACAAGTCTGATGTGACAAATGATAGAAGAATTTGGAAGATGATTTTTGACAAGACCAAATCTTTAACTTTTAAAGCTATGATTATCGGCAAGGACGTGTTTTCTTGAAATAAAAGCTAATCTAAAGAACTATGTGTAAAAATATGTAGAACGTCGTCGCGATAGTAGGAGGTTAAGTTTTCCTAGATAATAGATATATCAGCTGGATTCTCAATCCTACGTAACGGCCACCTCTGTCCTAATTTCAATAATTCTTTAAACATTTCTCAGAAAAAAAGTTAATTGTAATAATTGTTCCTAGGTATTTGAATTCAGTCACTTCTTCGAAATTACCCTCATTTGCCATTAACTGTACATTTCCATCATATAATGGATTTCTATGTGTAACCAGATATGTAGTATTAGGGCCTATTGATGTTTACTTCCAGTGCCAATGTCTTAATGTTACTCAACAGAGTATGTGTTGGCCCTTTAATCTCCTCGCTATCGTCTAATGATACCACTTACATAATCAACATCCATCCATCCATCCATCCATCCATAGTAATTCTGCCCTAGGGAGGTATTTCACTGCAATCATAGCATTTTCATGCTATACTTTGTAGTTTTACTAGGGAATTATATGTGTGGTAGCTTCCCGTTGCTTTTCACACCGATGAAGGTTGATGATGATAATGATAAGGATGATGATGATGATGATGGCCGGATAATTCTCGGGACCTTTGGGCCCTAAGCTTCCTGACATTTGTCTTACAGGTGAGGAAAACCCCCCGAAAAAAACCTCACCCAGGAGCCTGTCCCGACGGGAATCGAACCCGGGTCCGCTGGTGACAAGGCAGCACACTACCTCGAGATCACAGCTGTGGTCATAATCAACATATACCAACAAATTATTAATATCATTGAGTTGTACGACTTATTTTTAGATTCTAAAGATTTAATGACATACTCTGGTACAAAATTGAATAGTAGGAAGATAGTGCATCTGCCTGTTTTAACCCATTATGAATTTCGAATGTATCTGAAAACTGTTTGCCTACCCGCACCCTACTCTGTGTGCTATTTAGACAGATTCGAATAAGTCTATCTTTTTTAGGAAATTCATTGACCAGCAGGATATAATACAACTTCTACCTTACTTGATTCATATATTTTTTAAGTCTACATATTTGGTTTAAATTTCATTTCTTCTCAGCTTTAGTATAAGAATGTTTAAATTAAAACAAATATAATTGTGGTGTAGTTTGTGCACTCAATGGGATGCTCTTTTAAATTAAGGGAAGAAATAATGATAAAAGTTCTCGAAAATGGGATTCTAATGTGAATATTGGGAATGAAAGAAACTGCTAGGAGCTCGTAACTTACATACTTACTTACTTACTCACTGGCACCATAGGTTCATGGCCGCGCGGACATAAGCTCTCCATACATCCCTATCCTGAGCTAATGCTTTCCAATCATTCCCTGTATAATCTACTTCCCTTAAATCATAGTTAATGTTGTTCTCCCACCTCATTCTTGGTCTACCAACTGGGCGTTTTCCTTCTGGCTTTCCTACAAGAAGTTTCCATGCACGTCTTTCATTCCCCATACGCGCAACATGTCCTGCCCATCGCAGTCTACGAGACTTAACTGTTCTTATTATATCTGGCTTCCTATAAAGACCATGTAGTTCATTGTTATGTCTGTTCATCTCTCTTTGGTCCAAAAATTTTCCTAAGAACTTTATTCTCAAATTATTGTATAAAGTCCTAACATTCCATGTTCCTAGGAACATGTCCGTGTGTTTGAGCCTTTGGCATGGGTTCCCTGAAGTAGTCCCCGCCCGGAGAACCGAATGGGGGACTATTTGACCTCCGGAAAATTTTACCCCAGATGAACCCATGTCCGCATTTCTTGACGGTTATATTTTTACGGTGAAAGATCGTCACTCTTTCGCCTAAGGTACTTTTTTCGTCTGGCTTATCACCTTCGACCAGTCCGACATGGGTAACCCTATCGGCAGTAATGCTACCGCCGGCATAGCTCTCAGGATCATTTAAGCACGCAAGCCACTCCACCACGAGAAGGTAAAGATACCATGGAGGGGCTCGTAACTTACATGCTTGTATTAATATTAACAGGATTGTTACGTCTAGGAGATTGAGATGGGTAGGTCATTCAGTTCGAGTAGAAATTATTTTAATTTATATTGGGAATCCATTGGGTGAAAAATTATTCAAAATACCTAGGAATAGGTGGGATGATATTTCACTGGATCTTAGAATACTGGATATCGGAGATACGAACTGGATTCAGTTGTTAGTATATGTGGCACTAAATCTATAATCCGTAATATACACAGTTAGTTTAGTGCATATATAAACCGTCAGTTTCATAATTCGGTTTTCACGAATATAATCCTATTTTTTTAAATAAAAAAAATGTACTCGTGTCTGGCGTAATACTAGATAGAGGGGTGAAAGAAACCCCATATTATTAGGGTCTACGATATACAATAATGTCTACTGACCCGATATGTTGCACAAACATGGTGAACTCAAATGGAAATAAATGGAGACATTTTCGAATAGATATTTTATATAGTCTAACAAATTTGCAATATTCAGACCACCGAGCTCAACCTATGCATTCCGAATAGGTTTAATTTTATCCCGAGCGCAACCGATGGACATAGCCACCACATACCCAACAGGCAGTGACTGAAATTGTAATTTAGGATCCAGTGGTGAAGCGCCATTCTATCACAATTTTATCGTGGAAATGAAAAAAAAAAAACTCCCTAAATCCAGAAAACCAAATTTTATATGAGAGAGGAAAAACTTGTCATCTATCTCCAAGACCACAAATGTTATCTAATAAGCTATTAGTATTTTAAAAATGTGTCCTATTTTTTTACTCAACCGTTTTAAAATGTATGTGTTTTGCTTTAATGATTGATAAAAATGGAATTAAAGAGTGATGGAATTAGGGTATTTTATATTTACTTACGATAAGGAAAAATATGAATATATGTTTTAAAGGAGACTATTAGAGAAAATGCAGGAGAAATAAAAAATGACTCATTGACCTGCAAAACTTCATACCCAGCCGAGTTAAGCATAATGTGAAACTACTGGTTTCAATAGTTTCCTGTTTTCTTTTTGCAATTTATATTTGATCAACATCTCTGTTGCCCGCATCCAAGCATCGCATTTCTCTATAATAATAATAATAATAATAATAATAATAATAATAATAATAATAATAATAGCTTTATTTTACCTGGCAGAGTTAAGGCCTTAAGGCCTTGTCTACCACTCAACCAGGTTTAAAAAAATACAAACAAAAAAATAGTCTTAAATCTAAATTACAATATATATATATATATATATATACAATATATATATATATATATATATATATAAACGATTACAAGTTATGAATACAATACAATTAATATTTATAATGTATTTTGATTTACTCTAAATTTAACGAATTAAATATATAATATGTACAATATATATAAAAAACAGGAAAAGATTAATGACATAGTATAAAATTAAATAAATAGAGAAAAATTAATTATTAGACAACAGGTAACTGTATAAGCGTGACTTAAAGGTACCAAGTGTGCGGCAACCCCTGATATCTTGAGGAAGGAGATTCCAGGAGCGGACAGAGGCTACTGTGAAGGAAGTAGAATAGGAGGAAGTGCTATGAAGAGGAATTGTTAGCAGACTGCTATCTTGTGATCTAGTGTCAATATTGTGGTAAGAGGAGAACTTCTCAAATCTAGACGCCAATCTATGTAATCAAAGCAACTACCTTTATAAAATTGTAAAGGAACTATCTCATTCCATGGAATTGCGAATTGCAGGCATTTTAAATCTGTCAAGTCAATACAGAAAATTCTGAAATTAAAGGCTTTTTGTCTTCCATACATGCTGGGTAAACTAAAACATCGTATGTTTCTTAATGAGAAGAATTTAAGAAGTTTAATACTGATTACTAGAGACATCTGTAGCAACACTTTCTAATTGTTAATATTCTCCTTGGGTTCAAATGGTACTACAGATTTCGTCTATACATGAAAAGAATAGAATATAATCCAATACTTTTAAGTAGGTTAAATATGGGCTATATCAATGCCTAACGCAATCTCACTACAGGCCTTAGGAGATCCTTGTGGTAGTTGGAGATTAAGGCTCCTTTCTTGACGATATCCACGAGATCTTAGCCAGGTTGTCATGTGTGCGTGACGTTACCTTTTACCCCCCAGAACAAATATCTGGTAATCATTTCCGTTAGAAGCTGAAACGATCCCAGGGTCATGATGCCGCCATAAGGTATAGACCAGTTTGAAATGCTTGACCTATCGGAACTTAAAGCCCGAACCTACTTGTAGTGTATTGTCTTAAACAGATACGCTGTAACAATTCATACATAATAAATATCTGTAAAAATCCTTTGTGTCATTATAATCAATTCTATATATTTTACCCAGATAATTCCAGTCGATTACTACGAATGAACATTTATTAAATTATTAATTTAGCTGATTTCAACTTCAGTTTGAATACCGGTAATATATAATCTCATTAATTTATATTACAATCCATACAGGATAATCTATATTTTCTCGGTACATTATATATATCAAATTCAACACAAACGCAAGTAATTACTACTGATTCCTTTTACTTAAAATATTGAATAAATTAAACCAATGTATGTAATGTGCTGAATTGCCAATTTAAGGGTTAAACAGTTTTATGCGTTATTTGTAATATAAATTATCCACCACGAAACTCCGTATTGAATCCAGGTAAACCCCTAGAGATCGCGACCCATATTTTGAATTATGGTAATTGTTATCAGGCGGGGCCCGTGGCGTCATTTAAAAGTTAAAAATCATAAAATTAGTATTATCGCCTCACTATGACGGTTGTCCGTTTATATAAAAGCAGGTGCCGCGCGACAATGATTGAGATGCGGAAAAAGTAAGTGACGTTAGTCGGCATCTTTGTATGTAATTATTATATAACAATTGCGGGAAACAAAGCGAGCCGCTGGACAACCATCATAGTGAGGCTATATTACCCGAGATCACAGTTGTCCTCACATACGATGCTGTGAAATATGAAGATACGTTCCATCTTCTGCTTGTATAGTGGTACCACTATATGTTCCGAAAGGTCTTCTTGCTATTTCACAGCAGTATACAGTTGAGAACGACAGAGATCTCATGTACCAATTTTAGTAGGGCTACCAATTATATTTTTTTAACTTTTACATAGTGACATCAACGGTGTTTCGTAATGCATTTTAAAGTATTGACGTGTCATTTTTGTACTCGATGTGCTAAGAGATGAATAGTTACTACTAAATGACTTAAAAATATCGACTCACCTGTTATTCCTGAAGAGACATTATATCAGCGGTACCCATTTCTTAACCAGCAATATCTCTTACACTGCGGCTCTCTTACTCCAGCAATGTCTATTTTTTCAGACTTAATCTTCTGCATAACTCTTAACCATATGCCTATCGCGTTTACTAATCTCTCCTGCACTTTCTCAAATGGAATAATCCTTGAGACGCTTCATCTGATATAAAGTGAAGTGAGTTTTGAACGGCTTCTTTTGTCAACGCGTTAAGTTTTTCCTCAATTAAATTTGACACATCGTTAATATTTAAAGTAATTAAACTATTTCATCACTAACAAATATACGCTAAACATTTTACTAAGAAAAATGTACCAATACGGTACTATTAATTTAGCAAATTCGCTATTAAATTTAACTAAACTTATAATGACTGCAAAATTATCGCGTGTAAAGCTGATTAAAACAACAAGAATCACGTTTTTTTTCAGGTCTACACTAGGGGTTCGAATGTAGAGGGAGCAATAGCCCTTAGGCTATAAGATGATAAACAAATAACGGTTCGCATTCGCAGGATAACCGTGAACGGACTATAATGCAAGCTAAGAGAGTATATAGCCAATTCCGAAGGACTGAGTATATAGCGAATTCCGAAGGATTGAAACTATTGAGGTTGTTCCATAAAAAATGTAGAAACAAATTTTAATACATAGGCCTAATCAACGATTCTATCAAATAGACACCGAAAATCACCATGACCAAAATGTATATATATATATATATATATAAAGTTAACAATTTTTGGAATATACGCACCAATTAACGATAATGGAATGGCAAATGTAGAAAATGATTTATATTTTGACAAAGTTAATGAAAAAATAGGAAAAATTAGCGCTGGAAACAATTGATATTATTGGGAGACATAAATGGAAAAACAGGAAGTTAATTTGGAGATCCAGTAGTAGGAAAGTTCGGAGAAAACATTTTAAATGAGAATGGAGAAAGGTTAATTGAATTAGGTAGAAAATCATCTTTAAAAATATGGAATGGCTTTTTCAATCATAAAGATATCCATAAATACACGTGGGAACGTCCAACACTAAATCAAAAATCCATTATCGATTACATAATTACTAAACAAAATTCAAAAATCAAATACAAGATGTCGGAGCTTATAGAGGACCAAGTTGTGGGACAGATCATAAATTAGTAATTGGAATTTTTGTACTTCCTTAAATTTTTAATAAAGAAAACCACGCAGAAAAAGAAGAAAATGTTAGAACTGAAACTGAAAGAAAATGTAATATAGAAAGCCTACAAAAGAAAGTGTAAAGCATTTATATCAACAAAGATTGAATAAAAAATTAACACAGAGTGAATTCAGAGATACAGAAGAGATATATCAACACCTAAAGAGGTGCATTCATGAAGCCGCCTATGAAGCATTGGGTGAGAAAGAAGACAATAGAGGGAGGACAGCACATTTTTAAAACGATGAAATAGAAAAATAAATACAGAATAATAAACAGTTATTTTTAAAATGACTTAGTACTAAGTGCCAGAATGACAAAATATAATATCAAAAAGCACAAGCAAAAGTGAGAAGAATGGTTACCGTACTAAACACATAAATGAGATTTGGGATAAGAAATGTACAGAAATACAAACATATTTAGGAAGCAAGAAGAGTTCTGAATCGTGGAAAATAATAAAAAGTATATGTTCATCGAATAGAAAAAAGAATCTTCTCAACCTAATAGGGACACATGAACGGGAAGAATATTACAAAAAAACTTTTTGTAGAGGACCGAAAAGAATTTTTGGGAGAAAATGATTTATCAGAGATGGAGACAAGAAACATAATTGAAATTGATATAAATACTGTAAAAAAGGAAATTATGAGAATGAAAAATGCTAGTAATGCCGTCCCAGGAAATATTGCTATAGAATTGATTAAAAGTGGCAGTCAGAAGTTATTGGAAATGATCACTGTACTGTTTAATAAAACAATAAATGGCGAAGAAGTGCCAGGAGAGTGGAAAGTTGCTATTATAATATCGATACATAAGAAGGGAGACAAGAGAAAGTGTGAAAATTATAGAGGCATATCAGTAACAAGTATATTGAGTAGAATATATGTACGTACACTAAGTAAAATGGTTGATTTAGAATACCAGGATAAAGAAATGGAAGAACAGTCTGGTTTTAGATGTGGTAGGTCATGCACATATATTTTGCATAACACAAATGATAAAAAAGAGCTACTAACAGAGATATACATTTGCTTTTTGTCGATTTAACGAAGGCATATGATAGTATTCCTAAAAAAATATGGGAAACTTTAGACATTCTAACATTACCAAAAAATTAATAGAAGCTATAAAAGCGTTATACAAAAGATCTATTTCGAAAATAAAAATTGGAAATCATATAACAGAGGATTAAGGCAAGGTTGCAAGGTCCAACTCTAATCAAAATTTATCTCGAAAGAGTACTAAGAGACTGGAGGAAAAAATGCCACAAAAATGGGCATACCAATCCAAAATACTCATGTATATTCACTAAATTTTGCAGATGACGAGGTATTAATAGCACAAGACCACGATGACATAGAATATATGGCTAAAAAACTAAAATAAGAATATGAAAAATAGGGACTATATATAAATATTGAGAAAAGTAAATATCTGTGTATAGGAGAAGAAATGGAAAATATAAATTTCAACAATGGAGAACAACTAAAACCTAGTATTGAATGCACTTATTTAGGAACAAAATTAGACCATTCAGGCGATAACACAGTGGAAATTAAAAATATAATCGCACAAACAAAACAAGCAATAAATACTTTAAACTCCGTTTTGTGGAGCAAAAATATTACAAAAAATAGAAAATTGCAAATATATCAAACCATAATTCAGAGCATTTTAACATATAGTGCTGAAGTCTGGCAAATTCCTAGCAGGGAAATGAAAAGAATTTTAAGTACAGAAATTGATGTTTTAAGAAGATCAGCTGGAAAATCTAGAATGGATAGAATACGAAATAAAGAAATGAGGGAAATTATGGGTGTACAAGAAGATTCGGACATCATAGACATTATAGAAAAGAAAAGATTACAGTGGTATGGCCATGTCAAAAGAATGCCAGAGCAAAGATTGCCTAAAATTGTTATGGAATGGATCCCAATGGAAAGGAGGAAGAGAGGAAGACCAAAGAAAACTTGCGATAGAATGGATACAAGCAGCCATGAATATCAGAGGATTGGAAGAAGATCGATGGATGGACAGAGAGGAATGGCGTTTGGTTTCCGGAAGACGGCGACAGCTGCCATGACACCGGATGATGATGATGATATATATATATATATATATGTCTTTGTGTTTGTTAACGTCCTAACGGTAGCGATTTTTGTGTCATCAGACCCAATCTTTCCAAACATAAATATTTTTTTTAAATAAGGTCAGTTTAATAACCAGCAAAATCGGACCATTGGGTGAAGGAGTTTACCTGAAACACAAATTTAAAAATCGTTCTCGTGTTTGAAATTTGATTCGCTAACTAAAGCCAATGTATGCTATTAAAATGTAACAAGGAAAGTATTTTCCAAAATCCAACCTTTTTAAGTGATTTACCTGAAATCCCTAATTAAATTTTCGCTCTAGCAACCGCCATGTTTGATTCGACATATTGTACACAATACAACTTAATCCTTAAATAGGCTAATTATCCTATAATTGGTTTAATTTACGATATTTAATATGTCCACTGCTGTGATCTCGATGTAGCGTGCTGCCTTGTCACGCAGCTAACCCGGTTTCGATCCCCGGTCGGGACAGTTTTTCTGGGTGAGGTTTTTATCGGGGTTTTTCCTCACATGTAAGACAAATGTCAGGAAGACTTTAAGGCCCAAGCGGTCCTCGAAATCATATGGCCATCGCAATCATCATTTATATTTATCTTAGATTAAGCTTAGGATTAGGCACTCTCCTGGCGCACCACTATCATCATCGCCCATTATATCATTGGGGCAACGTAACCCCGCCTTGCAGGCGCCCCAACCTCAGAAGTGGGTTACATTTACGCCATGCCAGGAGAGAACACCACGAATGTCGAAAGACAACCTGAGGCATTTGCAAAAAAAAAATATATTTTAATAAAGAAATAGAAAAACGAATCGTTCGATATTATTTAAATTTGTGTAAAATTATACAACAATACTCAATGCATAATAACAAAGGTTATGCATTATTTTCGCTGCAGTCCAACACTTTTATATAAGCTGGAATCCAAAATTCTGTTTCTCCAATTTAACAAAATAAATATATATTTGGTAAACCAGCAAAATTAGACCAAAAATTCGACTTGATGAAGAATACGCTTAATTTGCGCAGTTCCTTCGTAACGGTCTTCTTAATATCATGTACCTGTATTTTCACATTGCTTATTTTGATGAGAGGGTTCTAAATCCAAGTATGAAGTTGTTTATCATTCCGCAAAATACTTTTCTACAGAAGAAAGTTATGTTCATGACTTTTACGCCTTTAAAATTCAATCTTGCACAATCCGATTTGAAACCGTAAAATTCGAAGCCATAGGTGAGGTTGGTAACCACTATTATTGGTATCTAAAGTTGGTAACCACTAATTTATTGGTACCTAGGAAAAAAGGAAAACTAAAATATCCAAATTTTAAACGCCTAGGCTATTAACTAAACTCAGCATTTCCAGGCCTATGTAACACCTGTTAAATTGTTATATAAATGAAACTTGCGAGTTACATTTTTAAATGGGAATGGATGGAACAAATGAAGGAAAATTTGAACATTGGTGAAATTCAAACATTTAGGTACAATAATTACAAATAGAAATCAAGTGCAGAAATAAATTAAATCGAGGCACAATTCTGTAAATCATGTTGTTATACATTACGGTTAAAATATTCAAACTTTAATGTAATATCTGAAATATTAAGAATGCTAATAACAATTCTTAAATTTTAAATAATGGTGTCAGATAACAAAATTCTTATTTTCTATTAAATGTATATAAATGTGATTTCACTCTTGATTTACACATAAGAGGGCATTGAAATGTAGTTGGTATTCCATAAGATTGTTTGACTAAATCAGCTCCTTTCTCTGCGATCATAATAGTCGGAGCATTTGTGTTGCCACATGGTACTGTTGGCATGATGGATGCATCAATCACTCTCAGATTTTCGATCCCGTGAACCTTCAGATCAGGACTAACTACAGATTCTGGATCTGTCTCAGGTCCCATTTTGCATGTACCAACAATATGATAATTACTGTGTGTTTTTTGTTGAACAGCACATGTCCAATATTCGTCGCTTCCATATTCCAGATGCTCACATTTCGTTGGAGCAGTTTTATCCAAAACAAATCCATTTTCCTTGAAAGTTTTTGTATCAGCCAATCCGACGACAATATTCAATGCATCAATAAGAACATTAATATCATGAACATTATCTAAATAATTTGCATATAACAAAGGATATGAAAAGGGATCAGTGCTGTTTATGGTCAAGTAACCTACACTTTTTGGTCTAAGAACAGCTGGATTGAAAGTTACTCTGTTGTAATAACACCATGGTATTACAAAATCAACATCACATTTGAGGTTCTGAACGTCAGAAAGAGATGGTATTGTGGTGTACTGGATGTCTGGATAATCAATCGTTGGATCTGCATACCTTGAATTTGCATATGCAGTAACAGAAAGTGGTCCTATTGCGGACCAAGGTCCTGATCTATCAGAGTACATAAATGCATCTCCGATTATGCCAGTCATATTTGGTCTTGTAGAATTTCCTACAAAATAACTTACTACAAAACCACCCACATGATCTTGCAAGTTATAGCCCACACTAAGATTTGCTATTACTGGAATGTTTAGTTTCTCCAGAGTTTCTTGTGGACCAATTCCGGAGAGCATTAATAACTGTGGGGAGTTTATTGTGCCTGCGCTTAAAATTACTTCTTTTGAGGCAAATACAGTACCAGTAATACGTCTGTTCTTTTCACCCACATTCTATTCCGTAAGCAGTTAAGGTTTGATCTATTAAGATCTTTGTAACTCTGACATTAGTGACGACTTTGAGGTTAGGTCTCACATGGCGTATTGGTTCTAGGAAAGCTGCGTTTGTACTTTGACGTTCACCGAAGAATTGTGTCGCTTGTAAATGTGATACTCCCAGAACTTGGCCTGCGTTTAAATCTACAACTTCGAAGCCGAGATCCTGATATGCTGAGATTATTTTAGGGATGTTCTGGTCTGTGTAAAGGAATCTTCCTACAGAGAGAGGTCCTCCACTATGATGATACTTTGTATCGATAGCAATGTCCAAGTCGAGGTTATTTTCTGACTTCTTGAAGTACGGAAGCACGCTCTTGTAGTCCCAACCAGTATTACCTGCATCAAAAGCAGAAGGTAAGTTCATTAATCATTGGGGACCTGATTTTAATGCATATTATTTTTGAGTACTACATAAACATATATGCTTATGTATTGTCTATAAGCATAATCTTTTTTGACTTTGCTAAAGATGATTTTAAATTGCACATAATTGTATACTTTGCCTATTTTAATAATTTCAACATATTTTAATAGTATAGAATCTACAGGACATTTTTTAATTGTTTTAATATTAATTTTTCTCTCATCTTAGTTATTTAAATCATTGTTTATCATAAGTAAACAACTCAAAATAATAATTATTTAAAAACACAGCTATTGAATACACAATTTTCAAATGTATAGTTCGAAGGAATCTGTTCATTATTTGCTATATTCAATTTGAAAGTCAGTCACTGCAAAATAATGCTCTGACCTGTTCAGAATTTTAAAAATAAGGAACTTTCTTTATCACAAAGGCAGGAGCTGGTACAGAGAATTCGATAAAAGAGCGAGGTGAAACACGACCACCATTGGTTGTAAAACAAAATTAATTGAAACGTGATTGGTCATTGACTCCCATTGGGGGCATAAGTTAAATAGTAAAATTAAATTGTTTTATAGCGTGTCTATTGTAGCACGAAAATTGTTTCCTATTTCATAAGAATAATAACAAATGATATTAGATGGAACAGAATACACTAAATATATTGAATTCTCAGATATATCTTGTTAGTACTTGAATTGAAGTCATAAATTAGCGCATGAACCTCAAATGAATATTGATGTAGAGAAAAAATATTTAAAATGTATATTAAACTATAATAATTGACCTAGATTTGGGGTTTTTTACTACAGCGATAATACATGAGAGGTAGAAGGGTTTTTTTTTTCTCTAGAGGACAAAGACTCAACTCGGTTATTGATCGAGATTCTTAAAAAGTTTAAGAATAATAAGCCTGCACTAAACTGCAAAAAACTCTTTGTTGTTGAAAAGGTGGAAAATGCTAATTTTAAATTAGATGTCCACCAAATAAATTTTTAGTCTGGAATATCTCTAGTTCGTGTAGGAATCTTTGTCCGTTAGTAAATAAGTATTCTACAAGAATAAATTTTATTCACAAATAAACGTTATACACAGTATTGACACCCGAATGAGCAATTTGTCATCTGAGTGGAAAAAATATACTCCGTATAAACTGATACGAATGTGAGGGCTATTCACCCTGTAAGTACACCGATTACGATAAATAACCTCGTATTGCTCTTGTGCCATGTGTAGACCAAGAGGACGGACGTCCTTTCATGTTATGGGTCATAAAAATAATTAAAAGTTTTACGAAAATAAGTGCACAGAAGTTTCATGATTAACAATTCATGTTATTCCATTAGCATATTTAGATACTAACAATGTAATCACACAAATAAAATATTTGATTATTTTATACAGAACTTACCAAGCTTAGCCCATACATTGTAGTCGTATTTGTTTCCTCTGTTATACATCATGTCGTTTATAGCGCTTCCACCTCCAAGAACTTTCCCTCTTGGCCATTGGCAGGGTTTGCCACCACAAGCATTTTCCTGCGGCTGTGTCCGGTACTGCCAATCGAATGAGGAGTGTACCAGAGTTCTTCCAAATGCAGGTATACGTGAAACAAAAGGTTCTTCTCCACCGGCTTCGAGTAGTAGAACGTTCCATTCTGGTATTTCAGACAATCTGCAAGCAAATATATTTAAATAATTACTTTTTTATGAGTAAAAAAAAGGGAAAATGTGTGTTTTTTCTTAAGATTAGTATCAACGGATTATACTATTTAATTAGTTCTTCTAAACAGCGGTACAGTATTGTAATGTGAACTTCATCACTATATTCAATCTCTAAACTTATTAATAAAAATCTCTAATACAGGCTTTCATCAGTTCTTTAGTTACACAATGTATAAGCCTTATATAGATCATGTATAATTTCCTTACTAATAAACGTTGTACAGGAGCTATATAACAATACAACCACTACACACAATATGTTACATATTCGTCATCGTTATGACGTCACAACATATTACGCGCAGTTTGTAACAGAAAGAAATCATCATCAACTAGTGATTAATTGTGTAAGAAATGAGTACAGATAAGAATAAATAGAGATTCTCTAAGTGGGGCGGTACGGAAAAAAATTAATGTTTTAATTTATTTACATTTTTATTTAGGCTATGTCAAATATATTGTAGAATTAGTTTCACAGATAATGTGCTGCCATCTAACGTCAAGAATTTCGAACAATTCTAGGAAACTATGAATTATATGCAGTGTTTTAAGATGCGTTAGAAAACGTTCAAAATAGTATAAAATGTTAGCGACAACAGAACAACTATATATAACAATACAACCACTACACACAATATGTTACATATTCGTCATCGTTATGACGTCACAACATATTACGCGCAGTTTGTAACAGAAAGAAATCATCATCAACTAGTGATTAATTGTGTAAGAAATGAGTACAGATAAGAATAAATAGAGATTCTCTAAGTGGGGCGGTACGGAAAAAAATTAATGTTTTAATTTATTTACATTTTTATTTAGGCTATGTCAAATATATTGTAGAATTAGTTTCACAGATAATGTGCTGCCATCTAACGTCAAGAATTTCGAACAATTCTAGGAAACTATGAATTATATGCAGTGTTTTAAGATGCGTTAGAAAACGTTCAAAATAGTATAAAATGTTAGCGACAACAGAACAACGTTTTAAGCGAAAACAAAAAATCATCTGCAGTTTGATCGGGAATCGAACGTAGGACCTCAGGGACTGTAGACAAAAGCTCTAACCACAAGACTATCAAGCTAACATGTGGTTTGCTGCAATAATTGTACCTTTATAATTAAATACATTTATATATCGATAGTCCACCGCTGTGGTCTCGAGGTAGCGTGCTGCCTTGCCACGCAGCGGGCCCGGGTTCGATCCCCGATCGGGGCAGTTTTTCTGGGTGAGGTTTTTATCGGGGTTTATCCTCACCTGTAAGATAAATGTCAGGAAAACTTTAAGGCCCAAACTGTCCCCGAAATCATATGGCCATCATCATCATCATCATCATTCTTATCATTATCATCATCATCCTTATCATTATCATCATCATCATCATCCTTCACCGGTGTGGAAAGCAACGGGAAGCTACCACACCTACAATTCCCTAGTAAAGCTACAGGCATAGCATGAAAGTGCAATGATTGCAGAGAAGGACCTGCCTTCGGGCAGAATTACTATGGATGGATATATCGGTATTGTGTATTAATGATGCAAGAAAGTTTTGTTAAAATAATATTATGAAGCATTTAAACTACATTCAGGTTAAATATTGTCTCACAGCAACTATTTTCAATTTTAAAATGTTATTAGGCCTAATCGAGAATGAGTGTAACAAACGGTATTTTAAGATGCTTTATTTTCCTACCCAGAGCTTTATTAATATTATTTATGTCCTGTGCATCCATCAAATAGTCGTTAAAGTGTTGCATTTTGCGTTAAATTTAAGGAAACTTTCATCAATATCATAAAAAAACTATCAGTTGATTCTTGAAGTCCGACATTTTGTCTAGTTACACAATCCTTAAACAAGGCTGAAGGCATGTATAACGAAAAGGGAAGCATGGCGACCTTATTTCCGCGCGGTCATAAACCTCCGTGTTCGATGGTGCCAGTAAGTCAGTTAGTTAGCTAGTTAGTTATATCATTATCATACGCCTTGACCTACAATAATAATTTTCCGTTAATCTCTTCTTTTCTCTACAATTCTCGTAGTTCTCACATTCTGCTCTGCATCATAAATATTGTTTAAATTTAATAATTCAACCATTAATTGTCAGAATTACATTATATTACGAATGAAGGCCATATATGGGACATTCCATATGAAATCGGCAAAAAATGTAAAAATTGAACTCACATTTTTAAAAGTTTGCAATTTTTTTTACAGTGAAACCTTATGATATAATGAATTTCTGAACCGAATTTCAAGTCTTCGCTTGGTGTAATTAAAGAGTAATAGAGCTGTCAATTTATCGTATTGTTTTAAATAGCCTCTTTTATAAAATAAATTTCCCGAAGTATAACTACTCCCTCAACTTGAAAAGATAGTCACATTATAGATGATTTTATGCTCTATTGCTTGAAAATTAGTACGTTAATATATACCTTTTTCTGAAGGGCGTAAATGCAATTAATATACAATTGACCTTTCTCACCAAAAATTTTATAAAATCAAAAAGTGCCACATTATTACCTGAACACCAGTTATTTTTTGTAATTGGTATTAAAGTGGCGTTTTGAAAGTAAACTACCTAAAAATAATGATTTTTCCCTAAAATCTCCTATGTGTACACTGCCCGCAATACCTTTCGCGTAAGTGAAGATCGCTCTCTCGTACAAACAATGACGGAGTTACTTGGTAACAGTCCTTTGCGCACTTACAAATATTTTTATTGTTATTATCATCATTACATTATTTTTATTATCATTATTACAATTATTACATTATCATCATCATCAGTTACACTTTTATATTTATTTTTCACATATTTATTGTGAGACATTTTTTCTCTCTTAATGGGACTTTCCCCTATCAATTTAAATGATTAATTTAATGTTGGTATAGCCGATTCTTTAACAATGTCGGAACTACTATCGTTATTGCGACTAGGTTGCGTTACATCGGATTCATCGTTTTCAGTATTAGTTAATCTGTTAGGCTGTACATCCTCAACATTTCTCTTACCCTCTAAAATTTGCCTGCAATTACCATATATTTTTGCCGAGAGCCAGTGTTCTTGGGGTACCCCGAATTCTTCACAGATCGTTGGAGGGACAGATCTGAAATTTTTTAAACGACTCTCTTATATCGTCGTCCGAGTGGATTGAAACACCTTCCATTCACATAACACCAGTTAGGCTTATTCATAATAGACAGTATAATTATATTTACAGTAATAAAATAAAACACTTCAATCTGCAAACTTGTTAGTTAAAAACGATAAAAGATTATTTTATATTTGACTGTAATACTTAAAATGGCGAGGTACACTAAACACACGCACTGATTTAAATCAACTGTCTAGTAAATAATCTGAACTTGAGAATTGCTGATAGAGGAGCAGATGTTTTAAGAAGACGTGCGGATTCAGCATTATTATCGTTTGTTAGGAAGTGGTACGAGTATTACAACATTCGGTTTTGTTTGGAAGTGATGTCTTGTAACAACACTATTTCGTCATAGTTTCCAGGGTACAATACAGTACACTCGATAAAAAATTATTTTAGATTGAAATTAGTAATTATAACATAATAAAAATCTATACCAGTTTATTCAATTAATGATGTAAGAGTTTTTGTTATAATATTTCATTTAAATTGCAATGAAACATTTTTAACAAAATAAATAATTTGTTTTAAGGGAGGAAAGAAGATTACGAGTATTTGAGAATAAAGTTCTTAGGAAAATATTTGGATCAAAAAGAGATGAACAGACAGGTGAACGGAGAAAACTACATAATAGTGAGCTACATGATATGTATAGAAAGCCAGATATAATAAGAACAGTTAAGTCTCGTAGGCTTCGATGGGCAGGACATGTGGCACGTATGGGGGATGAAATAGGTGATTGGAAACTTCTGGTAGGAAAACCGGAGGGAAAATGCCCAGTTGGAAGACCAAAAATGAGATGGGAGTATAACATATATGATTTGAGAGATGTAGATTATACAGGGGTTGATTGGAAAACGTTACCTCGAGATAGGGATGTATGGAGAGCTTATGTCCGCGCGGCCATGATTCTACAGGTTCGACAGAGCTAGTGAGTTAGTTATAAATAATTTGTTTAATAATTCACAGTAAACGTAAGTAACAGAGCTCTTTACTTTTCGCTTCAGCAATTAAATTCCATAAATAAACATTTACTGCGTAAGAATTAAAATATCGCGACTTTTATAAATTAATGGTACTTTCCCATTAAGCAGAACATATAATAATCTATTGGATTTAATGACAGTTAAAAAAGTCACTGATGAAGCGCGGTCAGCTATTTCAAGTAACTACGCGCGCGATCTTGGTCGTGAAATGAACCAGTTGCTCTGTTGGATCCGCCAGTTTTTAACGATAATAGAATAAAAAACATTTATATTCTCCGAACTATTCAAGACGCCAAAAGGTAATCACTGGAAATTAATCCTTATTACGTGTGTAGTATCCTGTATTTTTTTCGTTTTCATTTTTTGATGTGTACTGCAGTAAACCGCCATAAAATAGAAAATTGACACCGAAAATAAAAATATCCTAATTATAAAAATAACACCCTTAAACTACATTATATCACCTACATAAATACGTTTGAAACAAATTTTTGCTGTTTACTGTTTCGAAAATATTAGTTAATAAACGTTTTAGTTTATCATATTTATGATAATTTTATGTCATCATAACTACGAACCTATACATGATAAAAATTAAATGGCGGTATTAATACGTTTATAGATGTATTCACTATATTTAGGGATACATCAAATTAAAAAAATAAATTGCAAGATTTTTTGCTGTCCGATTTGATATGGATTATCCCATATACGAATTAAAATAAATGTGAAAACATTTAAGAATGTAAGATATTGTTGTTTTACACTATTTAAATGTTCGTGTATGCTCCTTTTAAAAATATAATAGCAATTCATTAATAAAATAGTCCATCTGTAGCGTTGGTAACATAAATTAATAATAATAGTTGGACGGCCAGATCCCATTTGAGGGATCCATTTGATGGCCAGGAGAGAAGTAGACTGTATAAAAAACTTCCCGTAGGTAAAAATAGAAATATTTATTTAAAAAACAAATGAAAATCGCACTTCACTTCACAATATTAGTTTAAATTTCCCATAAGTTCTTCAGATTATTGCACGTGCACTGATAAATTACACTTATAAAATTCTAATATCATGGCCTAAATACGTGATTTAATTAAACGCGGAGAGACGACGAGCATCGGTCTTGCTTACGTAAAATATACTCTCGATCTGGTTTAACAAAGAAATGTATCGTTAATATAAGCTATTGGGGCGGGGGGTATTTTCTGGAACATTCGATAAAATAAATGTTAAGTTGGTAGCTCCTAGATTTTCAGAGTCGTGTGCAAATACCAAGACTTCCAATAAAAATATTAATTTTTAATTTAACACCTCCCATATGAGAGAGAGAGAGAGAGAGAGAGAGAGAGGAAATAAGTACCAACCTGAATAAAATGCTGAGGGCAGCAAAGTTGCGTAATATTGTGATTCCCCTTTTACAAGTACTAAAGCAGGTGTTCCTAACTGCGTATCGAGAACATTCTATGAAATGTTAATCACATCTCTGGCGGCTACTTGACGCCTTGAATAAAGCGCAAGAGCGAACTATATCACATACATGCTTATTAAATGCAAATATTAAATCAAATTATTATTATTATTATTATTATTATTATTATTATTATTATTATTATTATTATTATTATTATTATTATTATTATTATTATTAAAATGGAGTGACAACAAAGATTCTTCCAATAGTAATAATAATAATAATAATGTTATTATTTACTTGTATATATAAGATTCCACAATACAGTGGTACTACTTCAACCTAAAGTGATTCTTCGTCAAAAAATGCATGTCTAATGCATCTTCTTCTTCAAGATCACATGAATTCATAAACTTATTCTTACTCCTATCCATCCATCGTTCTCTTCGTCCACTTCTTCCCTTTCTTCCTCTAGCCGCCCATTTAAGGACTTTCTTTGGTATTATATTGTCTTCCAATCGTATGAGGTGTCCATTCCACCTTAAACGCATTTCTCCAACTATTTTCCCAATATGTTTGAGAATAAAGTTCTTAGGAACATTTTTGGGCCAAAAAGAGATGAACGGACAGGTGAATGGAGAATAAAACTACATAATAGTGAGCTACATGGTATGTATAGGAAGCCAGGTATTATAATAAGAACAGTTAACTCTCGCAGACTGCAACGGGCAGGACATGTGGCACGAATGGGGAATGAAAGAGGTGCATGGAAGCTTCTTGTAGGAAAACCAGAGAGAAAACGCCCAGTTGGTAGACCAATAATGAGGTGGGAGAATAATATCCATGATTTGAGGGAAGTAGAATATGCAGGGGATAATTGGAAAACATTAGCTCAGGATAGGAATGTACGGAGAGCTTACGTCAGCGCGGGTAAAAGAATCTATGGGTTCGATAGAGCCAGTTAGTTATATGTTTATTTTAATTTTCATAATCTCTCTTATTGTATTATCCGGCTTGAAATTCATGTAGATCGACTGTAAATATTCATTACTAATGCTAATATTATATTAGTTAGTTGTCTGTGTCGGTCCATGTTTCGGTTCCATATAATAAAATGGTTTGTAATTCCTTGCTTATGTGTAATATATTTATATTCCAGAGTGCTGAATTCCGTATACTAATGGTAATTCTAACATCGATTCTTCATTCAGTTTCTGCAGTTGAATTCTCATTTTTTCTTTTAAATGTTCAGCATGGCATACGGTATTATATACGAGTCATACATTAACTCTTCTGCGATATCCGATAAAATATGTTCAGTTTGATTAAAATTTTATTTTCAGTACCTTTTTTTTTTACATTCTATGATTAATTTCCTTACCGTTTATGATGCATCATCCGGGTCCTGATGATCTGTAAATATTAAATGATACAGGTATTTCTTCTATTCGAATCCCCTGCACTGGCAGTGTCTTGACCAATTCTTTATACATTATATATACAGGATGTTTCAGAATAAATATTGCAGACTTCTAGAGGTTGTAGAGGGGACTTAGTAGTTAAAGTTTTGATCAGGAACCCATGCCCGGGAGCATACCATTTCGATGTAAAATAAGTTTGAAGATGGAAACACAATGGGCTGATACCGTGTGTCTTCTGTTGATAGTCAGTTCTGCTGAGTCAGCTTTCACATCAGTTGGCAGTCAGTCATTGGCAATTACAGGACGAGACAGTAGGCCTACAAGATGGTCATATACACATTTTAAGAGTACATTGAGATACTGATAATTTGCGGTAAAACTGGACGTAATGGTCGATCTGCACAACGCATCTATGAAGAACGCTTTCCGCATCGCCGCACTCCATCACATAGCATTTTCGTCAGAATACAACAACGGCTGCGAGAATAACAGATACACACACGCCATAGGCATATATATATGAAATTAAAAAATAATGCCTGAATCGGGGTTTGAACCCGGATCTCTATCTCCATACGTTAGCAATACCAATTTTGTGTCCAGGCATCCCAGTGTAAACATTAATTTTATTTTCCTTATAAACAAATCTCAGGAGGCAACAGGACGTTCCCGCAGTGCCGTCTTACGACTTCTCTAACAAGAAAACATTTTGTTAAAAGAGAATATTTTGAATTGTCAGTCTCAAGACAACCCTAGAGCATGCCGGACGCAGTCTCTGGCGCAACGTCGGGGAACTACAAGCCTCAATACCACGGCCAACAGCCCGGAAATCTTCTATAAGATCATCATAATAACTCCGGCCTTGAAAGCCTAATAAATATAAGAGAATATTTTACTTGTTTTTACTTTTTAATTTTCTTTTTCATGTCATATTTGGCTTTCATTCCTAAATGTCAAAATGTAATTGTAACATCAGTATATATATATATATATATATATATATATATATATATATATATATAGTTTGGTCATTGTCATTTTGGGTAACACATCTACTAGATAGGATTGGTGAAGATTCTGTAAAAAAATTAAAAATTCAAAAGCATTTTCATGAGCACAACCTCAAAAGTAGAAATTACAAAAATAAACGTGAAAATAATATTATCTACATTGAAGTTAATACAATGATAAATAAAAATTAATAATCCGAAAACAACAAGTACCTGGACACAAATAGCTAATTGCAGTTAACGATTTCTTAAAAACAACAGAAACCATATATATACAGGGTGTAACAGGACCTCACCGACAAAATGATAGGGATGATAGGCCATGCAGAGAGGATCATTTTTTGTGAAGGGATATATAGTCGCAAACACGTCGTTTATGAGTTATGCGCAGATGAAGTTGTTCGCCCGTAAGGGTCGGACTTGAATGCAAACGATTGTACACGTATAATTTTATTGAAAAATACATATTTTTGTAATAAGTGTTCAAACAATAAGAGTTTTGACGACGTCAAAAATAATCCTGCCATGTTCAACCGTACTGGCCGATCGTTGCTGCGACGATATCAAATATGCAATGAGGCACAGGGCCGACTGTTTGAACACTTATTCTAAAAACATGCCTTTTTTCAATAAAATTATATGTGTACAATTGTTTGTATTCAATTCCGATCCTTACGGGCGAACACCTTCATCTGCGCATAACTCATAAACTAAGTGTTTGCGACTATATGTTCCTTCACAAAAAAAAATATCCTCTCTGCATGGCCTATCATCTCTATCATTTTGTCGGTGAGGTCCTGTTACACCCTGTATATAAATGTAAAAACAATAGTGTCTCGTCAAAAATGACATTGAATGTCTTGCGTGATAATAAGTAGGTGCTATTTTTAAAAATATCTATGACAACAACCTAATATGAACAACATTCAAAATAAATCAGTAAATGTTGTCATCATAAAATATATAAAATATTGGAAATGGCGCCACGAAAAAGGACTGTAAGTCAAAGTGATTGTGGAAGAAACTCTAGAAGATCTAGGAGACACAGATCTAGTTCAAGACATAGTTCTAGATCGCGATAAAGATCCAGATCACGTGGCAGACGTGGAAGGACCATGAAGAGAAGATGCCATGGAAATAAGGCAAAAATATGAATCCTTTCTTTAACTTTTTTTCGTTGACTCAAAAAGAGGTACAAAGGCTATCCTGCGGGTGTTACTCCAAAGAAAGGAGGGGAGATCTGGAGGAAATTGAGTTGTAAGGAAAAGCAGGAATTCATCAGAGCCGCCTGTAAGGCTCAGAAGAAATGCAAGAGGGACAGGAGAGGAAGCAGGCATCTCAGCTCAAGAAGGCGTTACAGTTCAAGCAAAAACAAATACCAGTGCTCTTAATGTGGAGATCATAATATTTCTAAATCTGAATGACCTTACTTGATGCAGTTACGACTATATTAATTTTAATTTGAAAATCATGTTTAAAAAACAATGCTTAAGTATCCCTTTTAAGTCTGAAACTGATATCAATTGAATATCATGTAATTATTGAAATAAATTAAGTTAATTTATTTTGCACCATAATTTTATTCATTTATTATTATTATTATTATTATTATTATTATTATTATTATTATTATTATTATTATTATTATTATTATTATTATTATTATTATTATTATTATTACTATTAAGCATTGGTTGTTTAAAAAATAGGCAGAATAAGAAATGGTTTGATGAGGAATATGCCGACATTGTAAAGAAAAGAAAGCTAGCAAAAATGAAATGGTTACACGAGTCAAATGAGTTAAATTTAGAACAATTCGGTAGTATTAGACGGGAAACCACCAAGTTGCTAAAGAGTAAAAAGAGGAAATATTTGAGAGAGAAGATTAATGATCTTGAAATGAATGCAAAAAATAGGAACATTAGAGAATTATATCAGGGAATTAGTATAGAGAAGAAAGGGTTTCAGGCTAAAACAAACATAATTCTGAATGAAAATGGGGATATGATTGCAGATTCCAGGAGTATATTAAATAGATGGAAAAGTTACTTTAATCCGCTATTTAATGTACATACAGAACAGGACATTGAGGAGGATAATTTACAGACAGCAGAAATACCTGTCGCAGAACCATGTGCATTAGAGGTTGAAATGGCGATTGAAAAATTATAGATGTATAAAACATCAGGTTCAGATGAGATACCAGCAGAACTGATAAAATCAGGGGGAGAAAAATTGATGGACAAGTTACGCTGGTTGCTTGGTATGATTTGGGAAAAAGAAGCTCTTCCAGATGAATGGAAGGAATCAATTATCGTACCAATTTATAAGAAAGGAGATAAAACTGATTGCAACAACTAGAGGGGCATCTCATTACTTTCAACTTCGTACAAAATTCTAACAAATATATTAGTCAGCAGACTTACTCCCTATATTGATGACATTCTAGGAGATCATCAATGTGGATTTAGAAGAAACAGGTCTCCAACAGATCAGATTTTTAGTATAAGACAGATTTTAGAAAATAAATGGGAATATAATGGTACTGTACATCAACTATATGTAGACTTCAAAAAAGCATATGATTCAATTAAGAGGGAGAAGTTATATAGTATCCTGCTAGAGTTCGGAATTCCTAAAAAGTTAGTTAGACTTATACGAATGTGTCTAAATGGCACAAAGAGTAGGGTGCGTATAGGCAAAAAGTTTTCGGACGCTTTTGAAATCCAGAATGGGTTGAAGCAAGGAGATGCACTATCTCCTCTACTAGTATTTAATTTTGTACTAGAGCATGCCATTACATCTTTAGAGAATGAGGAAGGCTTTCAACTCAATGGTATTAATAAGCTGTTAGTTTATGCTGATGATGTAGTACTATTGGTCGATAGCGAGGAGATACTAAAGGACAACACGCACACACTATTGAGTAATACTAAGAAATTAGGACTGGAAGTAAATATCAATAAAACTAAATATATGGTTACACATAGAAATACATTATATAATGGAAATGGACAGCTAATGACAAATGAGATAAATTTTGAAAAAGTGGCTGAATTCAAATACCTAGGAACAATAATCACAAGTAGGAATGAGATGCACAAAGAAATTAAACATAGACTCAATTCTGGAAATTCGTGCTATTATGCACTGCAGAGACTCTTGATATCCCAACTCCTTTCAAAAAACGTTAAACTGAAAATATATAAAACTATTATTCTACCAGTTATATTATATGGATGCGAAACATGGACTCTTATTTTAAGGGAGGAAAGGAGATTACAAGTATTTGAGAATAAAGTACTTAGGAAAATTTTTGGACCAAAGAGAGATGAACAGACAGGTGAATGGAGAAGACTACATAACAATGAACTACGTGCTCTTTATAGGAAGCCAGATATAAAAAGAACAGTTAAGTCTCGTAGACTGCGATGGGCAGGACATGTTGCACGTATGGGGAATGAAAGACTTGCATGGAAGCTTCTTGTAGAAAAGCCAGAGGGAAAACGCCCAGTTGGTAGACCAAGAATGAGGTGGGAGAATAACATTAACTATGATTTGAGGGAATTAGATTATATAGGAAATGATTGGAAAGCATTGGCTCAGGATATGGATATGTGGAGAGCTTATGTCCGTGCGGCCATGAATCTACGTAATATTTTAGTTGTTTACTAGATGTCTCATGGATCAGTATGATGACCGAATGTCATTAATGGCACCTTTAGGGAAATAAGCGTAACTAAAATAACTTGGTCTAATAACTCCTAACAAAGCAGAGACTAAGCCCAACATAGGACTGTTCCGCCATTGTAGTTAGATTATTTTTTATTAAGGATTTTCTCCACATTACAGTAGCCCAAATGTATTTTGCTCCGCCACAGATTTCTTCTTCTTATTAATATTAATATTTTATTTTTTTTATTTTTCAGGAATTTCTCTACTGTAGTTTTCCTACAACCCAATGAATTGTTTTTATTTTTATTTTTCAGGAATCTCTCTACAATAGTTTTCCTACAACCCAATGAAATGTTACTCCTCCATACATCCCTATCCTCTGCATCATTCTCTGTTAATCCTCTCGACACCATACTACTGTGCACTCCTATGTTCTTTTGGTTTTCCCTTACTTCCGTTGTCCTCCGCTTCAAAGTTTAATATCATCTTAGGTATTCTGTCATCTGACATCATCTTTACGTGGCCAAACCACTTCAGTCTTCTTTCTTCAATAACTTGTAGAACGTGTTTTTTATTATTATTATTATTATTATTATTATTATTATTATTATTATTATTATTATCGGCCGCGGTGGACCAGTGGTCCCGAGGATCGCAGGTTCAAACCCGGCCGGGGTCGATGGATTTTTTTAGGATGGAAAAATCCAAGGAGCAAGTCCTCCGGGATGGGTCTGAAGATTTTCAGGCTCGTAAAAGTTCCTTAATCCTGAATGAAAAGGCCTCTAAGCAAAATTTACCGAATTTTCCCGTCCTAGTACTACCTTAGTTTCCTAGATGTCAGTATGAGGCGGAACGCTGACCACGGACACTCAAATGACATCTATATGAAAACAAGTGTAACTAAATTAGTATGGTTCAAATTCTTCCCTGTAGGGGCAGAGCGCCTAAATCTCTGTTAAGGGAAAACATGGGCTTACAAGAAGAAAATTATTATTATTTGTAGACGCAGTAACGTCCAAGATGTCCCGCGCAGTAGCCGAGCGGTTTATCGCAACACGCCTAGGTGCAGAGTTACGGGACTTTCGCTGGTTCGGGTCGCCATGGGGGAAAAAATTTCTTCATGGAATTTCGGTCAGTTTGGGACCAGTGCTCACGCGGCATCGTGAGAAAGTTGGGTAGCTGCAATAAGTATCGGCTTCAGGTTGAGAAAACGAGCTATAACGCCTGGGTGATCCGACATGCTGACCATCCTTATAATGTTGATGTGATGCCAGCATCCGGCTAGGCACAAAAACCTTCTAGACTTGTCACACCCATGAGATCATGATTTGAAGGAGATGAGTTATACAAACACTAGCAAGACCTCCACTTTGAGGATAGAAGAAGAGAGCAGGATAACTTCTAGTGAAATGAGATTCATGAGATATACAGCAGGGTACACCAAGTGGGATTACAAATGCACGAATGGGGAATGAAAGAGGGGCATGGAAACTTCATGTAGGAAAACCAGAGGGAAAAAGCCCAGTTGGTAAACCAAGGATGAGGTTGGAGAATAACATTAATTATGATTTGAGGGAACGAATGGGGAATGAAAGAGGAGCATGGAAACTTAATGTAAGAAAACCAGAGGGAAAACGGGCATGAAAACTTAATAGAAGAAAATCAGGGGGAAAACGCCCAGTTAGTAGACCAAGAATAAAGTTGGGGAAATACCATTAATTATGATTTGATGGAAGTAGATTATACAGGAGATGATTGAAAAACAATAGCTCAGGATAGGGATTTATAGAAAACTTATGTCCGCGAACCATGCACGTACGAGTTTGATAGCGCGTCAAATTTACACAAGTTCCACACGTTCATTTCATTCCCTAAGAAATCCATACGTAGGATTTTTACGCTCTTAAAAAATCGACGATCACGGTCGGGTTTGAACCAGAGAACCTAGGCCTATAAGGACAGACTTGGATGCTGCAATTCCAAGGAAAGGAGAGAGAAACAATATAGAAAAAGATGAAGAAATAAATATGCTGTCATTGTTGGTTGTGGGCCTATACAAGGCATATATGACATATAATTTGAACTATTATAATTACAAAGAAATAAACGTTATCTCAGTCAAAGCATACATTTATTACGTCGACGTTTTTTTAACTATTATTGTTTCCCACCCCCAGAAAAAAGAACAAGTATTGTTAAAGGTATACATGGCAACACTAATTATGGAAAAAAACAAAATTGAAGTGTATATGAATGGCTTCCAGATTAAGATCTAGACCACGCGCCAGAGATGGAAGGATATCAGTAGAAGGTGGAGTAGTAAATATCGTATAATTTGAATAATTGGATAAAGTTTATCGACGTTCTTGAGGACACGTACAAGGGTAGGGTTTGCGAACAAAACTTTTTAGGCAGAAGGGAAGAGAGATACGGAGATTCTAGAGTTGCGAGGAAAAAGAAGCATTCATCAGAGGCTTGGAAGCCAGAGAAGAAATGCAAAGAAGACATCGTCGTCGCAGTTCCAGTGAAACGAATACCAAATTGTTAGCTATAACCATTCATATCAAAATATTCGTTCTACTTTGTCTTCAAATTCCAAAGTTAATTAAGAATTTCTAAAGCAAAATGTATGTTTTACAATATTTTCTTAGCATCCAAATATATAGGCTACACTGAGTTTTTATTATCAATTTAACACTTCTCACTGAAGGATAAATTTTTATTTGAAGAGAAAAATTCTCGCCCAGACCGAGACTCGAATCCGGGACCTTTAGCTTTCTAGGCCAATGCTCTACCATCTGAGCTACCGGGGTGAGTTCCAATTTAGACGCAATTTTTTCTCTTATATACGTTGTAATTCCCAGCACCAAATGAATGATTGAAAGCCTTTGCTTCTATCTTTGCAAATGGCGGCTTCTTAGTTAAGAAGACATCTATCGGAAACTTAAACACAACTTTATAAAGCCAGTAGGGCTTCTATTGATGTTTTTATTATTAAGTTAACACTTCTCACTGAAGGATACATTTTTATTTGAAGAGAAATATTCTCGCCCAGACCGAGACTCGAACCTGGGACCTTTGGCTTTCTAGGCCAATGCTCTACCATCTGACCTACCGGGGCGCAATTTTTTCTCTTATATACGTTGTAATTCCCAGCCAAAGCTCCCGGATTCGAGTCTCGGTCTGGACGAGAATTTTTTTCTTCAAATAAAAAAATATGGGCCTATACTGAGTACTTTTTCATATTTGGTTTATAAATTTGTGGAACTTTATAAAATTGCAGCGCTATTTTATTTTAAATATAAAGAAAAGTTTGTGTGTGTGTGTGTGTGTGTTTTTTTTTGTGTGTGTGTGTGTGTGTTTGTGTTTGTGTTTTGTGTTGTGTGTCTGTGTGTTGTCTGTGTGTTTGTGTGTGTGTTTGTTGTGTGTTTGTGTGTGTTTGTGTGTGTTTATGTGTGTTTATGTGTGTTTATTGTGTGTGTGTGTGTGTGTGTGTGTGTGTGTGTGTGTGTGTGTGTGTGTGTGAGTGCGCGCGCGCGCATGCCACCCACTACACTTTAAGTGCTTCGAGTTCCGCGCTGAGCGGATAGATGGCGTTAATGTGGTCTATTTTCAATTTACGCATCATTTCGCAGACCATTTTACGTGGATGATGTACAGATGTGTACAGAGAGGAGTGTGGGATGAGTGTATGTTTATGTATGTGTAGTATAAATTGTGTTGTATGATGCACGAAGATGAAGAAAAGGGAGAAGGTGAAACCCGGTGCCGGCACGTAGCCTACTCTTATCGAAAACATCAAGGGGCCCGCCAGGCTTAACTTCCCCATCAAACGGACGAATCGCTATCAACAGTTTCATATGCTTTCACAACATTATGTACTGCAGAGAGGTTTGCAATTCAATGCAGGAATCTAGTGCTCAATCTAGTTGTTAAAAATTGGGCTGTTCTAATGACAGCGTGTCACATCTGAATATTCGATTGGTCATGTTGGGCAATGTGTTAAAACACGTCGCTAGAGCCAATTGTCAACATTTTTACTCGCATATAAAGGGATTCTATCCTCGGAGTTCATCTAAATTAGTGGGCAAGTTAGGGTGAGAAAATGGGCGAGTTAGTACACTTGTTTATTAGCAGTTTTGTGATAAATTGGCTACACTGTTTCAGCAATAACTGATAAATATTTTACATTATAAATGTGGTGATTTTTTATTTGAATTTATGTAAGTGGCATATAATATCCAAAAATTGTAACCATTACCTCTCCTGGTCCCGAAATTGTAAATGTTGCAATTAAATTAACAATTAAAATGTTCAACCCGGCCGTGTATAGAACACGGGCCCGCTATCATCTGAGCCAGCATGGTGAACTCCATATAAAGGAAATTTGTATATTAAATTATAACAGAACAATTAAACTACGTAAAAAATGTTATGGAGTTTTTAGCAGAGTCATATTTTTATTGTAATTTTAAAAAGCAGAAAGAAAGCAGACGAATTACTGTTGCAGAACAAGATTAGCAACCTAGGGAATATAACATCATCCACGGGTCTCGGCAATAATTAAAAGGCCCCGCGCTATACCGATTCGGAGCTAAGTTCCAGTTGTAGAGGCCGTTTCACTAAGGAAGAAGCATGGCCTACAAAACTCGCGCAGGTAAACGTAGGGTCTTGGGGGAACGATCCCTATCAGCAGGCTTTGTCCGTATCTGCAAAATCATGGTTACTAGTCGTAATGAAAATAATAACCCTGAGTAGGAAATGATTATAATAACTATGTATCACGTCAAATTCCTTAAAGGCATCCGGTACTAATTTCCTTGCAATTTGGTTTAAACATAGGACATACAAAAATAATGATTCTTTCAGCTTCTTCTTAAGTTATGTGTATGAAAATTATGTCACTAATTAAACAAGTTTTCCTGAACATAATGACACTTCGGTTAACTTTTTAGACATATTTCTTTATGAGTAATTGAAAATACAAAAAAAAAAATCATTATGTTAAAAGTATTGTCTTTGTACAATTTTTTCACAAACTACTTTCCAATCATTTCCAAAATTTAGTATGTTATTGTCCATGGTTCATTTGACAATAATAAGGTTTGCTTGTGTTCAGATATGGATTATAATTTATTTTTAAAAATTCAAAGACCAATTTTTTTGGTAAAAATGTTGCATAATTTCTTTTTTTATTTCAAACACTATCAATAGCACAAAGGTAAATTTAACTTATTATTAAAGAGCTCTTTAAACTGCATATCCATGCCAAAAATAATTCTCCTATCTTTCATAGTTTCGGAGACAAGTGTACCAAAATATTTTAAAAATTCAACACATAGACGCCATTTTTAAAAATCAATTTTTATGGGTTTAAATGTCCAAAATCGACAAACTAATATTACACATAGATAAAATAGACCTTACTGGATTTTTTGAAGCAAAAAAAAAAGAATGATTTTTTAACCCAAATAAGTACTG
The DNA here is from genome assembly GCA_030220185.1 of Diploptera punctata. Lineage (NCBI taxonomy): Eukaryota > Metazoa > Arthropoda > Insecta > Blattodea > Blaberidae > Diploptera > Diploptera punctata. Next base: position 1,318,111 of record JASPKZ010010686.1, on the reverse strand, counting down.
GGTGTCCTTAAAACTGGAAGAAAATGAGAATAAAATTATTGCAAACCAATAATTTATCAAATATTATTCATGTTAATATTAATATTATGATTTTTAAATCAAACTCATCACTTACATTAATTATATTGGATACGAGAACTCCATTAGGCCTATAGTAAATTTCCAAACCTAATGTAATAAAAAAAAAGAAAATAATTTTAAAATAGGTAGGACATGTGGCACAAATAGGTAATGAAATAGGTGTAGGCTATGGAAGCTTCTTGTAGGAAAACTAGAGGGAAAACGGCCAGTTGGTAGATCAAGAATCTTACGAGGTTTTTGAAGTAAGGTGACGAAAACTAATATTTTTTAGACTGACCGTACACTATTTTGGAATTGAATGTGTATGCCTGTACGTTAGACTACCCGCAGTCAAGGGGATGAAACTGGTCTTCTGCTGATCTGAGGACATGTTCAACCTTGATGAAACGGCCTCTACTTTAAACAAAATTGCATAAGATATTACTCCGCCAACTCCGTCTATTGGGGGAACTGTGGTGCTACTTTTACTCGCAATATAACTGAATTGTGTACGGAAATGCTATCGATACAAACATTGTTCTTACGCAACATCGTATTTTACGGAAAATATGATTGAATACAAGGTAAGATGGTACCAATAATTAGGAACTTCAAGCTCGTAAATTAACCACAAGGCTGAATAAAAAGTTATCTGTGTAAAATTTAACCGACCTTCATCAATCTATCCAATTAATACCTTAATTGCCTACTTGATGTCTCATTAAGGCTATGTACTAACAACATGTTACACGTTGACGTCTGTAGGAAAATAACTGTAACTAAATTAGCCTGTTAAGAAACTCCCGCTAGGGAGCACCTATGTCCCCATGCGTGACATATGGGGTAGATAAATACATATAGCATGGCATTGTAACCATTTTTTAATATTAACATACTATGAGACATATGAAAAAATATATGTTTATGCTAATTATGTTTATCAATTGGCAATGTTTAGGATTTTTAATAAAAAGTATTTAACTGCACGATCACTCATTATACTGACGGTAAATGATACAGTAGACAGTCGTTAATTAATGATCTACACATGAGAAAAAAATACCGAAGAAAAATTGAGAAAAATTAATCTTAGGCCTACTAAATCCATCAGTTATAAATTTCAACTTAATTTTTATATTTAAAATCAAATTATGAAAATTATACAAATTAAAATCTTGGATTTTGTTAGGAAGAGATGGATCAAGAACCTCAGTGTTTCCTTGTGATCGTAACAGTTCTTCTAGGACAAACGCATAGATATTACAATTGAAAAGTAATACAACTTCCTTATAAATCAAGACTCCGGAGGAATTATGCCAATAAAACACTTAACACTTACGTGTAAGTCTGAGTGATGTTCATGTTCAAAAATGTATTCTGTTTCAAAAAAACTTTAATTGTAGTCCTGCAAAACAGTGTATAGTTGACTTATTGCCCTTTTTTGCTGAAGATTTCAAATTTAATTTTTATGCAATGGGATTAATAAAATAACTTTATCCATAAGGGTCTTAACCTCACGAACATGTTTAATTCCCAGTAAAAGTATTCCTCTACTCATGTTGGCAATGAACAGTCTTCATACGTAAAATAATATATAGCCTATAATGACCGCTAAAGCTAAAGACAATGTGCGGTATTAAATTAATTAACTGATGGTATCTACATGTTTACTTACTTACTTAATACTTACTTAATACAGGCTTTCCACTTTACAGCAGTTTGCCCTTGATTCCTGCTTTCCAGAGATTCCTATCTTCTCATTGTCCATCTTCCATACCCCTCTTCATCATGGCATCATATATTCCCTCATACCATGCTCTTCTACTTCTTCCCCTTCTCCTTCTGCCTGGTACCATCCAATCCAACACCTGTTTAGGCCACTGGTCTTCCGGCATCCGTTGTACATGTCCATACCATTGTAGAGCTCTCTTTGTTATCCTATCGATAACAGTTTCTTGTGCATCCATTTCTTGTCTGATATATGTATTTCGAATATGTTGTAGCCTGGATATTCTCATACTTCCGTAATCCATCCATTTCTGTCGCCAAGATTCTTTTCTGCGTCCTTTCATTTATTGTCCAGCTTTCTGATCCATATGTAAGTATACTTTCTATTATTGTCTGTATAATCCCTTTTTTTTTGTTTTTCTGGTCAAATTTCTATTCCATAAAAGACCATTCAGGGATCTAATCGCCTTCCTTGCACAATTTACTCTATTAATAATATCTTTTTCACAAGTGCCAGATTTATCTATTATAGATCCAAGATATTTAAATTCTTCAACACATTTAATTATCATATTATTTATTTGTAGGTCTTCTGAATTTCCTCCAATTACCATATATTCTGTTTTAATATAGTTTATCTTCAGTCCACCTACCTCAAATGCATCGACCAACTTTCTGATCATATATTCTATATCTTCTTTATCTTGTCCTATTATAATCTGGTCATCAGCGAATAATAAATTGTGCAGTAAATGACCATTAATGTTGATTCCCATTCCCCTACATGGCTTATTCCATTTCATTAATACATCTTCTAAATATATCTTGAACAATGTTGGTGACATCCCGCATCCTTGTCTTAATCCTTTTGTTATATCAAATTCTGAGGATACTCTATTTCCAACCTTAATACTTGCTTTACAATCATACATTCTTTTTATTAAATGTATAAGAGATTTAGGTATTCCAAACTTCTCCATTGCCACCCAAAGCTTGTTCATCGGTACAGAGTCATATGCCTTTTCCAGATCTGTAAATGCCATATGAACTTATTTTCCTTTAGCCAACATCTTTTCCGTAATCTGCCTGATCACAAATATATTATCAAGACACGATTTACCTGCTGTGAAACCTGTTTGTTCTTCTGATATTCTATTTTGTATTAGTTCCTCCAATCTGATTTTAATAATTGTACTTAACGTCCTACTAATTGCTGCCATAACACTGATGCCTCTACATGCTACAAACTATAAACGTTGTACATAAGCTTGTATATTATATGTGAAAAATTAATTAAATATATACTTAATACAATAAATAAAATGTACTCTGCGGCGGATTGTAAGCTTTCGGACAGCTATAAATATTGCGGTCCGAGTGAGCGTAACAGCGATGAAGTACACCAGTCCCGTTTTATGTCGGCTGGATACATTGATATGTAGGCGCACTTGCAGTTATTACGAGCATATCTATCCTAATATCAGCGACGGGACTACGGTTAGATTAGGGGCAGAATCACGGATTTCAGGGTTCGCGTTGAATTGTAACTAATTCGTCAAATGAAAGTCGTTAGTATTTTACATAGTTTATTAAAATAGAACAACACTTATCACATACACTTAGATAGACGAAGACGTTTGTGAGATGTTTATTTATTCAACTCGTGAAGTAGTTGGAAATTTAAAATATATCTATAAAAATTTACAAGTGAGAAGTATTCCGACTGAAAAAGTCTAAGTACTTTTTTTATGTAACGGCTCTAAGAATTGTAAGTCTCTAAATTAACACGGGCACACTTTCTTGATACTTAGAATCGGAGTTAGAACGAGAATCGAAGTCAGAGCGAGAGTAATTAATTAGAATCCAACTTAGAGCGAGAAGTAAATAAATTAAATCGAGATTGGAACGAGAATAATCATTTTAACTTTCATCACTTTAGAGCAAATCTCGGTCTCTCCCTTTCATCTTAATTTTGTTCCACCAATATTTCTAACATTGATTAATAGTATTTATTACAATTAACCTTATTGGTTAACTATCATTAAGTGTACTCCTAATTTGCTAGTCTTTCCTGTCTGGGAATTCCAATTATCTAGATCTGTTCATGGCAGTAATGTCTTTGTCCTGGGTTCGTCATTTTTCCCACTCCACATCTAATAAATTTTTTAAATGTTTCTTGGAATTTCGTTATCATGACATGCACTAATTATTGTTATAAGGGTTGCTTGTTTAGAGCTGTTTGGTTTCTTTTAATTTCATTATGATTTGTATTTAGTGTCTTTTGTATTTTATCTTTGTCAGTCTACCTGGGGATGGCGGTTACAATGATGAAAGTTAAAAATTAAATTGTACCTTGGTAGGTGCCGTCGTCCTCAACATTGTTAAACTATTGTATATCAAATTAACTGGAGCGCTTTCGGAAGTTATCTTCCATCTTCTGCAGGTTGAGCTTCCGCTACTCGTTGTTGTTGTATACGGTGATGTATACTCCAACTGTTTGTAGCAGCAAATGGGTTCCTACTATTCTTATTTCTAAGACATATTCAACATATAGAACTGTCACTCACTTGTTATTTGTGTTGATGGGTTTTCTGGTGATCTCACAATTCTTTGATAATATTACTTGTATGAATTTTATTTGATTTATTTCAATTGTATTCCTAATGAAATTATAATATGTTCTATTATAATTTAATGATTATAGGGATTTCTATGTTATTATTTTCGTGATGTTCATAATTTTCTCATTATTTTGATATATTATATGATATAGTTATTATTAATATTTTCTATTTTATAATTATATTATGTTTACTTTCATTTTCATATTTTGATTAATTCAGTTATAAATTCTTGTATACTAATTTTATTACTAAAGAATTCTCGCTATAACTATGACAGTAATTTTACAATTTACATCAATTTAATTCCATGCAAAATTGTTAAGAATATTATAAATGTTGAGGTTTTCTTTAAACTACCAAAAAAAAAATAAAAAGATCAGACAACAGTTGGTCAGTACAGAATAAATTACTATTTATTTATATAAAATGGTTAAAATTATCGATCGTACATTCATTCAATTTACACAGTTTAGAAAAATGTAAATATCAGCAGTTAATTTAATTGTTTTCAAGTCTACATATAGTTGATGTGGAGTTCCATTATGAACCCCATTTGTCTCTATATTTTTTCTTATAATAAAAAAGTCGTACAGTATTACAAATGTTACATAATATTATTACATAAATGTGTATATATTTTTTATTTTAATACTAGCTAATACCCGGAGTGCTCTGCTACTCCTAAATAAATGTTAATGTGTTTTTACCACCAGCCTTGAGCTGCTATACTTGCCCGGGAATCAGCTTATCCCGATCTTCTTGGCATCAATGAAAGACAAAAATGGTTATTGTAAGTTATCCGTAAAAAATAAGCATATGCTGTCGACTTTTTGTAGAGTTTTTTGAGATATTCAAATCTGTGTACATTCATATGGCGTATTGTTATGGTTTAGGCAACGTAAGCCATTTAAGCTTCAAAATAGGGACTTTATTTCACGTTTTTTGCTATAATGGGTGATTTTTAGGGGTGAAGGGGTTGAGTATTACAACTCCCTTATAGCCTTTGTTCATCCGGGGAATCTCCTGAACATGTTGCAAAAAACAAACCATCAAAATCGGATCAACGGTCTGGCCGCGCATAGAATACGAACAAACAAACAAACATTCATTTTTATATATTATATTACAAAAAAGTGTTAGAATTTTTGTTGATTAGGGAATATGAGTTACTTTACATCTCCCTTCAAGATCAATTTATCATAAACTAAGAAAGGAAAGTAAGATTAGATGTGGAAACATAGTTACCTTGATGCAAGAACACAGCCAGCTGATCCACCTCCTACAATAATGAAATCATAAACATCACCATTTAAAGTGGTGATGGAGGATAAATCGGCAGGTGATTGTCTATTCAATAAATGTGAGTATACAGATAGTAGCACCTTGAGGTAGGTGGCCGCCTCGCAAGACAAGTTACCCATGTCTAGCACTTCAACAAACTGTCCTCAGCATACCACTAGCAACTTGGTTTTATCTACCATATCCCTAATTTATGACTCATTATCTTATAATCATGAGAAGCTGTTAACGTTATCCGATATCCTAGACTTCCTGTATTGTAACGCCCATTGATTAGAGGAGACCGGGACTAGTTGCCATAGTTATTAATTTCAGATTTTTTATTTTTATATAATACGTACATCAAGTATGACCGATGCTGCGGATATCGGAACTCCTTGGGTATATTTTAATGATGAAAATGGCACATAAAAGTGTACACCTAATTCGTCATAAATTATTTTTTTAAGTCCAACTGTGACAACTGGCTTAAATGGGGGGCAAGTTGGCATACCCCTCGAGGTAAGCTGTCATATCATGATGGCTAATAAGATCTGTGCAAGTTAGAAATTTTAAGAAATATCCAAATAAAAAAATGTTTAAAAAGTGATGTGTCTGTTATGCACTAAATATTTAGAAACATAAAACAAGTTTAAAAAGTGTAGTTACAAAAATACAGAAATACCAAGGAAGACACCTAATTGCTTCATGTCTTTTAAGATAGTAAGTAGATTGCTCAATTTAAAAAGGGCCAAGCCCTAAGTTTTATATAAATATGCCGATACATACCGTCATAGGAGTTTATAACCATATAAAAGATCGAAAACGTCAATTGATGCAGCATTTATATCCATACTTTTCATCAATGTCTGGCTGAACTCCTTATAGGGATGCTGAATTTATCTGCAAATGTCAGCTAAGCTCTTTTATCCACAACCTGAAAACCTACAGCATTCCTTATTGTATCAGCAGAATGCTTCTCCCGTTCAGAGTTTCTTTTGTAATTTTTTACTATAAAATAATAAGTAGGGCTCGGGATTTGAGGACCTATAAAATGCCTATAAAAGATCTTTAAAAAGACCTAAAGATATCCTTAAAAAAGATCTAAAAACTGAAAAAAGGTACTAAAACGCAATTAAAATTAAATAATAATTTTAGTTTGAACTGCAATTTCTAATGAATATAATAAATAGTGTATTTAAAAGGCGCAAAATTCTAGTGAAATTAAACGTACATTGCGAAAAAAATTATTACAGAAAATGCATCTTCGTTCATACTTTATTTTTTAATTCTACATAGTTTAAAAAAGGAATTATGTGTTCATTAAAAAGAAAGTTCTTGGATAATTTACGTAGAATGAAGGATTTTTTCCCACCTGGAATGAATTCAACGATCTCGTAATGGATATCAGGCGGTAAGTAGGCTGCTTAAAAATAATGGGATATTTTGTGAGGGTTCAACATTTCTCGCGGAACGAAAAGGTTTGCAATGTGAAAAGTCTTTGGAAAGTAAAACTAGATAGTGTTTTTAAAAGAAGTTGGAATTGAGACTAGGCGTGCGGATTCTTGAGTTATACAAATGGTATAAAATAGTCAAAAGAAGGTAAAGTTACGAAAAAAAGCCATTAAGACCTAAAAAAAGGCTAAAAAGGACCAATAAACCAAAAAAATGTCGAAAGAGGACAAAATGACAAACACATCACCATTTTTTGGCCTACAACGACCCAATATATATATATATATATATAGTCGGGCATCATCTTCAGACATAAAATGAAAAAAAGGATGTTTCCTCAACTTCCGAGCCAAGAGAGAAAATACGACACAAATATTTGGTTAAAAATTAAAGTTGAAGGGGTTGGCATAAGCCCTGTTCTGTGCCGACTTACTCATTTGCTGGTATGTCACTTTGCTCAATATGACTTTTTAAACAAAATGTCTGCCTCTCTGTTCCACAAAGTTTTATGAAATATTTCAGCACTTGAATTCAAACTTTATTGATCACTCCACCCATCATAACTGTTAAAAATGCCTAATTTTAGAGCTTTACAGAATAACAAAAAGTTTTAAATAAAAAAATATTACACACCTGACAGGAAATGAGAAAACCAGCTGTCTCTTCTTTTCGGGAGCACAGAGCACGCTCAATCTACTATGTTTGTGAGGTTTGACATTCGAGATTCAAGAGCTGAGTGTTTAGAACGGAGAAAAAAATTAGCTGAAATCCAACTTATCCCATATTCCAATTATCTTCGATCTCTCCTACATTTTGTAACAAGAATTTTTTTAAGCCAATATTAAATCTCTATTTTCTTTTCCTTAAATTTTAATGGGTAGGTAGATATAATGGACTTTTATAAGATGCATGATGTGTTCCGTTGAGGTATTATTCAAAATTAAAATATAAAATTATGGAATATTCACCTGAAAGGTCCGTCTCCTCAACTTATTAATTATGTAACTGTAGCGCGAAAGTTGAGGAGACGGACCTTTCAGGTGAATATTCCATAATTTTATATTTTAATTTTAGATATAATGAAGTTTTTTTAGCGAATTCCAAAGGTTGTTCCCTTGAAACTATTTTTGAAACATTTTTACAGTGTATACCCATACTACTGAGTTGACACCGAAAATGACCATACATAAAATATATATAGGCCTACATATTTGTATGTGTGATCGCTCTACAAGTCGCATTTTTTGGAAACAAACTCGGCATGTAACCATATATTTAAAAAGTAAAGTCGAGTTCGATAATCAGCAAAATCTGACCATTATGAGTGGGGGGGTTAACCTGTAGCAAAAATTTAAAAATCTTTCTAACGGCCGTAATGTTCTAGTTTTTGCAACAAAACTCAGTACTGCTATTCAAATAAAACATGAAAGGTATTTTCCAAAATTTAATTTCACTATAACAAAACGAGCGTATTCCAGTGCAATTTTGTGTCATAGAGGAATTTCGGGTAATTTGAATCCCTGTTTTGAATTTGTTTTTCTTCTTTTAATTTTGTTTAATTACAGTGATTATCATTAGTGCTGTAACTATGAGACAGCATTGTTATTTTATTCAAATATGGAAACGTCTTCATAATTTATAAACTTTTTAACATTACAATAAAGGTTCACTTTAACTTCCATATTCGGATAAAGTGGACCCAGAGTCCACCTTAGCTTTGAGTCTATTTTTATTTACTCTATTAATTTATACAGACAGGCATAGATTATTCTTAAAATATTTATGAATGTTCATAATTAAAAAGCATTAATATTTAATAAATCTCCAGATATCAGCTAAACTGGAAGGAACATGTCTCAAGAATGGCTAGATCCAGGATCCCCAAGGCAATAATGAACTACTGTCCAAATGGGAAACGGTCACTTGGTCGACCTATGAAAAGATGACACGAAAACCGATTTCTCAGGCCGTAACAGTTCTTCTAGGACTAATACCTGGCAGGATGATGATGATGATCCATCCATCCATAGTAATTCTGCCCGAAGGCAGGTCCTTCACTACAATCATAGCATTTTCATGCTATGCTTGCAGCTTTACTAGGGAATTGCGTAGGTGTGGTAGCTTCCCGTTGCTTTCCACACCGGTGAAGGATGATGATGATAATGGTAAGGATGATAATGGTAAGGATGATAATGATAAGGATGATGGCCATATGATTTCGGGGACCGTTTGGGCCTTAAAGTTTTCCTGACATTTGTCTTACAGGTGAGGAAAAACCCCGATAAAAACCTCACCCAGAAAAACTGCCCCGACCGGGGATCGAACCCGGGCCCGCTGCGTGACAAGGCAGCACGCTACCTCGAGACCACAGCGGTGGACATGATGATGTTTTGAAAAAAATTATTGTTGATTATAACGTTCACACGTCATTCAACTGCAAAATGCGACGGTCTTTGGGTTTAGTAAAATTATAAGGATATTAAATAAAATTAATTAAGTGAATGGTTTTTACAGATAACATCCTCATTGATAAAATATACATATTCGAGTAAAGTGAACCTAGAGGGTCCACATTAACCGAATTTATTTGCTATGTTTAATTATTTTATCCAGCCACCATTTCACATAATACCACCAAACCCGTCAGTATATTAAAACAGTATCTACATAATATAGGGTACAGCGGGGCTATTTGAATAATTTCAACTTTGTTGACAATTTATCATCCACTCGACGGTTTATGTCAAGAGTGAGAATGCATACTACAGAAATGATCCTGTGAAGTATGATCGGAAAAATATGTGCAATCCTTAGAACTGAAATATATAGTAACATTGCCCGACATGTCGTCTTCCTCGCTGTGTAACTTGGGTGCAATAACTCTTTAATTATTCAAGTTATGCAATTATTCGATTTACCCTCCACATGATAAGTATCTAACATTCAGCGGGGCTATTTGAATAATGGATGGGGCTATTTGGATAACTGAAAAAACACGAGATTATCTGCAATTTTCATGAAACTGTTATTAGAAAATAAGATAAATATAAAAAATAAAAACAATATAGGCCTATATCTAGTTTGGCCATTTTTCATTCTTTGTACATGTCCATACCATTTAAATGCTTGGTTTTCAATCCTCTTAACAACAGATGTGGTGACATTCATTTCTCTCGAAAGGAATTGGTACTACTAACTGACTTAAAATATTTAATCATCTATTATACTGAAAAGGAATTCCAAATGTGAATTTAAACTTACAGAGGAGCTTTCAACCATTGCATGCCGAAACCTACCTTGAAATTTGTTTCAGAGAAGCCTTGTGATTTACTAAGACCGTGTACAAAATATCGCCATTTTTAACTTAATACTCTAAAATCCAGCGCCAAGTCTCTCTTTTAAAAGAAAGGGGTTTATTAAAACTCTCGAATTGATAGATTGTATAACCCTCACAACCTGCCGTCCGGGCCGCGTCCCACCTCACTCCACTCCACTCGACAAAAAGGGAGTTCATCTGCTCCGTACAGTGGGTTTCTATTGCTGGATTCTGGTTTCGATTTTCGTGCCTTGCAGTTAAAGACAGTATATTTTTTTTGGACACGACCTTGGAACATCACAATGCTTCTCTTGGAAAAAAATCAAGGTAGGTTTCGGAACGCAATAGTTGACAGTTGTCTTGTTATAAATGATTATAAGTTAAAAGTTAAACTTATAACTGACTGGAGAGTATAGCTCATCACATTGATACAAACAACAGAGACAGCGCTTTCTTTCAGGTCTATACTACGGGTTAGAATGTAGAGTGAGAGGTAGACATAAGATGACATACAAGTAACGTTTCCCACCCGCCAGCAGATTACCCCTCTTTATTCCGGACGAATTTGAGTCATTTTCCACTCCCATATTCGCATCGCGTCAGTTCATCATTATGTATGCTGGTACAGTTGGATGCATTAAAACATTTCAGCCTACGTATGTCAGTGCTCGCTGAACTCGAAAAATAGTCAATCGATTGACTTGAAAATATAGGGAAGTTCGGGTAATTTGATCCTTTCTGTTTGGGTGGACCTATTAATATCTTCTTTAATTGGTGCTGCCCTCTAACAGAAAATATTTTAACTTCTTCCCCTCATCAACTTTGACGGGTTCAAGGACAGTTTTTTTAGTCTTTGTGGGAATAAGGGTTTATTTGTGATATTTATGAAAATTGCCACTTTAAAAGTCTTTCAAGCTATTGAATGTTATAAATGTTGAAAAAAAACTCCTAAATATATTTTGGTCGAGCGGGGCTATTTGAATAATATTAAGCTTTTGCGGATGTGCAGCGAAGTAACCAAGAAGAAGACGACATTTTGTCAGTGGATGTTGTTAGTGAAAGTCTTTTGTATTCAGTGAAGTAGTTTATTTCGATTTTTGTCTACAGAAGTTTACTCTAGATTGATTTGAAGTACCAAAGGTAAGTGGCTCTGGTGTCCTGATAGTTGAGTATGTAAAATGTTCTTGGTGATTAAGTTTTATCTGTGGGCATTGAAAAACATGGAAAATGAAAGGCATATAGATGCGATTGTTGATCTTTCCTTCAATAACCCTCCAGCTCGTTTGCAAACTACGTGGTCATGAAGTGAACATGTCACGAGGGGCTATTTGAATACCTGAGAGCGGGGCTTCTTGAATAGTCAAAATTGTGTTTTTGTATTCGATTTTCTCTTTCTTCTAAATACATTTTTCACTTTTATTGTAGATACAGTAGAATACCTGGAATGGTTGTACGAGATTTAGGACCTAGGCATTATTTTATTATTATATTTTTTGAAAATTTCAAATAATATTTTTAAAAAAAATACTATAAAAAAGTACAGATCATACATTAATTAAATAATCCGATATTACGCAGTTAGATTAAACTGCTTTGGAATTCTGTCTGGAAAATAATATTGAATTGTTTCGTTTACCAGCACACACTACTCTTTCTTTACAACTATTAGACAGATGTGTGTTCAAGACCCTCAAGACGGAATATTTTGCGAGGGCAACCAAATGGCAGCAAAGAACTCATGAAAAACTGGCAAAAGTTAATTTCACTGGAATTTTTCACTGAAGCGTGGATGGCCATTGCATCTGTCTGTTGGAAAAGGAGAAGAGCAAAGCAAGCCAGGCAGATGATGGGGATGTAAAGAAGATGCTCATTATTTCCAAAAGGACAACAAAATGAAAGTGGATGGACATCCACCTAGATTCAGAATCCAGTCTAGATGGCCCTGTACCTCAGACTGACTCTGAACATGAAGATGCTGAGTGGAAATTTGGACTATGTCAGGGGAAATGGTCCCACATACAATCCGAGGGAGAATAGAAAGACTAGATACAGTGCCAAAAGTGTAAGACATGGTATCACGAATATTGCGTGGGTACGAAAGGTCGCAAACAATTTCATTGTGGACGCTGCAAGTAACTTGCCTGGAATGTGTTTCTGATGTTTATTTTTGTTTTAGTACTTATAGGCCAATGGTCACCCCCTAGAAGAAATAAACGTGGCAGACCAAGATGAAAATCGAAAACCTATGTCAGAACTATAATGGATGATAGGAGTTTGGAAGAAGGAGATTGGAATGATAGAAATAAATGGAAACTGAAGACGGCAAATCTATAAGTGGGGTAAAGCCAAAGAAGAACAAGAAGTACCAATTTGCCTCTTGTTTCCTCCAAGTACGACAATGACGTCACGGACCCTCATGTTTAGAGTCATCGAGATTTAGTGGATACTTGCACGTATAATTACTTTTTCTTTCATAATCTTTATAGTCTTCATTATCTCTCCACCATAAAGAAAACTCAATGTAGGCCCCGCAAGATACAATTCAAACAAATGTTTTTTTTTTCGGTTGCATCACTGTGTTATAATTTTATTTTGTGTAATATTTACGAATATCCTAACAAAGTTATTGTGCGATTTGGCATTGTTGTCATCAATAACAACAGTATTTGTGTTATCATGTTGAATTTAAAACAAACATTTTCCAAAAACAATCTAATTTAAATTACAACGCCATGTTGTTTAAAGATAACGTATATGCCACCTCATTATAAAACTTTTTCTTTTTTCAAAACTACCTTTAAAATGTATCTATAACAATTCAGTAATATAATAAGAAATAAATACTATTATAAAATATAGTTGTAAAATGTGATATTTTTTTCATTGAGAATGACATTAAATATTGAAATAATCACCTTCATCAGTTTTATTTTCTCAATCCGAATGCAATAAAAATAGAATAAAATCTCATAATATTATAAATAAAATGTAAATTGAGCGCCATTAAATACACAATCACTAAAACAATGACATATTGATTTCATTGCGGGACTTAATTTCCCTTCTGTAATTAAATTTATCCAATAATTATGCTATGCAGAATGGAAGTGAAATAACCAAGTGAATATTCAGCGCCAATAGTTTGACATTATAGAGTATAGATAGAAAATACATGTAGACTATAGTTATCTTAAAAACTTTTTTATATTAATAATTATTTGATTCGATGAATATTGCATAGAGAAACATGATGTTTGTCTATGTTGATAGAAAATTTAATAAATCATTGAAAGCCGCCCAGAACAATGTAAATTCCATGGTAACTGACATAACAGTTCCAACAAAATAAAATAATATTTTAATTGTTTAAGCCTTTGGATAGTAGGACACTACTTTTTCCTCTTCAAAACATTTATAGTGTCATAGGTTAGTGGTCAGAGCTTCTGACTACAGTTCATGGGGTCCGTGATTAATATTTATAGCTTCATTGGCTAGTGGACAGAGCATTATGGGGTCCCGGATTCGATTCCCTTTACTTAAGGAAAATTATTCCTTTGGCCTTCCATAGTCTGGATTTAGTTTAAGTTTACATAACTTAATTAATGTATAATGTTATTTTATTATTATGTAATTGTAATATTATTGTGTTTTCTTTATGTAATTGTAATGTTGTTTTTGTCCTTTATACTATTACCAATTATTACTTTATTGTAATGGACTGTCAACAGCACGTACGGCTTACTGCCCGTGCGACCCATATTTGTAAATAATATTGTAAATATCTTACTTTTTGTCTAATAAAGTCCTACTACTACTACTAGTAGTTTAAGTTTAGTTTTAAGGACTCTCCTGGCGCTTCATTATCGTTTATCATATCATCGGGGTGACGTAACTCCGCCCCAACTTAAGCAATGGGTTATAATCCCATCAGTGCCAGGAGACAACACCAGAAATGGCATACCATGTTTTAATATAGAACTTTTCTAGTTGAAGAGTATTATCTCCTTAAAAGATTTACAATCTAGACAATCTGGAGGCATTGATAACTGAAATTACATCTAGGTTGGCTGATCATACTTGTCTTTCCCCAATTGATAACAAACTCACTGGCACTACAAGAACTCTTGGGTTCATAGCCGCGCGGACAAAAGCTCTCCACACATATTTATCCCGATCTAACGTTTTCCAATCATCCCTTGTATAATCTACTTCCCTCAAATCATGGTTAATGTCATTCTTCCACCTCATTTTTGAGCTACCTACTGGGGGTTTGTAAAACATAATTTCTCTTTGTACCTAAAGTACAAGTAAATTTAAAATATAGACTGTTCCCCTCGAGTGAACCTCATTAAGTTTTGTAATGTTTTCTATCACCAACACAAGATGGGGGAGAGGTCGAGTCATAAGGTTCCGCGTCAGTCATTCAGTCATATGGCGTCCCCACAGGAAAATCTACAGCCTGAAGTCCATTTTTAGCAAGGTTGCACCCCGCACCATTGGCACAGACATGTTCGCTGTACCCTGGACGAGAATTTCCTGACCGTTGAATTGATGGAGGAGGACAGATCGCATGCCCCTATCTTTCCGCTTGATGAGGGGTGGGGTGCGCAAAGGATAACACCACGCCAGTTAGTGACCTTCAGGCTCTTAGGGAGCGTATCATTGTAGTCCTCGCGAGCGTGACTCCATCCATATATATATATATATATATATATATAGTAAGAGCTCCTTATTAGTGGGGATATGTTCCGAAAATATGCCGCGAATACAGAAACAGCGAATATGGAATGGTAATTTGTATAGGAATATAGGGGATACGTCCCAAGGTTACAGAATAAAATAAGAATTATCAAAATAAAATCAATTAATGAGAGATTTTGAACAATTTCTATATTACTGTCAGGTTTAGGCAAGGACTAAAAGAAATTACGGTAGTAATTTTTTCCTATTTTGCCGCTTTTAAAATATCTCTCAATTAAGATTGATATTCAGCTGTGAATTTTGCGATAAAATTCCTTATTTTGTATTCGAATTTCTTGATTCATTATCGTTGAAACAGTGTGATACAGACGCAAATGACACGCCAACGCGTATAAACGGTCAAGCATTTCTATTTTTTCTTTAAGCGGCAATACTATTTCTTTCTTCTCTTCAGTACTAATTTTTCATTCCTTTTACTCGACATTATAAACTGGGAACAAAGCACAAGAGACACGTGTTATTCAATCAAAATTATTGCAACGAATGACAAGTTAATACAATCGTGGCGATGTAGGCATTTATCAAAGTACATATGTCGGCACGTGAAATACAACAACAATGAACTTTAGGGTTAGTGGCAATAAGGTTTGTTTTCTTTTGATATTTGTTTGTCCATTCGGCTTGAATCACTATTTGTAAAAGCAGCCCTTGGTACCTGCCTGCAGTAAAAAAAAACTGCTGATGGTTAATAAAGGACACTAATCCTTCTAATATACCGACTGGAGCCGCGAATACAGGAACTATGTAGCAATTTATTAACCCGCGAATAAGGAACTTTTATTGCGTGCGTGCGTGCGTGCGTGCGTGCGTGCGTGCGTGCGTGCGTGCGTGTGTATTTCAATGTACATGGTAAGAAATTATCTATCTCCTTGATATTGTCACTGTAGCTACTACGCCACACATGGAATGTGGTGATTTGGTTGTTCGACAACTTCGCTAGTTCTTCTTTCAGATTATATTGTTTCGTAACATCTTCAACCATTGCATTTTTTTACAAGCAACTGAATTTAAGTTAATTTCCAGGGGAGTATCCTATATCTAAATGCATATTGGACACAACACATTGACTTAAAAGTGCTTATTTTATAAAAATATGCAAATATTATTCTGTATTTATGATTAAATTATATGCAACTAATTTGAAATTTTACGCTTATACAGTAAGCTATATAATTACTTATTTAAATATTAAAAACCTCTATAGAAAAGAAGTAGAAGTTCTTAAAGCTATAAACGAACTCCACGGCGCGAAAGACCTAGAAGTCACTTGGTCTAATAGCCGGCTGCTGGACTCAAATCCACGTGTGTTCATCTCAGATCAACCAACCGGTAATATGTGATCAGCATATCGGATCCCCCAGCCATTATAGCTGTTCTTTTTCAACCTGGAGCCGCTACATATTGTAGCTACCCAAATTCCTCACGATGCTGGGTGGGAATCGGTCCCATACTAACCGAAATTACATGTGAAAATGTCTTCCCCCATGGGAACTCGAACCAGCCCAAGTGCCTTAACCACTCGGCTACGGCGAAGGATTTTCTTAAAGTTGAAGTTTACATCATGTTCAGCCTAATATTATTTTATATATTAAAAAAACACACCACACATACATACACACACACACACACACACACGCACACTACTTTTATTTTAAAAAATGTTGTCCTCAAAATCTCCTATAATAACTAACTCACTGGCACTATCGAACCCGTAAGTTCATGGCCGCGCGGACATAAGCTCTCCATACATCCCTTTCCTGAGCTAATGTTTTCCGAACATTCCATGTATAATCTACTTTCCTCAAATCATGGTTAATGTTATTCTCCCACCCCATTCTTTGTCTACCAACTGGGCGTTTTCCCTCTGGTTTTCCTACAAGAAGCTTCCATGCACGTCTTTCACTCCCATTCGTGCCACATGTCATGACCATCGCAGTCTACGAGACTTAGTATTCTTATTATATCTGGCTTCTCCTATAATAAAAAAATAAAATGTATAGGTTATTTAATAATTAGGCCGCTTAAAGTAGAAAGGATTAACGTGCTAAAATGAAAATTTTGAGTTGGCTAACTTACAGATTTTTTTTCTACAAAGTTTCCGTGTCCAAGCATCGAGTAAAGTTGTTCTCTAGTCAAAGTGAGCCACCTTTATAATACTGTAAAGGAAGTCTCTTATTCCATGGTGTTTTGAATTCCAGACATTTTAAACGTATCATGTCAGTGTAAAAATTCTGAAATTGAAGTTTTCTGGTCTTCCATACAAGCTGGGCAAACTAAAACATTGTATGTTTCTTAATGAGAAGAATTTAATAACTTTAAAACGGATTACTAGTGACATCTGTAGCAACACTTTCCAATTTATATACGCTTCTTGGGTTCAGATGATACTCCAGATTTCGTTTATATCACATGTTTGAAAATAATAGAATGTAGTTCAATAATTCTAAGTTAGTTTAAATATGAGATATAATTAGGAGTAGTAGGATATTAAAAGGATCCTTTCTACGCAATCTCCACGAGATGTCAGCCAGATTGTCATCCGTGTACGACAACAGATTTTACTCCCCTCCCCGGAACAAACATCCGGTACTTATTTCCGTTAGAAGCTGAATCGACCCCAGGGTCATGGTGCTGCCATAAGGTGTAGACTAGTTTGAAATTATTCTGACCCAATCAGATCTTGAAGCCCTAAAATTCCGACTTAGTGTATTTCCTTAATCAGCTACGCTACGGCGCTAGGTTATGAACATAATTTTTTTTCACTCAACATTTTTCCTTGTAAATGATTGTTTAATTTTTGTATCATAAATAAACGAGTCGACCGCGGTGGACTAGTGGTTATGTTCCTTGCCTCTGATCCCGAGGGTCGCGGGTTCAAACCCGGCTGGGTCAATTAATTTTTTTAGGATGGAAAAATCCAAAGAGAAGTCCTGCGGGAGAGACTTCAAGCCATGGGTCCCGAGTCTGAAGATTTTCAGGCTCGTAAAAGATCCTTAAGCCTGAACGAAAAGGTATCTAAGCTAACTTTACGGACCTCCTTCGTCCTAGTAATACCTAATTAGCTTACTAGATATCTCATTGGATAGGTATGTTGACCGCATACTATTCATGACATCTATAGGGAAATAAAAGTAAATAATTAACTTGGGCTAGTAACTTTTAACAAAGGAGAGGCTAAGGACCAACATTATACATGTAGATCTTAAATGAAATGGGCTGCATGTTATTATTCATTAAGAAACTCTTGTCATTCCAACACCTCTCAAAAATGTTAAACGAAATAGTACGTACGTATATAACGGTTGTCTCTTATATCAAGTGAGGTGAAAATATTACGAGTACCGGTATTTGAGAATAAAGTGCTTAGGACAGTTTTTGGAACAAAGAGACTAACATACAGGTGAATGGAGGAAACTTCATTAACAGTAAGCTACACTATGTTATGAGAAATTTGTTGCATTAACTACAATAAAGTTATCTCAGTGGATGCGTGGCTAGCGCTCTCGGCTGCCCTGACTGGGATCCCAGATTCGAATTCAGGCTCTTCTGGATAGGTATTGGTGGTGGGCACACTGGGATTTTTCTCGGGGTTCTCCTGGTTCCAGAATTTAATCCCATCAACACACTCCACTCATTTTCATGTAATTTCATTTGTGGCAATCCATTCATACAGCCTCCTGTGTAAATCTAAATAAATCCCTATCGGCAATAATAATCAGATGATATTATAACATCATTAAATGAAGCAGTTACTGGACTTAGGTCATATTTATATTCAAATCGATCAGGGAAGAGAGTGGAACCTGATTATGTAGGAGCAAAGGCCGTATAAAATGATCCAAAGAAGTCAGCATCAATGTAATCAAATTATTAGTTATTAAAGAAGACTGACAACTCAGGTAATGTAACCCTTTCTTTTGTGAAGACGGAAGTGGCTGACACATGATAATAACTTACTAATGACAATAATCCTTTGCTCGACAGATTGAGTAGAGATATCTTCTAAGCCTCCAGTTAACTGATTTAGCGTGATAACCATAACCCATTAGCTAATGTACAAGCGGGGGTTTTACCCTGACACAAACATCGTTAGCAAAAAGTGTGGGAACTTGGCAAGTTTCTAGCGTCGGAAGCCTAGGAAAAAACCCAAGCCTAAGAAAAAACCCAAGCCTAGCTAATGTTTGTGACTAGACTGTACGTGAAGCCAGCACGGGGAAAAAAAGGTCCAACCTCTGAAGGCGTAAATCGCCAATAATAAATTTGTAACACCCCCGGAATCAAAATAGGAGGGCGCATTAACCAGTTATATGTTTCGTTATATGTGCCTAAGCACAGACCTTAGGTCCACGTGATCGAGGTAGTGGGAGTAACTAATTTACCTATAGGCGAGAGAGGCTTCTCCTCGTCACTTACTTCTCGTGTATAACTTCATCAAGTCACTTCAAAACACTACGTTCTAAAAAGTTGGATAAATTCACTTCATATATATACAATTACTTACAGTTTATAAAAGTCAAGAATAAACTACTTTTACCAGATATTCTTTGTACATTAATTCTGCCCGACGAAGTCCTCGTGGAATCCCGAGATAAGAACCTCAACTCTACCGAATACCAACCGAGCAACCTAAGTTCTCACACATGGAGAACTCCTTCAGTATTCCTAGTGTCACTAAATCCAATCTTTACCTCTTGGCCCAACAATAACCCCTCCCCATATTGGCTCCCTAACGTGCGGGCAGAATAGGTCGTAAAGTAACACACGAATAGAAATCAACGGCAGACAGAACGACTAAGTCCCACGACCACGAGGCAACCAGGACAGAGAAGATGATGGCAACAAGCAGACAGACAGCAACTGAAGGAAGGAAGCAGTAAGTGACACAACAACAGAATAAGCATTTTTTTTACTTTTTACCTATATAAGAAATCAAAATATTACAGTGATTTAACGGAGAATATATCTGTGTGTATTTATGTTGTTAAGAAGTAGGAATAGAAAGAGGCAGGCAAATAAAGATAAAAAAAAATGGATAGGAAACACGAAGAGATTAGGGAGAAGGCTTGTGGGCAACTGATTGAAGGAGAGAACGAAATCGTAAGGATGGGAGAGGACAACGAAGATGGCAGAGAGAACTTAGAGCAGAGCACAGGGGAAAGTAGTGAAAACAACGCAAGAGTAGAAGCTAGAGGGGAAGTAGAGGACAAGGGAAATCCAAGCACCGACACCATGAAATACATGGAAATGCTAATGTCGAGAATAGAGGAGATGGATAGAAGTAGGAAAATGGATTTAGAGACGATAGATAGAAGTAGGAAAATGGATTTAGAGACGATAGATAGAAATAGGAAAATGGATTTAGAGGCAATGCAGAGGAATATGAAACGGGAACTTGAAACTTGGAGAGGACAGATGGAGATAAGCAGGGAAAAGGATGTATTTACGTTGAAAGAAACATTAAGGGATGAGATGAGAAAAGATAGAGAGATGCTAGAAGCGAAAATAAATGAATCGTCAGCGTGTGTAGAACTAAAGATAAATAAAACGGAACAAAAACGTATTAAAGACTTAGAGAAAACAGAAAACAGGGTAATAAGTCAAATGAGAACAGGGATGAACAATAGTATAACAACGTTACAAACTAACTTAGGGGAGAAACAAGGAGGAATTACAAGGGGAAATAAAACGAGTCGACAAGAATGTGCTCTGTAGTGTAGAGAACTCGGACAAAAGGGTAAATTATATGTGTCTATTTGTACAAAAGCCAGCCCACGAACAAGAAACACTAAAGCCCCAAGTAGCTCAGGAAAATTGCAGAGCAGGATAAACGCTCTGAATTGATCGAAATGATAGTAGAGCCTAGATTTAATGAGTTAGGCACTAATATAGAACAGAAAGTGACTAACGAAATCAGCAAACTAAATGATGAAATAAGTGTCATCACAAAGAACATAAATAGTAGAGGTCAAAAGGATAGGAGCCCCGAAAATGAATCATACGCGTCGGAGAGTGTTTCTTGGACGACGGCTAATCACAAAACATATGCACGTATAGAGATACTAGGGAACCCAGAGATCGCTAGTAATTCTGTGGCGCATACTAACATAGATGATAGAAGTAAGAATCATTTGAAAAATTTTGACAAAAGTCTAGTAATTATATGTGAATCTAAGGATGAGATTGAGACTGTAAAGACCCGATAAATTACCATGCGTGTGTTCAGAGTTTGTTTGCGTGTGGGCGTAGTATCGCAAAACATGTATATAATAATAGTACAGGAGGCATTTGCGAGTTAACAGACTGTGAAATTAGACACTAATAGTATTAAGGGTAGATAGACGGACAGTGAAAATGACACTCGAAAAATAGGAGGGAGAGATTTTTACACGTAAGAATGACAACGGAATGGATATATTACGTATGTGTGTATGTCTTGCATTGTACTATATTGTATTGTGTGCACAGGTAGACACTACTGTGATTTTAGGTATGAGATAAAGGTCAATGTAAACGCTGAAATTATGCAGTACCCAGGTAAGGAAGTGGTTATATACCGACAAAATTTTGATATAACATACAAAAGGTACAAACATATAAGCTCTACATAATCCCCAAACGAAAAAAAAAAAAAAAAAAAACAAGACCTCATATATTATACTTAAATGCATGAACCAGTTTTCACGGGATTCGAACTCAATACTAGCTGAGATTAGGACATAAATGAAAAGTATTAGTGAAAAAAAAATAAATAAGTGTTGTATGGTAAAGTACCAAATATAATCAGTAATTAAAATAAATAACACTAATAAAGTGATTAAATAGGCCTAGATGAAAACGCTAATCGCGAGAGGAAAGGGCACAATGACTGCGAAAAAAAATAAAGTGAAATGTCAATTTAGATATTAATCATGATAATACCCCCATATTGATGAATATGATATAATTAATTGAATTAGGGTGAATACATAACACATGCATGTCCACTTTCAGCTAAGATTGAGGGCGATTAATAAATTGTTGATTTGAACTTATCGATAGAGAATGGATCTATATTTTTAAATGTTTTAACCCAATCGCTCGAGCAGAAAGCTGCAGTATCTACTTAATCCAGTAAATGTTAAAATGAGCCCAGATAGGCCATTGTCATTGTTTAATACATATAGGTAATTGAAGAAACGTGTACAACAATCTGAATACGAATAATATCATGATGATTATGATTCTTTTGTCTAAAATAACAATCAGACAGCGTAAATATAGGAGCTAATGAGACAGGGTGAAGCTCAATGCACCTTAATTGAAAGGCCGAGTGGCGGTGTGAACCTATAAAGCGTGAGGAATTTATTTGTTGATTATATTTACAGAATTTAATTTGTAGACGTGGGTCGAAGCGGCACGTCACTGTGTTTGTATAACACGTGCTATTTTGTTGAAAATATTTGAGGGCAAGGGATCCCGTATTATCTAATAATGAGATGAGATGAAGTCATGATCGCTGATGGAAGCGAATGTGACAATTTGTGCGAATTTGTATTCGATGTTAATAATGAGATGAGATGAGGTCATGATCGCTGATGGAAGCGAATGTGACAATTTGTGCGAATTTGTATTCGATGTTAATAATGAGATGAGATGAAGTCATGGTCGCTGGTGGAGAGCGAATGTGACATACTATACGATTCTGCATTCTAAGGAAATGATTTTGCACGCTTAAGAAAATAAACGTCGTTTGGCTGAGCAATGATATAGCCAGCTATGCTTTGGCAAAGTAAATGGGCCGAAATATGTTGAGAATAAAATATTAAGAATCATGAATATTTCATGGATTAATAATCATGATGAATTCGTACGTATGCAATACCTATGGGGAAAATATGATAAGGGTGTGTAATACTAATCAATAATAATTGTTTTATAACGATAGCACAGCTGCTTAAACGCGATATTTAGTATTTTGGTCGCAAAGATATAGATCCATGTAAATAAGTCTTATTGACTCAATTTAAATTAAATTTAGCAAGACTGAAGTGTTATTCGACATATGGTTTGAAGTAGACAAAAACTGGTTCATCGCAAATGAATTCCCAAGCTGTAGACGCACATTATAATGTAGGTAGATATTAAGGTGTAGACGAAATTGTAAATAAACAGTTACCACATGAAGAAACAATCTATGCTATACTGGTATTCAACTAAATAGTTTTGAATGGTAATTGTATAAGCATGAATGGTTTGAGTAGACCACCAAATATTATTAAGGGTGTATCTTTTTTTTTCTTAATGAATATTTATGTATGTCTATATTGCAGAAAGTGAGTCTATTTAACCTCAAAGAACGATCCCAGGTAAAAGGGATACATATCAGTGTTTACAATCTGAACATAATTGACGTGCTGGCAACACTCTCAGGATTAACGTGCTCTAACCAAAATATTATAGCCATTTTTTCTTTAAAGGCCACTATAGCTATGATACTAGCATTATATTACGCGAGAGGATTATAAACAAATAAAAAAAATCCCTTGATTTTTCCATTTGTTTATAGGGCATTTGTGGCAATTCATTCATCCAGCCTCCTGTGTAAATCTAAATAAATCCCTATCGGCAATAATAACAAGATGATATTATAACATCATTAAATGAAGCAGTTACTGGACTTAGGTCATATTTATATTCAAATTGATCAGGGAAGAGAGTGGAACCTGATTATGTAAGAGCAAAGGCCGTATAAAATGATCCAAAGAAGTCAGCATCAATGTAATCAAATTATTAGTTATTAAAGAATACTGACAACTCAGGTAATGTAAACCTTTCTTTTGTGAAGACGGAAGTGGCTGACACATGATAATAACTTACTAATGACAATGATCCTTTGCTCGACAGATTGAGTAGAGATATCTTCTAAGCCTCCAGTTAACTGATTTAGCGTGATAACCATAACCCATTAGCTAATGTACAAGCGGGGGTTTTACCCTGACACAAACATCGTTAGCAAAAAGTGTGGGAACATGGCAAGTTTCTAGCGTCGGAAGCCTAGGAAAAAACCCAAGCCTAAGAAGAAAAAACCCAAGCCTAGCTAATGTTTGTGACTAGACTGTACGTGAAGCCAGCACGGGGAAAAAAAGGTCCAACCTCTGAAGGCGTAAATCGCCAATAATAAAATTTGTAACACCCCCGGGATCAAAATAGGAGGGCGCATTAACCAATTATATGTTTCGTTATATGTGCCTAAGCACAGGACCTTAGGTCCACGTGATCGAGGTAGTGGGAGTAACTAATTTACCTATAGGCGAGAGAGGCTTCTCCTCGTCACTTACTTCTCGTAGATAATTTCATTAACTTACTTTCCGGGTATAATTTCATCAAGTCACTTCAAAACACTACGTTCTAAAAAGTTTGGATAAATTCACTTCATATATATATACAATTACTTGCAGTTTATAAAAGTCAAGAATAAACTACTTTTACCAGATATTCTTTGTACATTAATTCTGCCCGACGAAGTCCTCGTGGAATCCCGAGATAAGAACCTCAACTCTACCGAATACCAACCGAGCAACCTAAGTTCTCACACATGGAGAACTCCTTCAGTATTCCTAGTGTCACTAAATCCAATCTTTACCTCTTGGCCCAACAATAACCCCTCTCCACATTTCATATCACCCTCCACTTATCTCTGCTAGGTAAAAATAGTTTTGTTTGGCAAATCACAGGTTTGAATAAGTGTGGTTGTGAAGATCTAATGGGGCACACCAATGTGCTTCCTCATGACTAAGAGCCTGAGTACAACCTAGGGAGGCAGAATAGGGGCAACCGGAGGTTTGAAATCCCTTCTCGAGACCATGGGTACAATCCAAAAAAATGGCCGTATAAGTCAAGAGTGTAGTACATGATGTGATGGATTAGAAGGAAGATTCTTAAAAAAAACTACATAACACCGTAGTTTAAAGTTTCCGATCTTTAGAAGTAGGGTTACCTGAAATTGTCGACATTTCTTAAGATTCGTCGTTTTGTGGAAGTAAATTTCCTTAAATTTCAATTTCTGTGCTATGTAATTTTGGAAAAAAAGCACTGCAATCTTATTACAATAAAATATTTATTCTATTCCGCCCCTCTGTTGAAGTAAACATCTAACCATGTTTCTATCCTGGACTAACATCTGAATATCAGAATTAACGTCACAATCACAATGATTGATAACATAGGAAATAGTGATTTATTGTTATTTTCCTCCTCTGTTCTCATCTTCGACAATCCTAAAGCCAAAATTATCTCAAAATTCGGATATTCACCTCTTGCGCTGTACTCTGAATAATGATATTAATAGTTAGTACAGGCCTAATGTCAATTTAATAAGAGTATTCAGATTAAGTTGGTTGAGTCACGTATATAGAATACACCGTGTTTCAAAATTATGTACGGGGTTTCAAAGTTGTTTAATTTCCTTTACATTATATATATATATATATATATATATAAGAACAAAACTTACATGGGATTAAAGAGAAACTCTTTGAGTTTTCATAACATACTTTATAGGTGTTCGATGTGAGCACCTTTCGTTAAACGGCAAACATCTAGCCTTGGTCAGCATGTTGGAGTAATGGATTCAACAGTAGCAACAATCCTTCTTCTCAAGTCTGGAAGGTCGACGGGAAGTGGCGGTACGTACATATGGCTCTCCACATACCCGCACAGAAAGAAATCACAATCTGTGAGATCGGGAGACCGTGGAGGTCATCGAGAATAAACCATGTCATCCGGAGTACGTATTAAAGCTGCTCTGACATTCTCGATTCTTTCATTTGGTGTTCGTGGACATCCTGGACTTTTCCTTTTACAGACACATCCAGACCATCGACGGATACTCCGAAATTGCCGTCGGAAAGATCGCTGCACTGCAACAATGGAACCTGACCTCGCAAATTGGAACACACAGAAGACTTCTCTACAGAAGTCGCCATTTTTACAAATTTAACGCTGTGACGTAATAATGACGAAGGCGGAAATTAAAATAATAATGGAATCTAATTTCTTTTTGTTTGTAGTTAAAACTCAACTTGAAATTAAAAATTACTGCATACTGGATATGAAACTTTCACAGTTTTTCTTTAATTATAGCAAATAATCAAGCATCCAATTTGGTTTGTAAAGCTATACCAGCTACTTAAATCCCCGTCCATCATTTTGGAACACGGTGTATATGATGATAATATTTTATTGTTTAACTTTTTTTTTCCAGTGGAAACTTTTAACAACTAGAGCCCAAGTCAGACTTGAAATTGAACGAGAGGACGATGTCTCACAAGACTTGAAGAAAATTAAGATAAAAATTGGATTAGCTGTGTTCGTGATATGAAGCGTTGGAAATAAATTGTTGAGAAGACCAACGTGTTCAATTAAATGAAGTTCTAGTGCCTAATAGGTAAGTTTTGTGTTTATATTTATTCTAATTTTAATTATTTGTACGTATTTCTACAGTTCATATAATGAATATCTTCAAATTTACCCAACTTTCGTACTTCGAAGTTAACCAACTCATTGTTACTATCGTACCTGAAGGTTCATGGCCGCGCGAAGATAAGATATTCATACATCCCTATGCTGGGCTAAGATTTTCCAATAGTTCGCGGTACTGCAGAAACCAACACACGAGAAAGATAATTTCTATCTTAAATCTTAAAATAGTACTATGTTAGAAAACTATACAATCCAATAATGTATATTAACAACAAATGATCTTAATATATAGGGAACAGGCGTGCTTCAAGAAATTGTATGTGGGCTTATGTAGCCTATGTAAGTTTCGGTATTCTAATAGTTATTATGGTTACTGAAGAGCATTAGTTCAAGATAGGGAGGTAGCCGTAGCCGAATGGTTAAGGCAGGAAGCCTTGGCGCAGAGCTACGGGACTTGCGCTGGTTCGAGTCCCCATGGGGGAAGAAATTTTTCTCATGGAATTTCGGCCAGTATGGGACCGGCATCCAGCATCGTGACGCATTTCGCTAGCTACAATAAGTAACGACTCCAGGTTGAGAAGACCAACTATAACGGCTGTAGGACACGTCACCCTTACACTTGCTTATGATCGTCTACCTCTGTGATTAACACCTGTGGATGTGAGGCCAGCAGCCGACTATTAGGCCAATGACCTTGTAGGCCTGTCGCGCTTGGTTTAAGGGAGAGCTTTTATCCGCTAGCCATAAACCTCCGAGCTCGGTACAGTGGCAGTTACTTAGGTATCTAATTCATCCAAGAAAGACAATTTCTACCCTAGCTAAGAAAAATAATTTACTCGTTCACATAATTAATGTTTTACACAAATAATGCTTACGGTGAGTAGAGGAACTTCGGGTAATTTGGACCCTTGTTTTGAATTTGTTGTTTTTCTTCTTTTAATTAAGGGATTTGAATTTTGTTTAATTACAGTGATTATCATTAGTGTTGTAACTATGAAATAGCATTGTTATTTTATTCAAATATAGAAACATCTTCATAATTTATAAACTTTTTTACATTACAAGAAAGGTCCACTTCAACTTCCATATTCGAAGAAAATTGACCCCAGTGTCCACCTTAGCTTTTAGTCTATTTTTAAGTTCATTTACTCTATTGATTTATGCAGACAGGATTAATCTTAAAATATTTATGACTGATCATAATTAAAAAGCGTTGATATGTATTTAATGTTTTGAAAAATTGTTGTTGAATATAATATTCACACGCCATTCAACTGCAGAAAGCGACGGTCTTTGGATTTAGTAAAATTACAAGGATATTAAATAAAATTAATTAAGTGAATGGTTTTTACAGAGAACATCCTCATTGATAAAATATACATATTCGTGTAAAGTGGACCCAGGTCCTCGTGGAGGGTTCACATTAACCAAATTCCTTTGTTATGTTTAATTATTTTATACAGCCAATATGTCACATAATATCAAACCAAACCCGTCAGTATATTAAAACAACATCTACATAATATATTTATGAGTTTTTTTATAATATATTTATGAGTTTTTTCAACATCTGTAATATTCAAAAGCAGAAATTAAGAATATATTCTTAGCTTGAAAAACTTTTTAAGTGGGCATTTTCATAAATATCACAAATAAACCCTTCTTCACACAAAGAATAAAATAAACTGGCCTTGAACCCATCAAAGTTGATGATGGGAAGAAGTTAAATATTTTCTGTTCGAGGGCAGCACCAATTAAAGAAGATATTAACAGGATCCACTCAAACAGAGGGGTTCACATTACCCGAACTTCCATATATTTCCAATGAAAGGTATTGATTTTATTTTTCTTTCTTAGTGAATTCCAGGTAAAATTTTACAAAACACGTTAAAATTAACCTTTCTTCTGTTTTCCAAAATGGTATATTTGGCATCTGCCATGATTGGTGTTACTGTAGAAAATAAACTGATACGCAACGAATAATTGTTTGTTTTAATTTAAACTGTTACGCCACGCAAAAGTTTTTATACCTTTGGTTGTTACTTTTTTTTTGTATAAGCCTAATTAGTGACTAAAATTTATTATAACATAAAACTCAAAACATGTATTTTATAACTCCTCCTACATATACTACATAATTGTTCGTTAAAATAGAATTGAAAACTTTACAGAGATTATTATTTTACTCACATCTGTAAAACATGTAATTCTACAGTTAAGTCGGTTACCGATATAAAACTACACACTTTAAGTACGTATAATTATTTTTTTTTCCAAATGCCCCAGGTTTGTCTTTCGGCATTCCTGGTTTCTCTCCTGGCATGGCGTACTTGTAACCCACTTCTGAGGTTGGGGCGCCTGGAAGGCGGGGTTACGTTGCCCCGATGATATGATGATGATGATGATGATGATAATGGTGCGCCAGGAGTCCCTAATCATAAGCTTAACCTAAGATGAATATGAATGATGATGATTGCGATGGCCATTTGATTTCGGGGACCGTTCGGACCTTAAGTTTTCCTGACATTTGTCTTACAGGTGAGGAAAAACTCCGATAAAAACCTCACCCAGAAAAACTGTCCCGACCGGGGATCGAACCCGGGCCCGCTGCGTGACAAGGCAGCACGCTACCCCGAGACCACAGCGGTGGACAAATTATTAAAAATAGGAGCCCCATGACATTGAAACTTATATATAAATGTTTTGAGGACAAAAAAAAGAAATGTTAATGAGATTGAAACGTAGGGCCTATATATAAATGGTTCGAGGACAAAAAAGAAATGTCCTACTATCTGAAGACTAAAAATTAAAAATATTATTTTATTTTGTTATAATTGTTATGCCAGTTACCGTGGAATTCTACTATTGATCTCCCATTACATACTTAAAGAAACAATAAAAAATTGCTAGTATTTCAAAGAAAATACTCTTGTACCGAATAAGGAGACAGTTAACTGGAAAATGAAAACAAATTTAATTAATTGATTAATTAATTGATAATCAAAATATAGTTTATTATAAAGATCACTTTGAATAGGGTGGTTAGGAAATATGATTATAATGGACAACCAGAAACTAATTTATATATATATATATATATATATATATATATAGGCCTATAAATGAAAACATATAGGAAATAGAACAGTTGGAAGACATAAATTGAGATGAGAATATGATGCAATGGAGAAAATGAAAGTGACAAATTTGATGTGGCAAAAGATTGAAGAGTTTTGCAGAGGATTATTGAGAAGGCCTAAACTTTCACTTTTGAAGCTGTGATGCT
Source organism: Diploptera punctata (assembly GCA_030220185.1). Taxonomy (NCBI): domain Eukaryota; kingdom Metazoa; phylum Arthropoda; class Insecta; order Blattodea; family Blaberidae; genus Diploptera; species Diploptera punctata. Next base: position 1,288,143 of record JASPKZ010010686.1, on the reverse strand, counting down.
TTAGGACGTTGATATAATTTGTAGATAATATAATACTATAATTATTCGTATTCTCGGCATGGACGGGTTTTCTTCAAATAAAAGTTGCAAAGTATATAGATCATAGCTATGTGTAGAAATATGTAGGACGTCCTCGCGATGATAGGAGGTTAGGTTTCCCACCTTTCTAGATAATAGATACGATATGTCAGCTGGTTTGTCAGCCCTGCGTAACGGCCTCCTCTGCCTTAATTCCAATAATTTAACTTTCCTTACAATTTCTCAGAAAAAAAGTAGAATTATAATTATTGTTCCTAGGTATTTGACTAGCTACTTCACTAAAATTTCCTTAATTTGTCTTTAACTGTCCATTTCTATTACACTGCTCAAAACAATTAGAGGAACACTTGTAATAAATTGAATAAGTAATTGTTTTTTAAAGCTGTGATGCTGAAAGTTGGACAATATGTAAATTGAATTATTAATTTTATCACTGGATACAAATTTTAAAGATTCATGGCCTAAATACAGAGAAATTACCTCAAATAACAAATATAGAGAATTTTTTATTTTGGAAGGCACTGGCCACTTCTAATTGGTAAGCTTCCTGGTGTTGCTACAGTGACGAATGTTGATTATTGCCTTGTTTATTGAAGTCTCTGACAAAATGAGGCATTTAAATGAGTTTGAAGTGTATCATGCTCTACATCTTTTACGACAAGGTCAATCTCTGCGACAAGTAGCTAGAGAGCTTGGGTTTCTCCTTCCGTGGTGTCCAGGTTACGCAACAGGCACAGAGAGACAGGTCAGTATTGTAGAAGACGTGGCCAGGGCTGTAAATTTAAAACAAGCCCCCAGGATGACAGATACGTTGTTCTTTCTGCTCTTCGACAGCGTACAAAAACTGCAAAAGACCTGCAGAATGGCCTTCATATGGTTTCCGGAATCCGGGTTTCAGACCAAACCATAAGGAACAGATTAAGGAAAGAGAATATTCGTCCAAAAACGCCCGTTACAAAACCACGCTTAACAAATGGGCATAAGGCAGCAAGACGTACGTATGCTGAATACCATGGTGATTGGAACCTGAACCAGTGGGAGTCTGTGCTCTTCTCGGACGAATCCGGGTATCGTCTTACACGTTGTGATGGTCGATTGAGGGTGTGGGGACGGCCAGGAGAAAGATTTTCTGCAGAGGCTGTACAGGAAATTGATAGATTCGGAGGAGGTTCCATAATGGCGTGGGCCGGAGTTATGTACAACAATCGTACGGACCTTGTACTTGTTCCCTAGCTACTGAATGCTGTCCGGTATATCGAGCACGTTCTGGAAGAGCATGTAGTACCTGCTGCCATTGGAGTAGGCCCTGGATTTCTGTTTATGCAGGATAATGCCAGGGCACATTCTGCGGCTGTCACCAAGGATTTCCTGAGGAGGAATGAAATTGAGGTAATGGAGTGGCCAGCGGTCAGCCCAGACCTCAACCCTATTGAACACTTGTGGGATTTTCTAGACAGGAAGGTCAGGAACCGACATCAAGCTCCACAAACTCTGCAGCAACTTGGAGATGCTCTGAAGGAGGAATGGGAGAATATCCCGCAAGAGGAAATCCAGAATCTTATTGAAAGTATGCCACGAAAGTGCCAAAGTGTCATCGAATGTCGTGGAGGCCATACACGATACTAACTCTATATAACGAGTGTTTAACTTTGAAAAATAAGCACAAGATTCAATTGCTTACATAGCGGAATTATTTGAAAAGTTAATTGTCAGCGTTATTCATTTGTTTTTACTGACATGAGCAATAAATAAATAAATAAATAACCACAAATAATGTACTTTATTAATTTCATGTTTGTACCTTTATCCAATGAAAAAATATTTGCATATTTCATAGTGTTCCTCTAATTGTTTTGAGCAGTGTATATAATTGACTTTATATGTAACTATATATTTAATATTATTGGTGTTTAATTCCAGCCCCAATTTTTTAGTCTTACCCAATAGAGAGTGCGTGTTAGTCCTTAGTATCTCCTCGCTATCGCCCAATTATACTAATCAATGATAATCAATATATATATATGAACAGATTATTAATACCATTGTGTTGTAAGTCATATATCCTAAGTATTTTATGGCATATTCTACTAGAAAAATGAATAACAGAGATGCTCTCTTAAATTATGGTAATAAATAAAATTAAAACTTCTCTAAAATGGAATCCTAAGGCAAATATTAGAAATAAGAATGAAGAAAGCTGCGAGGTAGGTCCATAACTTACACAGTGGTATTAATATTAACAGGTTGATTATTATTATTGTTATTATTATTATTATTATTATTATTATTATTATCATTATTATTATTATTATTATTATTATTATTATTATTATTATTATTATGTCCACCGCTGTGGTCTCGAGGTAGCGTGCTGCCTTGTCACGCAGCGGGTCCGGATTCGATCCCCGGTCGGGTCAGTTTTTCTGGGTGAGGTTTTTATCGGGGTTTTTCCTCACCTGTAAGACAAATGTCAGGAAAACTTAAGGCCCAAACGGTCCCTGAAATCATATGGCCATCACTATCATCATCATCCTTATCATTATCATCATCATCGTCACCATCCTTCACCGGTGTGGAAAGCAACGGGAAGCTACCACACCTACAATTCCCTAGTAAAGCTGCAAACATAGCATGAAAATGCTATAATTGCAGTGAAGGACCTGCCTTCGGGTAGAATTACTATGGATGGATTATTATTATTATTATTATTATTATTATTATTATTATTATTAGTATTATTATTAGTATTATTATTATTATTATCATTATTAAGTAAAATAATAAAATCGATAAATATCTTGACAGGTGCCGTCATCCTCAAGTAGGGTTTTTTTTTAACTGTAGGGCTTTCAGATACCGGTTTACATCTTTAGCAGAAGAGTGTGTGCACAATTTAAAAAAAGATTAACCTAGTCAAGGACAACGGCACCTCCCAAGGTATTTATTATTTCACTTTATGACTATTTACCGCAGCGGAATATTATCAAAAATTATATTAATATTGAGGATTATTCAGTCGAGGAGATTGAGATAGGCAGGTAATTTTGTTCGAGTTGAAATTATTTATATTTTTATTAGGAATAAATTGAGCGAAAAAGTTTTCAGAATTCTTAGGATGGGATGATATTCGAATGGATCTTAAAGAACTGGTTATCGGAGATATGAACTGGATTCTGCTGGCTTAGGTACGGGCTGGTGGGAGGACCTTAATAAATATGACACTAAAGCTATATAGTTAGTTTAGTGCATACATAAATTGTCAGTTTAACACTATTTTATCAAAGAAATCAGTTATTTACATCTCACCACATATTTATATGAGACCAGGCTCGTGGGCTAGTAGTCAGCATTTCTGACTATAGTTCATCAGGTTCTGGGTTTGATTCCCGGTCAAACCATAAGAAATTTCCTTAAAGGGAATGTGGTTGTCCATGGTCTGGAATTTAGGTTAAGTTTAGATTAAGGACTCTTCTGACACTTCATTATCATTTATCACCCTTCATATCATTGGGGTAACATAACTCCGCCTTCCAGGTGACCCAACGTAAGAAATGGATTACAATTCTGCCAATGCCAGGGGAGAAAGCCAGAAATGTCATAAAAGACAACCTGGTGGTATTAGACAAAAAAAACATCAGTTTTCACCAATATAATCTTCATTTATTAAATAAAAAACTTGACTCGAGTCCGGCGTAATGCTAGATAGAGGGGTGAGAGAAAAATCGTATTATTAAGGTCTACGATATACAAGAATACCAACTGACCCGGCCTGTTACACCAGCATGATGAATTCAAATGGAATTGAATGGATGAATATATTCTTCTTCTTCTTCACGGTTTAGGCTTATTTACTAGCCTGTTCCGGCTCCAAATTGCTGCTCTTTCCATCTTTTCCTTGGTCTTACCAAGCTTCTTTTTCCTCGTGGTGAATAGTTGTATGCTGCTTTTGGTATTCTATTCTCAGTCATCCTTGCCAAGCGTTCTTTCCAGTTTGTTGTGTATTTCTCTATTGTTGAGTTTAATTCTTCTATTTTTAGTTGTTGTCTTATTTCTGTGTTATGTTTTTTGTCTGTTCTTTGATATCCTGCTATTGGTCTGAGGAATCTCATTTCAGCAGCTTGTATCCTGGCAGATTGTTGTGTTGACACTGTCCATGTTTCGGATCCACAAGTAATAATAGGCACTGCCATTGTCTTGTATAATTTCATTATAGAGTCTTTCCTGGCTTTATTTTTCAAAGTTCTTTTTAGTGTGCCCGTTATGGATAAATGGATAAATATATTAATGGATATATTATATACCCAATCTGGAGTAATTAGACCACCGAGCACAACCTATGCATCCCGAATAAGTTTAATTTTATCCCGAGCGCAACTGCTGAACATCGCCACCACATACCCTACGGCCTACAAGGAGTAAGCAATATTGGAACTTGGGATCCAGTAGCGAATCGACACGGAGTTACTTATCATAAATGAATACATCTCTCTCAATGACCACAAATGTTATATAATAAATATACAACATTTTCTTATATAATAAATTTATCTTTTTTTCACTTAAGCGCTTTAAAATTCAAGTTTTTTTGCTTTAATGGTTGTTAAAATTGCAATTAAATAATAATGGAATTAGGATATTTTTTATTTACATAAACAAAAGAAATAAAAAGATTGATATATTTTTGAAAGAAGAAGGTTTTAACAAAAAGAGAAGCATTTTTTGCGGACCTTTGGCAAAATAATTACAGAAGAGAATAGTGAAGTGCTTTGTGTGAAATGTAACATTGCATGGTGCAGAGACTTGGACATTACGACGGAATGTGGAAAAGCGACTGGAAGCTTTTGTGGTGTCGATATGGAGAAGGATGCAGCATATATAATCCACTGACAAAATAAAAAATATAGATGTGTTAGGCAGAGTGGGTGAAGGAAGAACAATGTTGGAACTCATAAAGAAGAGGAAAAGAAATTGAATTGGCCACAGGCTAAGAATAAACTGCCTGCTGACGATGCCCTGCAAGGTCAACGGAAAGAAAGTTAGAAGCAGAAAAATATATATTATAGACAATATTAAAATAAATGGTTTGATTGCGGATACAAAAAGGAAGGAAAGAGTGGAGAATGCTGAGTTTGCAGTGAAAGACCTGCTCTTGAGCAGAACACTGTGTGTGTGTGTATGTATGTATCAGGTAAAATGCAGGAGAAATGTTGTATATAATCAAATATCGTTGACTGTTTTGCCTCACAACTTCATACTGAGTTAAGCATAATACCAAACCATTGACTCAGCTTTTCCATAGTTTCCTGTTTTCTTCTCCAAAACCTCCGTCATTTGGCATGTCTTACTGTAGTATCCAAACATAGCGTAAAGTTGCTCTATATAATCAAAGTAATCCATCTTTATAAGATTGTAAAGGAACTCTTATTTCATGAATTTTTTTTATTCCAGACATTTTAAATCTACTATGTCAATGCAAAAAAATCTGAAATTAAGGTTTCCTTGTCTTCCACGTATGCTGGGCGAACTAAAAAACTGGCTACTACCAAAACTCAATTTTGCTAAAAATTTGAGTTGTTTATCTATCTGCCTCAAATGTTTTCTTAGTTAAATTTAAAATATTTAGTTATCATTACATGATTCCTATCACCTGCTGTAACAGCTCGTTTTGGTGATACATGTAACGCGTGACCATTAAACTACATTTTAACTTTACTGATAGACAAATGAGCAATAATCTATTTTAGTATCTATCTACTCAGAACAACTAAAATGGCAATACTTTTTTAAGCCGTTATGAAACACATTTCAATTTTTACTGTGCAGACGTAAGAGGTTAAAATAATAAAACATGTACGGAGATTTCAGTCATCCTCAACTAAGTCAAATTTTAGTTAAAATACTTTGTACACCTTTCGTAAAATGTTCCGTCATTAGTTGGTATAAAGTTAAAACCTTTAAATCTGATGTAGTCGAGCCGACAGTGATCTCAGGTACATATTTTATTATTCTGACGTTTAATTAAGATAGACTATGGTCCGCTGAGGACTTGTGGTTATGCTCCTTGCCTCTAATCCCGAGGGACGCGGGTTTAAACCCGGCTGGGATCAGTGGATTTTTAGGATGGAAAAATCCAAGGAACAAGTCCTCCGGTAGGGAGCCGTGTGCCCCGAGTCTGAAGATTTTCAGGTTTGTTAAAGAACAGAAAGCCTGAATAAAGAGGTATCCATCCAAGTAATACCTTATTGCCTACTGTGGCGACATCGCTCGCTGTCATATATGACTAAATAAACATAACAAAATTTGATTGGTTAAAATACTACGAGCACCTTAATCCCCACACGGGGAAGTACCGGGTGTATAGAAATTAAGAGAGACTCAGATAAAATGTTATAAAGTGATGGCAGTGCCAACATAGATATGTGATAGTAAAATTGTGTCATTAAAATATGGAAAGAAATGACATACAATTTTTAAGAGTTAAGCTGGTTATACACTTGCAGACCAGTTCAAAAATACCATCGTCAGAGAAGAATTAAATATATTCAATATAACAGAAAAGTAGGCTATTAAAATGATAAAAGAGAATCGATGGACAATATTAAGAGGACATTACAAATCAGAAGTAAATAGAATTGCAAATGAAAGAACGCTTTAAAACTTCCTAATGTCGGAACAGACCGACAGACTCGAACCATGTTGATGACGATGACGATATTTAAAGAACGTAACATTTTATTTATCCCAAATTAAAAACAATGCCGGAATAAATTATTAAATTCTATCAAGTATTAGTTCTTCTGGTTTCTTCGCATCGTTTCTTCTACATTCCCATAAACCAGCAAAATTGGGTTCAACTTGCTGAGGGATTCGCTTAGTTTACGCAGTTCCTGCGTGACGGACTTTGTACTGTGATGACTTTTATGACTCAATATCGCTGGGGTGGGTGGCTTTTGTTAATTTTTCGCTTGGAATAGCACCCAAGTCCTCTTAACACAGCGTGACAAGTTCATGAGTTCCCTTCAACACAAAGGCACACGTCTCGCACAATTTACTTAGTGACTTGTCAATCTTGTGAATCATACACTTGAGTGAGAAGTTGCTTTTTAACTTCATCTCCCCATCTAAAACAATGTTATAATATTGTACTTTCACTCACTGAAGAAATGGACCACGTATTTTTATCTACTGGACAAGCTTTTGTGTGAACTAATAAGATTTTTTACCAATCATTTTTTGTTGTTTTATTTATTCTTTTTTTTCATTCGCTTTCCAATAAAAAGCGTATAAAACACTTGAAAGTTTTCAAGCAAACAGCCAATGATGCCACAAAGGGCCTACCAGAAAAAGTATGGGTGAAATATAATTTATGATCTGAAGTATGTCATCTTTATATACAAAATTCAGCCTGCGTAATGTTTTTTGTCTTATAGACTTCTAAACTCCTCAACCAATATTCATGAAAATTTGAATATATATGTTTTCAAGTACGCCGAGTGTTCAGCCGCTATCTATTATGCTCTAAAACTATTAGGTGTAGAAGTTCACCTGAAACGAATATTAAAATATCTCTCTAGCGGTCACAATTTTGGATGTTTCTCAACGAAATTCGGTATATGCTATTAAAATAAACAGAAGTAGGTATTATCAAAACTCAGCGAAATCCGACCATTAAAAGTGAGGGTTTTCCTGAAATCCGAAATAAGAATTGAGTAGCAAATAGCCATGTTTGGTTCGTCGCAATATATAATTTTGTGTATACATATTTTCAGGTGTGGCGGGTGTTTATCTGCTACATATTATGCTCTAAAAGCATTAGATGCAGGTGCTTACCTGAAACGAAGATTTAAAAATCATGTTTTATTTATTTAAGTGTAACAGAGCATGCCTAGCATTAGTTAGTTTTAAATAAAATAATTGTATAAACACCGAGCGAATTGGTTCGAACGGTAGATTTTCAAGACTCATATTCGAAAGGTCTCGGATTCAAACTCCGACGCCTACCAACCTAACTGAAGGTTTTTTTTTTATTCTAAACTACAAAATTTCCCTAGCGCTACGACCAGAAATATCTACTGCACTTCCCTTGTCTATAGAATGAATGAAATTAAATCTACTCTACTGTTTTCATGTTATATTTTTAATTAACACTTTCCAGAATTGGATAGAGTTTTATTTTAGAAAGAAAAAATACGGGAATCAGAGATCCTGTTCGAACATATTTTTTCTTTCTAAAATAAAACTAATATACGGGTGTTATGTAGTCTGTTATGGTGTTCCTGGTTTCAACACATATCAAGCATTTTGCATTACTCACACTGCCATTAATTGGGCTGGGCATAGAGCCTCGAGAAGCTCCGTGCAATGGGACTTAGACAGTTGAATCCCTCAACTGACTCTATAGACATTTCTGTAGATGACTTAAATGAACATTTTACCTCAATACCCATGACACCTCCAGACAACAAGACTAAAATAGACACTCTTAAAGACTTATCCCCATCCCCACATATAGGAAGAGATAAATTTTACTTTTACGACATTTCGCCTATAGACGTTAAAAAAGCACTCAAGCGGATTAAATCCAATGCGCAAGGAACAGATAACATCAGCATTTTAATGCTAAATAAAATCATTGACATTATACTACCCACAGTGACTCATATTTTCAATGCTTCCCTTATAACTTCTATCTTCCCTATTGTATGGAAACAGTCTAGAGTTCGGCCTATACCAAAAATAAGTACACCTACTAACTGTAATGACTTCCGACCGATTAGCATCCTTCCGACATTATCTAAAGCCCTGGAATATATTGTACATAAGCAAATGACTGATTATCTCCAAGAAAATCACCTCCTTGATCCTTATCAATCCGGCTTTAGATCTGGTCATAGCACAACCACAGCTTTGCTAAAAATTACCGAAGATATTCGTGAAGCCGTGGACAGACGTCAATTGACTCCTTTAACCTTACTTGACTTCAGCAAAGCTTTTGACACAGTAGACCACTACTTACTTATGATAAAGCTCAAGCACCTACATTTGTCTGACAGCGCTGTATCCTGGTTCGACTCATACCTGCACGGTCGTCAACAATACGTTTCATTAAACTCTAGATCTTCGACTTGGCGTAACGTGCCGGCTGGAGTCCCCCAGGGCAGTGTTCTCGGACCTCTTCTTTTCTCAATCTACATAAATGATTTGCCAACTGTACTAAAGCACTGCTGTTATCACCTCTATGCTGATGATCTCCAAATTTACCTACATTCACCTCCTCATTCTCTCTATAACAGCTTGATGAAAATGAATGACGATCTCATATCCATCTTTAACTGGTCTTCAAGTATCGGTCTAAATCTAAATCCTAACAAGTCACAAGTAATTCTAATGGGACAACAAAGACTGCTTACAACCTTTGACATATCTACACTTCCAAACATTACTATAAATAATATAATTATCCCTTATTCTTCTTCAGTAATAGATCTTGGACTACATCTAGACGCAAATTTAACCTGGCAAACACAAGTGAAACACATATGTAAAAAGACTTTCTCCATCTTACATTATCTTAGACGTTTAAAGAATTTTCTCCCAGTTCGTTAAAACAAATCCTAGTGCAGAATCTTGTGTTACCACACTTCGATTATTGTGACATATATATAATGATCTAAACTATGCCTTGTCGCAGAGACTGCAGCGTGTGTCATAATGCTTGCATTCGATTCATTTTCAATATCCGCCGTTATGACCATATTTCCGAACACTTTAATAACCTCTCTTGGCTCCGTCTTACTGACAGACGTAAATTGCCACTCTCTTTCGCTACTTTTCAAGCTTCTGAATTCCTACATTCCTATTTACCTGGCGTCCAGATTTGAGAAGTTATCCTCCTACCACAATATTGACACTAGGTCACAAGATAGCAGTCTGCTAACAATTCCTCTTCATAGCACTTCCTCCTATTCTACTTCCTTCACAGTAGCCTCCGCCCGCTCCTGGAATCTCCTTCCTCAAGATATCAGGGGTTGCCGCACACTTGGCACCTTTAAGTCACGCTTATACAGTTACCTGTTGTCTAATAATTAATTTTTCTCTATTTATTTAATTTTATACTATGTCATTAATCTTTTCCTCGTTTTTTATATATTTTGTACATATTATATATTTAATTCGTTAAATTTAGAGTAAATCAAAATACATTATAAATATTAATTGTATTGTATTCATAACTTGTAATCGTTTATATATATATTGTAATTTAGATTTAAGACTTTTCTTTTGTATTTTTTTTAAACCTGGTTGAGTGGTAGACAAGGCCTTAAGGCCTTAACTCTGCCAGGTAAAATAAAGCTATTATTATTATTATTATTATTATTCATTTTGTCCCTATTATGTCCTAAGTTGACACACTCAGACTCGGAGTCTTAGGAAAATACATAAATCTGCTCCCATTAGATCATCACCACCACATAGTTTTAAAGCATTGTGGTTTAAAAAACCAGACTACTTTTACCTATCATTAGATGATAAGAAGGGCGATATGAAATGAATGACGAAGATGAGAAAGCATAATGGGGGAAGGAAGAAAAGTAGAAAGTGTTGATGGGATGCTTTGTGGATAATGAAGAGTTAAGATGTCAGCAGAATAACAGAGATGGAATTAAGTTTATATCAGCAACAGTCTCTGGGACCACAAAAAAATCAGAAGATCATGAAAGAACTTCAGCTACCACCAGTTACAGACTTCGTAAGTAAATAAATATCAATTCAGCTGGAAAAATGACGAACTAATGGACAGAAACAGAATCCCAAAAGCTATCTTTCAGTACGGTTCTCAGAGGAAGAGACTTTTGGGTTCTTCTAAAGAGAGTTGAACGGAAAATATTTCATTCATACCGTAACAGGCCAAATGGCCTCATATTTGGATCAGATTAAAATGGTGTTAATAATAAAATACTACCTGGCGCTACAGATAAATATGGCCTTTGACCTCAAGGACATTCCACCTTCTAAAGATATATAATAAAATATTAAATGCGCACAACGTGCAAAGAAGATTGTTCTTAGTCACTGCAAAGTTTCACCAACGATCCTGATCTCATCTTACAGTTTAACACATGATATCTCACGCACTGTTCGCCACATCTTGCTCGTGGAATCTCTGGTTGCTGCACAGCTTGTGGTGATATCGATGCACAGCGAGTCTGGTCACTGTGTGGCGCAATTCATATCCTCCCTGAGTTCATTCACGGTTTGTCATGGTGTCAGTCATGTAGAATTTCCCCCATATTTTGCGTTTCTTCTCGTGGAGTTCTTGCAGGAGGTCCTGGTAAGCTGGTGTCACTGGTAGTAGGAGCTTCAAAAGTGTCCGGTCTCCAGTTTCACTTTCCCCTTTTTCTTATATCCACCTCTACTTCGTAAAACCACCTAATTCTTGGACGCCCTCTTTTTTCATATCCAATACATTTCTGTTCTAAGTTTTTACACATAGATGTGACCTTTAATCTCCTTAAAAAGGGCATTCAACCTTCTACGATCTAAATTGTGGTGTCTTGAGTTTCACTTGCCCATTTTTTCTAATATATTCCTATACTTCGTAAATCCATCTATTTCTTGGATGTTCTCTTTTTTTATTCAATATATTTTGTTCTAAGGTTTTTCTTTATTTCAGTCTCTTCCAACATTCCTTCAATGTGTCAAAACCATCTTAATCTTCCTACTTTTATACATTTTACAATATTTTCATGTTTTATCCTCCATCTACCATATCCACAAGCACTTCCATATATTCTCCTTATAATATTAAATATATACAGACCTTCAGGCTTGGAGTAGTAAGAGTTAAGGCTCCCACCTTTCTACACAATCAGCGTGGGGTGTGAGCACGATGTTAGCCTTGAATGATGGCCGCATTTATCCCCAAAACTAAGATCTGGTGCTTATTTCTGTTCGAGGTTGAGCTATTTTAATAAATAGAGGTGTAAGACAAGGGTGTAGTTTATCACCTATCCTTTTTAATCTATATATTAATGACATCATCCAAAATTGGAAAAGTAAATTTAATATAGGTGTAAGAATGGACCGTTTTAAAATATTAAACGTTTTAATGTATGCTGACGATGTGGTTATTATTCAAGAAAATGAAAATAATTTGCAGTACTCTTTACATCAATTAAATCAGTTATGACAAGAATATAATTTCAAAATGTCAAAAGAAAAACAAACAAAAAATGGCATTTTGGGGAAACGATCATATAAGATCAAAAATCGTAATAGACAACAAACCTCTGGAACAAGTAACAAATTTTAATTATTTGGGTTGTAATTTTACTATAAACACAAAAACTGAAAGAGACATACATATGAAACTGTCGAAATTTCAAATGATATGCAGAACTATACATAAAACATTAAAGAATAAAACAAGAAGAGATACTAGATTGAAGTTTTATAAAACATTGGCAGTTCCTGCATTACTTTATGGGAGCGAAACTTGGGTAATGACCAAAGAATTGCAAAGTAGAATACAAAGCGCAGAAATGAACTTCCTTAGAAGAACAAAAGGCTGCACAAGATTGGATCGGATAAGGAATGAAGATATAAGAACAGAGTTAAATATATATCCATTGGATGAGAAAATCAGAGAATATAGAGAGAAATGGTTTACACTTGTGGAAAGAATGAATGTAACAAGATTACCAAGAGCAGCATTCAACTACAAGCCAAGAGGTTCAAGGATTGTAGGAAGGCCAATGAAAACATGGACAGAACAACTGTGAGGCGGAACAGGCAATTTGCCTAGCCTGTGAAGTGAAGAAGAAGATGAAGAAGAAGAAGGTTGAGTCGAAGCATGGGTCATTATGCCGCCAGAAGCTTTATACCAGTTTAAAAATCCTGTCACCACCTGGACTCGAACTTCCCGACTTTAGTATTTGTAGAGTTTTTAATAAACTACACTATGCCGTGATCCATTAAATTAATAAACCTATACGATATTATCATAGATATAAGTGATTAAAGACTTAGTCCATTCTTGAGCCAAAGCCTCTCCTTTGTCAGGAGTTAATAGATCAAGTTCATTTTAGTTACATTATTTGTCCAAAGATGTAAATGAGCTAAGGTTTGAGATCGGTAAATTTTGTTTAGAGGCCTCTTTGTTCAGGCGTAAGGATCTTTTACGAGCCTGAAAATCTTCAGACTCGGAACCCACGGCTTACAGTCTCCTGGAGGACTTTCTCCTTGGATTTTTCTGTCCTAAAAAAAAAAGCCATCGACCGCGGCCGAGTTTGAACTCGCGACCCTCGGAATCAGAGGCAAGGAGCATAACCATTAGTCCACTGCGGCCGAAATCATAGATGTAATGCGTCTATAGAAAGTGAATTTAAAAATATCGAGCGAGTTGGCTCAAGCGGTAGCATTTACGACTCATATTCGGAAAGTCCCATGATTTAACCCTGGTGCCGACCAATCTGACTGGGACTTATTCCTTGTTTTCCTTAGGCATGGCAAATACCATGGTCACACCATATCGTAATTACTTACTTACTTACTTACTTACTTAATTACTCACTGGCACCATCGAACTCGTAGGCCCATGGCCGCACGGACACAAGCTCTCCATACATCCCCATCCTGAGCCAATGCCCACCAATCATTCCCTGTACAATCCACCTCCCTCAAATCATAGTCAATGTTATTCTCCCACCTCATTCTTGGTCTACTAACTGGGCGTTTTCCCTCTGGCTTTCCTACAAGAAGCTTCCATGCAAGTCTTTCATTCCCCATACGTGCAACATGTCCTGCGCATCGCAGTCTACGATACTTAACTGTTCTTATTATATCTGGCTTCCTATAAAGACCATGTAGTTCATTGTTATGTAGTCTTCTCCATTCACCTGTTTCTTCATCTCTCTTTGGTCCAAAAATGTTCCTAAGTACTTTATTCTCAAATACTTTTAATCTCATTTCCTCCCTTAAAGTAAGAGTCCATGTTTCGCATCCATATAATATAACTGGTAGAATAATAGTTTTATATATTTTCAGTTTAACGTTTTTTGAAAGGAGTTGGGACATCAAGAGTCTCTGCAATGCACCATATCGTAATTAGTTTTAAAAATTTGTTACAAATCGGAAGGTCGCGGATTCGATCCCCGGTTGTGTCAGAATTTTTAATCTGGCCTCAACCTACTGCTGACACCATGGCCGTAGGGCCGAGTCAGCCTATAACTAAAATTAATACCAGAAGTAGCCTAAATTCTGGGAATAAAGGGTGTCGTCATCGGACTGACTGCCCGGCTGTCCCGTGCCGATCATCTAGAAGGGTGGAGCTCCTACCACACCAAGAGCTTCCTCAGGCCAGGAGGAGTTCACTTCACCACACCGATGTAATTTGCAGATGTGAAAACTAAACAATGAACATATATGACAAGGGATAAATTAAACATTAAAAATTAAGTTTCTCATATCTCAAGCTAGTTATACTCTCATGGGCCATCGTAGAAGTGAAGATGTAATAAATCAGCAACAAAGCATAACTTAACTAACTCATTAGCATTATCGAACTCGGAGGACAAGCCCATGCCAACATAAACTCTCCAAGCATTCCTATCCTGAGCTAATGTTTTCCAATCGTTTCCTGTATAATTTACCTCGCTAAAATCATACTTAATATTATTCTCTCACTCACGTTTGACATACCTACTAGCCTATTTACCTCTGCCTTTCCTACAAGGAGTTCCATGCCCCTCTTTCATTTCCCTTTCATGCCACCAGTCTTGCCAATCGCAGTCTATGAGACTTAACTGTTCATATTATATCTGGCTTCCCATAAAATCATGTAGCTCACTGTTATGTAAGTATTCCCTATTCACTCGTCTGTTCGTCTCTCTTTGACACAAAAAACTTTCTAAGAACGTTATTTTCGAATAGACTTATTCATAATATTCTCTCCTCCTTCAAAATAAGAGACAATTTTTTTTCGCATCCGTATGATATATTGAAAGAATAAGTTGTAATTATTTTTAGTTTAACATTTTTTAGAGAAGTTGGGATGACAAGTATCTGTACTGGAAATAGCATACGTTTCTAGAATTGAGCCTATTTTAATTACTTTCTGCGCCTCATTCCTGTTTGTAATTGTTGTTACTAGGTATTTGAATTCTGTCCTTCTTCAAAATGTTCCTCTCTTGTTATTTAATATCCCTCCAATTTTTAATATCCCCAATGTGCTTCAAAGTGTGACCATACATTTAGTTTTATTGGATGTTTACTTCCAACCCCAGTTTCTTAGTATTATTTATAGAATGTGTGTTGGCTTTTAATAATTTCTAGTTATTGTCTAATAATGATGGAAAAATCCAAGGAGCAAATCCTCCGGGAGAGCTTTCAAAGCCGTGGGTCCCGAGTCTGAAATTTTTCAGGTTTGTAATAGAACCGCAAGCCTGAATAAAAAATATCTCTGCAGTATTTACCGATCTTCTTCTTCCTAGTAATACCTTCGTTGTCTACTAGATGTCTCATTGGGTCGGTATGCTGACCGCAAAATATTCATAAATTCTCTAGGGAAATAAGAGTAACTAAATTTTACTTATCTATAGTTAAATTACTAGATTTCAATTTATCATATGTTAAAATTGAGGATATTAATGACAAAATAAATAAATTTAATCTAATTAAAAGAACCCTTAAAAACACAAGAAAAGAAACAAAAATGACATTTTATAAAGTAATGGCTGTTCCGGTACTGATGTATGGCTCAGAATGCTGGACGATCACTAACAGACAAGAACAAAGATTGGAAGCAGCTGAGATCAGATCTTTAATAAGAAATATAGCAAGATATACTCTGCTGGATAAGAAAAGAAATGAAGATATAAGAAAGGAACTAAATATTTTCAAACTTACAGATCGAATAATTAAATGTAGGAACGCCTGGAAAGAACATGTTGATAGAATGCCAGAAGAAAGATTTCCAAAATTATTGCTAAATTATAATCCGCACGGAAAGGGAAATGTTGGACGCCCACACAGAAGACGGTCTGAACAATCTTAATTCTAGCTTTCATGAAACCGGAACGAGTCAATAGGCTTAATCCCTGGTTGATGATGACGATGATGATAAATTTAACTTGGTCCAATAGCTCCTAACAAAGGAAAGACTAAGGCCCAACAATGGACTATTACGCTATTGTATATTTAGATCGACTAATAATACTAGTCAACAACTGATTAATACCATTGAATTGTATGCTGTCAAAACATATAACTTAGTAAATTAAATAAACACAAGATGGATTGCTATAACACATACAGAAAATGGAAGATCCCCAAAATTCCTGAATTCCCAACCACAAGGATATAAGACCATCAGTAAACCTGGTCGAATATGGACAGTCAATTTTTTTAGAGTTGTAACAGGCCAAGAGTTATGATCCCCAAAATTGATGATGGAGATTATTACAAAATATTAACCACATAGTAACGTGGATATACCAGTTAAAACTGAGATGTGTTACAAATATTTACGAAATAATTTACATCATGTTGTACGCACGAAATGACTTGATGTGTTCTTGTTACGGTTTCAATTACCCATTTAAATTACATGGTTTTATTAAGTTACTATGGCGTAACATAAGGAAGTTATGCTACTTAGTACCAAAAATGTGTGGTTAATATTAAGTGTACCTTTTCATTAAGGAAACAATGAAATGTGTGCTTGAATTTATAGAGTGAGAACGTTAAAAATATTCAAATTATTATTATTTTTTATTTAGGAATATTCCACAATACAGTGTTTATCCCTCAACCCAAAGTGATTTGTCGCCAGAGGTTCCTGTCTAAAGCATCTTCCCTCAAATCCCTAGCTTCCATACTTCTCTTCACTCCATCCATCCATCCATCGTTCTCTACGCCTGCCTCTTCCACTTCTTCCATTAGCTTTTCAATTAAGGATCTTCTTTGGTATTCTCTCTTCTTCCATTCTTATGAGGTTATCATACCATTTCAAACGTTTTTCTTCTGTTTTTCCAAATATGTTTATTTTTTCAACTTGCATAATTTCCCTTATTGTGCTATTTCTGATCTTATCCGTTCTTGAAATTCTTGTCGATCGCCTCCAAAAATCCATTTCTACTGCTAACAGCTTGTTGGCTTGTTTTCTACCTAATGTCCCGGTTTCGGACCCATGTAATAAAGTGCTTTATAACAGAACTTGAAACATAGTTGTCTTCGTTCTGTATATTATATTTCTATTCCAAAGCACTGAGTTCAACATACCAATGGTTCTTCTTTCATCAGTTATTCTTCTTTCAATTTCTGTAGTTGAATTCTCACTTTTATCTTAAATAGATCCTAAATATTTAAATTTTTTAACATTACGTAATCTTCCTAAATTACATTTTAGGTCATCTGTGTATCCAATGAACGATATTCTGTTTTATTATAATTTATCTGTAATCCCGATTTTTGTAGTCTATCTCTAATTTCCTTAACATGAAAGATGCATCATCTGGATCCTGAAAAATCAATTATTGATTAAGTATATTAATAATACATAATGGAAAGGTACAGATAATAAAAAGTGAGAAATATTTTGAGAAGTTACTGAATTCAAATATCTGGGAACAGTAATAATTAAACGTAGGCCCAACTCGGATATGAGCGTTTTTATGTAGTAAATATACTCATATCACCCCAAATTCTCTCAAAAAAGATTAAACTGAAATATATTCCGATTGAGGGTCTTTCCACTTTTCAGCGGTTGCCCTTTTACCAGTCGGCTGCTGGCCCTTCACATCCACATGTGTCAATCACAGAGGTAGATGATCAACAACCAGTGTAGGGGTGACATGTGGTTAGCATGTCGAGTCCCCCAGCCGTTAGAGCTGGTTCCTCAACCTGGAGCCGCTACTTATTGTAGCTACCCAATTGCCTCACGATGCTGGGTGGGCACCGGTCCCATACTGGCCGAAATACCACGAGAAAATTTCTTCCCCCATGGAGACTCGAAACAGCGCAAGTCCCGTAGCTCTGCGCCAAGGCTTCCTACCTTAACCGCTCGGCTACGGCGCGGGAAATATACTCATATCACCCCAAATTCT